>OLKM01000121.1:406267-421267 GCA_900291075.1 Melanogrammus aeglefinus | reverse complement strand
CAACACAGCTCACGGGAATTCAACTACAGGTCTCTCAGGATCGGGGTCCCCCTGACAGACGACCCACACAGGGGAGGGGGGAGCCACCTCAGAGCGTCCAAGGGGGCGTCTCACCCATGCGTGTCCATGACCCCTGACCTCTAAGGGTGGGGGGGGGGGGGGGTCAGCCCACCAGAGTATGTTGTGTGGCGGTCTCTGGAGCTCAACCCAGCAGCATGGCCAAGAAGCTGTCAGCTGTCAGGGTGAGGAAAAGCTATTTCCCTCTGCAGGCATCAGACAGAGAGACAGAGAGACAGAGAGAGAGAGAGAGAGAGAGAGAGAGAGAGAGAGAGAGAGAGAGAGAGAGAGGGAGAGGGAGAGAGGGAGAGGAGAGAGAGAGAGGAGAGAGAGAGAGAGGGAGAGAGAGAGGAGAGAGAGAGAGAGAGAGAGAGAGGAGAGAGAGCAGAGATGAGAGAGAGAGAGAGAGAGAGAGAGAGAGAGAGAGAGAGAGAGAGAGAGAGAGAGAGAGAGAGAGAGAGAGAGAGAGAGAGAGAGAGAGAGAGAGAGAGAGAGAGAGAGAGAGAGAGAGAGAGAGAGAGAGAGAGAGAGAGGAGAGAGAGAGAGAGAGAGAGAGAGAGAGAGAGAGAGAGAGAGAGAGAGAGAGAGAGAGAGAGAGAGAGAGAGAGAGAGAGGGAGAGAGAGAGAGAGAGAGAGAGAGAGAGAGGGAGAGAGAGAGACAGAGAGAGGGAGAGAGAGAGAGAGGGAGAGGGAGAGGGAGAGAGAGAGAGAGAGAGAGGGAGAGGGAGAGGGAGAGAGAGAGACAGAGACAGAGAGAGAGTGAGAGAGGCTGAAAGAGAGAGGTTGGGTGAGGGAGAGAGCGATCAACAGACAGCCAGCCAGAGAAACAGCCAGGCAGCCAGACAGCTAGTGCTAGCAGGTTGTAGCAGATTAATTAGGGGGCAGACAGAAGTGTGAGGTTTGGAGACAGACGTGCCCTGGTATCAGCCAGCACACCAGTGCCACACACACACACACACACACACACACACACACACACACACACACACACACACACACACACACACACACACACACACACACACACACACACACACACACACACACACACACACACACACACACACACACACGGCCACTGCAGGGTGAAATTAGGGCTGATAGTGGCTGATATATTCACTTCCTCTTCACCCTGGCTTCTACAGCCCTTCTATCTTCTCTCTCTCTGCCTCCCCCCTCTCTCCCCTTTCACTTCTTCCTCTCCTCGTCCACACTCACTCTTTCCCTGCCTCCCTCTCAGTGTGTCGCCTTACTCTCTCCCCCCCTCCCCCCTCTCACTCTGTCTCCCCCCTCTAACTCTGCCTCTCTCCTCCCCCCTCTCACTCTGTCTCCCCCCCTCTCACTCTGTCTCCCCCCTCTACTCTGCCTCTAGTCTCTCTCATCTCTGTCTTTCCCCTCTAACTCTGTCTCCCCTCTAACTCTGCCTTCTCCTCTCCCCTCTCTCCCCTCCTCACTCCGCCTCCTCTCCTCTAACTGCCTCTCTCCTCTCCCCCTCCCTCCCCCTCTCACTCTGTCTCCCCCCACTTCTCCTTCCCTCTAACTCTGTCCCCCCTTTCTCCCCTCTCTAACTCTGTCTCCCCTCTCTAACTCTGCCTCTCTCCTCTCCCCCTCTCACTCTGTCTCCCCCCTCTCCCCCCCTTGCACCACTCTCACTCTGTCTCCCCCCCTCTAACTCCTTGTCTCCCTCTCCCCTCCTCCCCCTCTCACTCTGTCTACCCCTCTCCCCTCTTGCCCCCCTCTGAACTCGTCTCCCCCCTCTTCCCCCCTTTCCCCCCCTAACTCTGTCTCCCCCCTCTAACTCTGCCTCGTCTCCTCTCCCCCTCTCACTCTGCCCCCTCCTCTCCCCCCCCTTGCCCCACTCTCACTCTGTCTCCCCCTCTAACTCTGTCTCTCTCCTCTCCCCTCCTCCCCCTCTCACTCTGTCTACCCCCTCTCCCCCCTTGCCCCCCTCTAACTCTGTCTCCCCCCTCTCCCCCTTTCCCCCTAACTCTGTCTCCCCCCTCTAACTCTGCCTCTCTCCTCTCCCCTCTCACTCTTCTCCCCCCTCTCCCCCCCTTGCCCCACTCTCACTCTGTCTCCCCCCTCTCACTCTGTCTCTCTCCTCTCCCCTCCTCCCCCTCTCACTCTGCCTCTCTCCTCTCCCCCCATCCCCCTCTCACTCTATCTCCCCCCTCTCCCCCCCTCCCTCTCTCCCAGCCTCTCGTTTTCTTTAGTGTTTGTACTTTGGAGAAAGCTTTTACTCCAGGTGGGGTCGTGCTGTGCAGCCGTGTGTATTCTTCATAAAACATGCAGGAGACAACAGCGGGGGAGGGGGGGGGGGGTGGAGGGATGATATGGAACGACCAAACCTGGGGCCGCTTTACTTCGTTACAGATGACCCCCCTCGCAAGACCATTGCCTAGCAACCCAAAGTGATGAGAGAGAGCTGTTGTGTTTTCTCTCCTCCACGGTGGGGCTGGTGTTGTGGAGCAGGACAGGGGTCAATTGAAACAAAACAGAGAGCGAGAAAACAACGGGGAAACTAACTCAGATCCGAAGTCACTCCGAGCGCCGGCATCCGCGCAGCCTGCTCTGCTATCGCCCCTCACCCCCCCCCCCCCCACCGTCTTATCTCCACACACTGATTGACATCGAAGCGAAGACAAGGGGTTGAAAATAGCCCCCCCCCCCCCCCCAACTCTCTCATCACCATCATCATTTTCATCATTACATCAAAGATGACCGACAGCAGAATCTCCCACAATGCCGTGCAGACGTCTGTGAGCGTTATCGTCACGGAGACACAAGGGATGTGCACGCATCATCTGGTCAGGGAGACATGACTTGTGGGAAGAATGCCAGGGGCCCGGGGGAGGGGGGTGAGGAAGGGGGGGAGGGTGAGGGGGGGGATGAAGGAGGGAGGGAGGGAGGGAGGGAGAGGCAATAGGAGGAGAGCAGGGATAGAGAGGAGAAGAAAGTACGAAGAGTGGGAAGAAGAAAAGAGAAGAGGAGGAAACAGAGGAGGGAAGGAAGGAGTGAGGAGGGCGCGCCAGTAGGAACAAGGAATGAGGAGGAGGAGAGGAGAGGAGAGGAGGAGGACAGAGAGGAGGGGGAGGAGAGGAGGAGGAGGAGGAGGAGGAGGAGGAGGCGAGGAGGAGGACAGAGAGGAGGAAAGAGAAGGTTAGAGAGGAGACAACCAAGGAGGGAGGAGGAGAAAGGAGGGAGTGTGAGGAGAGGAGCGAGAGAGGAAATGAGACGGGAGGATAGAGAACGAGAGGAAGAGGAGGAGGAGAGATGACAGTGACATGGTCGAGACAAGGAGAGGCGGGCAGAGACCATTATCAGGGAGATCAGGGAACAAGTGGAGAGTAAGTGGTACATTCGGCAGAACGGACACACAGAATGCAAAAAGGCAATCAGGGGAAATGGAAAACATTTCATCCCTGAGCTGCATAATCTCTGCAGACCGAGGCATTCTGGGTAATCTCCAGGTTCAACAATGCACAGTGTGCCCTAATTTTTAGCCAATTACGTGTGTGTGTGTGTGTGTGTGTGTGTGTGTGTGTGTGTGTGTGTGTGTGTGTGTGTGTGTGTGTGTGTGTGTGTGTGTGTGTGTGTGTGTGTGTGTGTGTGTGTGTGTGTGTGTGTGTGTGTGTGTGTGTGTGTGTGTGTGTGTGTGTGCGTGTGCGTGTGCATGTGTGCACAGAGGTGATAGGGATGTGTGAATGATGTGAAATCCAGGTTTTGCTGGCTTGGCAGCTGTGGTCCACACACGCACGCACACACACACACACACACACACACACACACACACACACACACACACACACACACACACACACACACACACACACACACACACACACACACACACACACACACACACACACACCTCTCCTGCCATGCCATGCCATTTGCCTTCTATATAGTCTAATGCCCTTCACTGACCAGATTAAAACCCAAACGACAAACCCACCATGGCTGGAAACATCTGGTCCAGGACACATTGTCCATTCTCCCCCCCCAGCCCCCAACGCCGCGTCTTATTGGTCACTCAACCTGTGCCCCGGTTCCCTTTCCTGCTCAGCAACATCTGCAGCGACGGACGCTCAGGTTTCGCTACGTTAGCTAACGGAGCGTGAGCGCTAAGCGCCTGGCTAGCTGGCCGAGCTCCGGGCCCCGGGGCCCCTGGCCGTCCTCCGTTCTGCCCAGAGGGGGGCCGGTTGGGGGGCTGTCTCACATGGGCCTTACCCGGGGACGGGACATCTAAGGGCAGTATCTGTCCGACCAGACCGGACCGCACTCTGACCTCTCAATGCCCTTCCCTCCTCTGGGGAATAATGAAACAGACAGAGTGCTTCAGACGCTCCCCGTTTGGATCTGCTGCGCGCCCCCGCCCCCCCGGATGGCTGTGTACCGCCGGGCGGGGCATCGACTGTGTTTTTACCCCCGGTGGCGCCCGCTGCCCTTCCTCGCGGCGGGCGTCTGGGTTACGGTCGGGAGAAAGACTCCAAGGTCCCTCTCCCGGGCTGTGGGGGAGGACTCTGTGCTTGTTGTGTTTGGCAGCCGAGCCGACGTTCTAAGGCCAGGGTTCCGCGTTCTGCGTCGCGGCGCCAACAGCGGCGATACCGCTGGCCGTCCTCCCATGTCCCCCACGGGGGGGGTCACAGACCGTGCCTCCGTACAGGGAAAACAATCAATGTGCAAAGGATGATGTTGTCTCTTAGAAATGAATAATGCGGGGAGTTCACGCTAGTGAGAGGTAAACCCGTTCGTTGCTTTAGTATGTGGGGTTCCAGTCCGTTGCTTCTGAGCCATAAGAACTCAAATTGAAGACGGGTCTTCAATTAAGGAGGAAACAAAACGACACTGACTGTGCACTGCGTCACAACTCCACAACGGAGTTCAGAGCTATGAGAGCCTTTCTGCCAGGGACCGTAACAACGCAAGGGTGCAAAAACTGGGTGACTATTGATTCCAATTCTTTTACACAGCCGCTCGATTCGTAACCCTTAGCGCGTCGGCTGCAGCGTGAGTGAAGCAAACTGTAATATATTCAGGGGGAGCAGATAAGAAGAGGTGCCAGACAAACGAGGACCTCACGAGGACCTCTGCTAGCATGTATCTGGAGAGTGAGGAGAGGCAGGTCTAAGAAGACAGTCCGATGGCTCAGGTGCGTTCTAACCTGTAAGCCTCCTCGGTAAAAGCGGCCCAACCCTGACATGCTCTGAATAGTTTTGGATGCCAGCATTTGCTCAACGACAGAGTGAACACACCGACCATTAAGTGCTGCTCGTTCAAAGCAGAAGACCACAGCAGACGCACGCGGACGCTATGGAGCGCGCCACGAGGTGCTACGCACTATACACCTCATGAATTAATTAAGACTCACCGTATCTCCCCTGCTCCTTTATTGTTCCCACCCCCCCCAACTTGGTCAGTACCGTGACGTCACCGCGGTTTCACCCGGCTCTACCCCCCTCCCTCGCTGTCGCCCAGCGGGCCGCCTGGAGCAGGGTGCTAACGACTCCCCGGTGGTGACGAGTTGAGCCCGATGAGCGCCGCCGCCGCGGCGTCTGGAGCGCAACACTTAGCCGCGCGGTGCATGGCCTAGATCGGCCGAATGTAGGCTAGGCTTCATGAATAATCCACGCGGAGCCCGTCTGGCTGCCGGGGTGGGGGCTCGGCCCGCCACCGGCCACCCCCCCCCGCCGCCGGGGAGCGTTTTACTTTAAAGGTGGGAGGGGGGGTGGGTCGAAGTAGGAGGGGGTAGTGGACTTCCTAAAATGGGCAGCGTCCACGAGTCGCAAAGTCAACAACAACAACGAGAACAGCCTAGCGGTGAGCTAGCCTAGCGGTGAGCTAGCCTAGCGGTGAGCTAGCCTAGCGGTGAGCTAGCCTAGCGGTGAGCTAGCCTAGCGGTGAGCTAGCCTAGCGGTGAGCTAGCCTAGCGGTGAGCTAGCCTAGCGGTGAGCTAGCCTAGCAGCGGAGTGCACTATATGAAAGCTTATGCTTTCAGAGCCAGATTCTGTTTGTTTTTCAATGTAGCGTCGTTTTGTTCGACTTCAGCTAGCAAGTACTCCTGACAATATTACTTTGGTTCTGGCCTAACCCTGTGGTTGTTGTTGTTGTTGTTGTTGTTGGTGTTGTTGTTAATAAAACCTTCCTCAGAGGATCCTGTGTCGTATCAAAGCTTCTGAAAAGCACTAACATGGGACCGGGGAAAGCGCTGCTGGTTTGATGTGACAGCGCCTCCGTCAGAAAGAAGGCAGAGCCGTCATAATCGTGTCAGGTTGGTCGTTCAGCTCCAACGTTCACTGAGCTGATGGGCCGTGCATGTGACAGCACCATGAACACGTACATAGACACAGGTGTGGGTGCATATATCCGTACTCCATGCACACATGCTCCAGCGACAGTTGTAAGCGAAAACACACACACCCACACACACACACACACACACACACACACACACACACACACACACACACACACACACACACACACACACACACACACACACACACACACACACACACAAGCACACGCAAACACACGCGCACACCCACACATATACAGTCTATCAAAAATGTCATGTAATACTGGATGGATAGAAAACAATTTACTAATGGGCTTTTATAGGTTTGAAAGCAGATCCGGGGCCTGAAATCTGTTTTAATGTGGAGCCAGTGATGGTGAGCTCGGCCATACTGAGTAGGCCTGATGCCATGCGAGGTTACAGCAACATGACGAGCAGATGCGGCCAGAAATAATTGTACAATTGCATCTGGTTTTACTCTCTCCCTCTCTCGTTCTCTCTCTCTCGTTCTCTCTCTCCCACTCACTCTCTCTTTATCTCTCAGAGAGACAGAGAGAGAGATTCATTATCTAAAAGAAGAGCTAATAAAATTAAACCCATGCCCACTCTCTCAAAATGAGATGCAGAGGCATGCATCAGAGACAAAGTGCGTTCTCAGTGAATTCTCATCGCGGCGAGGGAGAGGCAGAGATGCAGACATAAGTGGTGTTCTTTGTTTTTTCCATGTTCTGGGCACAATTAATTGATTTCCATTTTAGCTATCTCTTCTATTTTAAACAGAAAACCTTAAAAAAAAAGCACCAGTGAGTGACTCGTGATACATTTCATTAATGAGCAGGTAGGGGTTAGACAGTACTGTGACATGTCATTCATGAGCAGGTAAGGGTTCAACAGTAGATTGGTAGGCCACTAAGAAGCAGGTAGGGGTTAGACAGTACAGAGACAGGTCATTAAGGAGCAGGTAGGGGTTAGACAGTACAGAGACAGGTCATTAAGGAGCAGGTAGGGGTTAGACAGTACAGAGACAGGTCATTAAGGAGCAGGTAGGGGTTAGACAGTACAGAGACAGGTCATTAAGGAGCAGGGTAGGGGTTAGACAGTACAGAGACAGGTCCATTTAAGGAGCAGGTAGGGGTTAGACAGTACAGAGACAGGTCATTAAGGAGCAGGTAGGGGTTAGACAGTACATAGACAGGCCACTAAGGAGCAGGTAGGGGTTAGACAGTACATAGACAGGCCACTAAGGAGCAGGTAGGGGTTAGACAGTACAGAGACAGGCCACTTAGGAGCAGGTAGGGGTTAGACAGTACAGAGACAGGCCACTTAGGAGCAGGTAGGGGTTAGACAGTACAGAGACAGGTCAGAAGTGAGCAGATAGGGGTTAGACAGTACAGAGGCAGGTCTTTAAGGATCAGATCGGGGTTAGGGGGTATCTTCTCTAAGATGCGTACCGGTGAGGCTGCAGACGTTGGGTTATGCTGGGAGTCGAACCACCGCCAAGCCGCTACGCTAGGAAGCACCCATATCCAAACACAGAACACATCCCCCCGTGTACCACACGCACACCAGCCAGGGACACTTCGGGATGCAACCAAACAAGACATCATGGCCAGCTAAGTGGTGCATTGTCGCCCGTGAGTAGAGGTCTCCCAAGGCGGTGTCTTCTCTAAACACACAGCGCTCCGGTGATGGATGATGCAGCCACCGCAGTAGAGACCCGGTCATTAGTAGGAGACTGTCAGCCGAGCCCTCCCCGTGTAAACCCAGCCACAGGAAGTAGCTTTCAATCACCAGCCCCACTACATGCAATTATGTGTCGGGGAAACAGATGTGCTGCCGAGCAGGGCTGGGGCTGCTGATGGCTAGGACGGGGAAGACGGGCTTCAGAGGTCCTGGAAACAGCATCACAGCCCACAGGAAGAGACAGATAGAGAGGCAACAAGACGAGGGAGTGAGGAGCGATGTCAGGAGGAAGGGAGGAGGAGGAGGAGGAGGAGGAGGAGGAGGAGGAGGAGGAATATGAAGATGGATAAAGGAAGATTTGCAAAATCGTGTTTCATTTTGGCTTTCTCTGTTTACTTTATAATGTTCCGATTCTGTCACACCCACACTCAATCCCATTTCAGTGTTTTAATACAATAATAAAGAATTCATTAATTGAGAAATAATTTCGACCGGCATCCTTGAACTAATCATCCATTGCCGTCAAAGATAAGACGTAATCCATTAGAAAATAAAATGTCCTCAGCTAAAGCTTGAACACGCGCAAAGTAAGTTGGTGTGAGTTCACACCAGGCGCACCCAGGCGTCGTGCCAACCAACTGTAAGAAAGTGTACCGGAGCCCTTAAAGGTGTTAGCATGGTCCAATTAGCAGCAGATGCTAGCCCTTAGCTAACCTAGCGAAACGTAACACGCAGCCCTCCAAGGAGTGTGCATGGTCCAGTTAGCACCAGATGCTAGCTCCTTATCTCATTGTCTCCGGGAAAAAATAAATTAATAAAGGAAACAAATGCTTCCCTCTGCAGTGCCGCGGTCATTACTAAAGTCTGCTGCAGTAGACCTACGAAGCACCCAGACCAAGACAAAGAGAAGTTTGTTATTTCAATGGTGTACGCAGAGACGATATCGTATATCCATTAAAATTTAGATTTGCATCCAAATCACGCAATTCACCAGAGAGCGTGAATATATTCTGATGGTTTTGTATTTTACAGTTCAGCTCACAACCCTGGAATTGCCCTGCTCTTATTTAGTTATGTCTCTATCGCACAGCAAAACATATTTCACTTAATGCTGGTGGATTGCATCTTGTACATCCTTGCACTTATTCAAATTTAGCAATATATAGCATCTTGCCCTAGCTATCTGTGTTGTGTACAGGGAACGGGTTAACCTAGCGATTGTTAGTGCTTGCTACTTGGTTCTATGAACATCCTTACTGTACCGACAGAGATATATTGTTGTTTCTCTTTCTTCAAATGGACTTACAGTCACTTTGGATAAATGCGTTTGCTAAATGTCATAAATGTTAATGTATTATTGTATCCATTTCCCTCAGTCTTTTTTGTACAGCAAATGACAGATTCTACATGATTCCTTTCGATTGCTTTTTATTTCTGACGGATTATGTATTCCGATTGCCCAGTCCAACCAGGTCATGACCACTTGTGACTGCTGTTCATCGGTCTATCGTGTGCATAGGACCATGAACTGATATGTTTACAATAACAACGCCCGGCTGTCTCTATTGTTTAGTCCAGGTCACCATTATATCCAGCCTGTCCCCCCAGTGTAACCAGTCAGTCCCCCCAGTATCTCCGCCTGTCCCAGTTGTTAGAAATCCAGCACTCACGTTTAATCCTCAAAGGGCTTTTACAGGAATTAAACAGTGTGGGTGGATTGTGCGGCTGTCTGACGTGCGCTATCATCCTAATGACTGCGGTGATTACCACGGCAACCGTACACACAAACACAACTAAGGGCCAGGACAGGAGTAACCTGGAGGGTGACCTTTGACCTCTGGGTCTTTCTACTGAGCGGTTGAAATCACAGACTGGATGCTACGAGGATTTTGAAAGACTCATTTTTTTTATATTTGTATTATTTATTATATTTATCAAGGAAATGTACAAAAACTACTCATAAAAGATAAGATGTCAGACGGAGGGATTACATACATTGCCAGAAGATGAGCAGAGAAATAAATCAGTTTGGTATTTTCATTAGCCAGGATTTCTTGGAAAAAACGATAATCACACAATAATCGAGCTCCGCCACACGCGGGAAAACTGACGGAGGATCAGGAAGAGAAGGTCAGGGCTGCTGAGGTCGGACTCCTCCGAGCCTGCTCTGCTATGACAAGAGGAGGAGGGGGAGGAGAGCAGGACTGGGAAAAGGTAGCCCTCCTTTTAACTTACACAGGACACTACCCGCAACGCGTAACTGATCAACACGCACACACGCGTTCACACGTCTGTTGAGTTTGACGCACGGTGCCGGCAACCGCGTCTCGTCATGAGACATCGCGATCTCAAACAACAAAACCTTTCAGTTACTGTAAACATCCTCGCAATCGGTTAGGTACCAGCCGATAGACTCCATAACTCATTCTCTGCCGTTAATCCATACAATTTGCGTGACACAGACAGACACTGACAGCCACACCCACTTCCTGGGTCCCCAAACATTTTGAACCCCGGGCAACACGAGCACCTGGAAACGCAACATGTCATTGGCTGATTGGGATGCAGGAACATGACTGTTTGTAAGGGGGGTGTGGGGGGGGGGGGACGTTATTTGCCTTATGTTTAATTACTATGGTATTTTGCAACAGTGAACTTCATCATCAACATTTGAACTGTTGAGATTTGTAGTGAAGTGTGTGGTCGAATATCATTTCATTGTTAAATATAAATGTAGTATGGTAAATGGGTCTGTGAACCCCCATGGTAGTTGGTATCTACCAATTTAGTTAATTGGTTGGCTTTATTTAAGCCCGGTATTTTCAGCTTTGAGGAGTTGGTGGAGGCATAGAGAGACGGCTTGCGGTGAGGCTGGTACATGCTCCGTGATTCTCATGTTAATGGAACTTCGCAAGTGAGCAACCCACTGGTTGATTTTTGGTTTTGTTTATCAAATTGTTTTGTTTGGCTTTGCCATTTCACTTTCAAGAACGGAAAATAATTTTTTTTCACCTATCCTGGCTAATCAGACGACGCTACGATGCAGAAATACATGTTTCCAAACGACGAAATAAGCATAATGACAGGATAGCGGATCGAGCTATCTGTTGTTATGATAGATAGCAATAACAATTTGTTTTTCTTTTATATTTGTATTGTATGATTTAATTGTTTAATCGAAACATAAAAAGAAATTGCCCAGCGAAACGGCGCGATCGCGTCAAATGACAAATGCTTTGCCCGCGTCAGATGACATTTGTCATTTGACGCGATCGCCCGTTTCGCGGGCAATTTTTTTTATTGTTTCGATTAAACAATTAAATACAATACAAATATAAAGTAAAAAGAATTGTTATCGCTATCTATCATAATACAGATAGCGATCCGCTATCTGTATTATGTTATTTCGTCGTTTGGAAACATGTTTTCTGCATCGCGTCGTCTGTTGCCAGGATGAATCAACGTCTCGTAGGCGTGTTCCTGTCCGTCACGGCGGGTTGAACGCTCTCATCAACGAGCGAGGCGCCAATGACAAAGTCAGCTTGTTAGTGGTTAAAACAATATGCCGTTTGTTTTGGAGGTACCTCCATTATTTAATCCCTCCCGTGAGAATGTCCAGAAGGACAACGTTTTGCTACACATCTGATGAGACAGTTTGACTTTGCTGAAGCAACCCTCTGGTTGATTTTTGGTTTTGTTTATCAAATTATTTTGTTTGGCTTTGCCATTTCACTTTCAATTTCACCTAACCTATGCTGCTGGCTGAATTTTTGTTGGCTACTCAAGGACTTCATTGCGTCCTAACCGCTACATCCTGAAGTGAGTCGGGAGGCTCATTTTCACGAGGACGAAGATGAGAAGAATAGAGGGGGGAGGGGGACAGAGCTGGCGGAGGAGGGGGACAGAGGTGGAGGAGGAGGGTGGAGGCGGAGGAGGAGGAGAGGAGGGGCTACGAGGAGCAGTAGGGGGAGGAGGACAGAGCAGTAGGAGGTGCACTGGTCGGGCTGGCAGCAGATGGCAGCCTCCAGCCCGTCGAGTCGCAGGAGGAGCATCCTCAATCCGACCGCGACACGCCGCGTTGGCAGCCACCGAGCCGGGGAGTTGTCAGCAAGCGAGAGCCTAATGCATGATTAATGGAGGACTTATCGCCTGCCAAATGACTGGCGAGTGCGAGTGGCGCTCGCGAACAACACGCGGCGACGGAGGCGGCATCAGCTCCCAACGGTGGTTCCTTCTGACACGCGCGTGGTGTGGCCAACGGCCGTGAGTCATCCCTCAGACTGGAGGACTCTCCGTCTCACAGCGCTGTTCCTGTCCTGTCATCGGCGGGGAACGCTCTCATCAACGAGCGAGGCGCCAAATGACAGTCAGCTTGTTAGTGGTTAAAACAAGATGCCGTTTGTTTTGGAGGTACCTCCATTATGTCATCCCTCCCGTGAGAATGTCCAGAAGGACAACGTTTTGCTACACATCTGATGAGACAGTTTGACTTTGACTGAAGGCCAACATACTGTACACGGATTAAGGTGTTGGTGTCACCAAATTCCCCCATTAAGAGTTAAAGTGCCCCGCGGCGCGTCCAGGTCTCAACTGCACCATGGGGGGGCACAACTCAGTTTGTACTACAACTAAACCAAGCCTTGGATTTCTAAATCAATGATGCTCTCAGTTGCCCACAATTCCACATTTGGGAGAACAATTATGATCTGTCACTGTCATTTCTCCATTCCTATCGTTAGTCCGTCGGTCGACCGTCTCGGTTGAAATTGGTTATGATCCACAGTTTCCCCCAAACTGTCAGTGGGGGGGAACTACCGCCAGCTGTCGGACACAATGGAGGCTTGATTGACGATTGTCTGGTGATGGGATATACAGCTAACCCCTTTTAGTATAAAGAGAGAGAGGGCACAGTCAAACAGAGAGAGAGAGAGAGCACAGACAGAGTGTGCACAGTGTGTGTGTGTGTGTGAGAGAGAGAGAGAGAGAGAGAGAGAGAGAGAGAGAGAGAGAGAGAGAGGAGAGAGAGAGAGAGAGAGAGGAGAGAGAGAGAGAGAGAGAGAGAGAGAGAGAGAGAGAGAGAGAGCAAGCACAGTCAAAGACAGAGTGTGCGCAGTGAAACACAGTGTGTGTGGTGTGAAACACAGAGAGAGAGAGAGAACACAGTCAAAAAGAGAGAGTGTGTGCACAGTGTGTGTGGTGTGGAGGAGGGCTATACCAGAGGCATGCCTGTTATTGAGTTGTGTATAGAAATCAACAGCCACTCTGTGGCCCCCCTCCCGCCCTCCTTCCCTGAGCATCCACTCAGCACATCATCATTACTGTATCCCTTCCTTATCGCCGTGGCGGGCTGTCCTAATTCCATCACCATCCAATCGGCTTGGTGATAAGTTGTGGCCCCTGGTGGCTTGGAGGTCGCGCAGTCCGTTAGTCTGCTATTCTATTAGGCCGCTAGCCTGTTAGCCTGCTAGCCTGTTAGTCTGTTAGTCGGCTAGTCTGTTATTCTGTTGGCTGCTAGCCTGTTCTTCTCTTAGTCTGTTAGCCTTTGAGTTCTGTTTCAGTCTGCTAGTCTGTTAGCCTGTTAGCCTACTAGTCTGCTAGTCTGCTAGTCTACTAGTCTGTTAGCCTACTAGTCTGCTAGTCTACTAGTCTACTAGTCTGTTAGCCTGTTAGCCTAGTCTGCTAGTCTGCTAGCCGGTTAGCTTGTTTGCCAATTATCTTGCTAGCCTGCTAGCTTGCTACTCGGTTAGCTTCTTTGGGGTGATAGCCGTGCTGTGGCAGCCCGCGGCGCTGTTTGCGTGTGTAAAGTGTGTGTTTGTGTGAGCGTGTGTGTGTGTGTGTGTGTGTGTGTGTGTGGGGGGGGGGGGTTGTTTGTGTTATGCTGTTGTGCACTTTAAGATGTAGAGAGAGAGAGATGGCAAAACATATTAGTCTTCCATTTATTGGCGAGATGAAACAAACAAAGACGGACAGAGAGAAGCAGTCAGACTCTGAACGATGTTTTGTGAAACACAGACGGAGGGAAAGTGATGAAAAGAAACGTAGAAATCTCCATATCGGAGGCAGCGGAGCACACATCAGTTAAACCCAAAAAACAAAATCCCTTTTCTCTCACTTTGCCGCGGGATGGAAAGCACACACTTAGAGCACTCCATACAACAACAACCTCCGGTTAAAGGGGGCGGGGAAGATTAGCCTCCAGAGGAGAACGCCCTAGCGACCCAGCGCTAGCTAGCACGGCCCCTCCAGACGCACCGGAGTGAAACATAGCACTCTGCGTTACTGTCGGGAATACAATTTTCCCAGGATGCTCAGGGATTACCGTGGAAACAGATCTCTGTAATTCCTGCCAGGATCTCGTGACTTCACTCCCGGCGTTTTTCCTAGCCTCTGCCACTGGCTCTCACCCGGCACATCACGGCGAGGAATCTGGCGGCCGGGACTCGGTTTTTGGCAGGAAGCGCTGGAGCCTGGAGGAGTTTGGGTGAAATTTATGCATCTCGGTGCTCCGCACTTGCCCCGATCCCCCGCCTCGCACGGGGAGGACCCAGGGCTGCCACGGTCCTACCCCCCCCCCCCCCCATAGAAACAACCTCCAGACAGCACAGAGCTGCTGGCAGCAGAGACAAAGAGATGCAGAGGCCTCTAGTGTTGTGTTGAAACGGTCGAGTTGAACAGCAATGTTTCACTGTTTCACTGCTTTTTTGGTTTAATATGCACTTCTTGCAGCTTCCCTCAAACACGTTGGTGATGATAGATTTGCTCAAGTCCGTAGAATAATTGCAAGATGTTTGAGGATGTTTTGAATGACATGATATTTATGTAGTCATACAACTAATACTTCGAGACAGTTCCTTGTTCTAAGTTTTAATTACATTCTCTGAATGTGTAGAGTTCTCTGAATTTCCATGCGTCGCTATCTGAACTGTTTTTTCGGATTTACTTTCAAGCCCCGAAGAAAAATG
>OLKM01000121.1:396267-401267 GCA_900291075.1 Melanogrammus aeglefinus | reverse complement strand
ATCAATGATCAATCAATGTGATCGTTAGATCAATGATCAATCAATGTGATCGTTAGATCAATAATCAATCAATGTGATCTTTAGATCAATGATCAATCGATGTGATCGTTAGATCAATGATCAATCAATGTGATTATTATCAATAATTAATCAATGTGATCATTATTATCAACGATCAATCAATGTGATCGTTATTATCAATGTTAGGATATGAATTATTATAATGTGATCCTTATCAATTATATGGAATATGAATTATATAATAATATGTTCAGTATGATCAATATTAAAAATAAGAATGATGATTATATGGATCCGTTAATTATCAATATTAAGAATATGAATTATTTTATCATATTATTATTACTATTATTATCATTATGATCAGTAATGTAATATTTTAATATAATAGGAGAAGCTATATAATATGATATATATAATAATATAATCATGATCATTATTAAATATTAGAATATGTTTTCTATTATTTTTATTCATTAGTATTATTATATAATATTATTTGTGACTTAATACGATTTTTTTTAAGTGGATATCATCAAAAAAAATGTGATTATATGATTGATATCTAAATTATTAATTAATATTATTGTCCTAATAAAACTATTTATTCTGATTACTATTATTATTAACACTAATGTTATCAATACTTCCGCTTGGAGAGATTGATAATGAACGACGACAAGTCCTCCCGGTACAGGAGAAGAGGAGGTGAAGATGACAACATAATAGAGATAGACTGCCAGGGTTGTGGGTGCGGATTCCCACAGGGACCGCCCCACGCGCTACCAACGTATGCACTCATGGTATCTGAGGCGAGGCTTTTGCAGGTAACAGCGCTCGTCAAAACACCAAAGTCCTGGTCGATCAATAGGTGTTAACTCAGACCTGTCATAAGGAGCAGGGAGGGGCCAGGGGACATCGCGGAATCAAACCCAGAACCTTTGTGCTGGGGGTGGACCCCCGCCGCGCCCCGGCACTAGTCTCACACCTTCGCCAAACAATCCAAACCGCTGGCGCGGGAAAGAGAGAGGCCTCACAGTACCGAGATGGACCTACTACAAGACATTTAACTTAAAAAGACACAGTTTGATTCCTTTTAACATATAGTTCTGCATAAATTACACTTTTCATCTTTGCGTTTTTTTATAATCTCTTATAACATTTTACAATTGTTGAACGTCTAAATTGAGTCGGGATGAAAGGTTCATTAAAAGTTGCTTCTAATTTGTATTCTGCATTAGGCTTATATATACTGTATAAATACAGTATATATATATATAAACATATAGTACACCACTAATGAATGGTGCTTAGCAAAGCAGCGGCCAGAGGAGGATGAAGGCAGCACACAATCTGCACACTAATGAGGTAATTCTGAGCGGGCTGAAGTTGAAATGGTTGGCTCGCTTCGGCCGGGAAAGCACTCATTTAAAGCGCGCCGTGCTGATGTTATATTTACCACGTTAGCTCATTAAGGACGCTCGCTCGCGCTGAAATAACGCAGAGGCCCGTGTGGCTGTCTACCTCGTTGGGGTCTCTACGGCGGTCCGGGAGGACAATAAGCAGGAGACAACCCGCGCTTTATTGTCAGTTAAATGAAATCCACCTTATATGGATTCGATTCCAAATTTCCATTTAAATCAGACGCTTCCATTATGAGTTGATCTGCACTGCATCGGTCAAATGTCGTTGGCTAGGTCTGATTAGGACCGGATGTCTATTATTTATAAGACCATATAAAGATAAGATCAACTTTATTAATCCCCGACCGGGAATGTCGGAAACGCCTTCGGTTTTCTATGGTGTCTAACACGTCTGATTTAAAGGCCATTCTCTGCCGTCAACAGCCACCTGGACGGCAGACAATGGCCTTTAAACAGTCGTGTGGGAAGGCTTCTAAAGCGTAGAACTGGACGCCAACGCTGCTCACAAACCTTTCTCCCAGAACAGCTGGAGACCTCCGCTAAAGACAGACAGGACTGCTGCCCACTGGCTGCTGAGTGGGTTTATTTCTCTTCCTTTCAAGGGTGTTTTTAATAAGTGTGAGGCAGTGGGCGGCAGTGGACTAATAGGCAGCGTAACTTTGACACCCGGCCACGCACTGATCCAGCGGCACTCGTTAGTGGTTTCCTGAACGGGCGCCATCAGGAGCTGACGTCGCCAAAAGCTCGCCCGCCGGCGAAGATGATTACCTGAGTGCATTTCCTGGCCGCTATCGCTTACATCGAAACGGGACACTATGACAAACCTGCGACAAACAGAAACGACAACGTTCGGCAAACGTAATCGCGCCCGTTTGAAAACGCTGGTTTTCTCGACCCACTAGTTCCGTGCTTGTCGTACTTTCATCCCCTCTTCTCACTCAGTCGCTACTTTTGTTTTTGTTTTTTGTTTAGATAAAGGCAGCTTTTAATGAGGTTTATCAAACTAGTCCTTCAATTAAAGACTGAAATGTTCCCTGCATGCCTTTGTGGAGGAGCGTTTCCATCGTTGTATCGGACCAGACTGGGGCGCCTCTATTTAATGGGGGCAGGGGGAGTGTTAGCGGCAGACCTAGCATGCAACGAGCAGGCGGACGCGACCGCCGCGTTGAGTAGATTGGCTGTGAGAAGGCGACCTGTGAACCTCGACCCCTGACCTGCTGCGGTGGGGTTGATGGAGACACAGGAGGCTGTTGTCTAGGTGATGACCTTGGGAGGACAACTCAATTTTGGAGAAAACAGAAAACTTGTTTTTCAGGGTCTATGGACGTGGATTAACTATCGCCCCTTTTAAGATTGAGGTTTGTGTTGTACCAAAACCGGAGAACTGACGTGCTTGTTTTAGTATCTTTAGAACAAAGAAAGTGTCAATCATTGTATTAATATATAAAATAATAATATTGGTGAGGGTATAGTAGAATTGTGTGAAATTGAGTTGAACTGAAGATATTACACACTGGTAACCTCTTTGTTGATGTATGAATTCCTATATTTCATATCTGACATTTTCATTATCCCTGAGGAATAAAATGATGAGCCTTCTCATAGCCTTGGGAAAGCTGATATCTATCCCCATTGAAAGTGGGTGCGGACAACAATAACAGTTCACACACTCAGAGCTTCACACTCACTGCATTGTCTTCACTTTTGGTTACTTTTGGACAACATACTGGTGCAGGGTTCTATGGATACCGTACACTGGTACAAGGCTTGCTATGTGGGAAGTATATTGGTGCATGGTTGCCTATGCGAGGAAGTATACGGTAACATTGGTTGCTATGGTATACAATTACTGTTTGTTGATGGTTACTTATGGAGACAGATGCCCTCTGGTTGCTATGGCAGATGAACCGTTGTATGATGGATGCTATGGAGAAGTATACTGCGGCATGAGGGTTGCTATGGTGATGCATAACAATGGTGCCAAGGGTTGTAATGGGTTTACTGGTGAGCCGTTTGATGTTGCCTCTTTACAGGGAAGCCAGAATGCCTGTAAATATCAGTTCTGCTGCTATCACAGGAGCTCACTCATCGCAGATCACACCATCCTGCTAGCCTTCAGCACGCGTTGCCTTGCCATGGAGTTCAGTGACATATCGTCAAAGTGTCTATTCTGCTTGCTGTTTCTACTGCCTACATTCATATGTGTTGTTAGCGTCGTTGCTTTTTGTGTTTGAATGTGTGTACTGCAACGGATGTAGACCAGACTTTATCTCCACAGAATTTCGGCTTGAACACATACGTCTGATTTATTTATTTACCTTAATTAAACTTATGTGGTGAATTTATTAGTTCGTATTGACCGCACAAACTAGCTCGCTTCTGATAGGTGCTAAGCAGCTAGACGCAACAGCGCTGTGAGCAGGAGTAATGTAAATGAACCAACATTATGCCTAAAGCCGACGACATTGTATAAATGCATGCATGCTAAAGTTTTCACCTTGAGATTGCCACCAGATCTTAATATTCTTAGGTTTCACAAACGTTCTTTCTCTTCCGCTGAACAAGACGGTAATTAATACATCAACCAGACGCGTTTTTGCCCAAAACAACTACTTCATAGGCACAGAAACAGCTAGCCAGCGTCACAAAAACAAGAGTTGGTTTAAAACAACAATTTTGCAACCTCTGCAACTTTTACTTTTTTTTTTTCACTGCTTAATCAGAAAAAATACCTTGAAAAAATAAATTTATTCAATTATCATCATCATCATTTACATCATACATAATCATACAATCATTCATACAATCATCATCATCCTTCCTCGTCATCCCACAGCCACCACCACCATTCATCACACCTGCATGCTGATGAAAGCGTTAGGCCAAACGCCAAATTATAAGCCATCAATCAGAAGTCACCTCACTCGCCAAGCGCTGCCCCTGCAGCCTGACGGTTCCCCGTGCTTCACACAAGTATGCAGCAGCATATTGCCTCAGCATTGATGATGTTCGCCGGTACAGCAGGCAAACATGAAGGTCGCCCTCGCGGTCGTGACCAGCAGCCACCACTTTCCTCCAGAAGCCGCTCCTTGAGATCATGCCCCGCATGGGTCATCATCGTCAGACCTCGAAAGAATAAACAACCACTCTCAGACCAACGCCGTCCGATATTAAGCTTTACGCACGGCGTTACTGCAGTGAGGCATTGCTGCTTCATGTCCAGTATCTCAACTTGCAACGGATTTAAAAATGACTATACTAATTCGTTCTCGCGCCCAAATACTACTAGGCTACTGTGCTCTTTTCTGTTTGACGCGTGAAACTATGTCAAACGTTTAGTTCAGTACGTCATTAGGCTACATGAACCAGACAGTGGATAATTGCTGCTTCATTGCTGGCCATCCGAACACAAATTACATGCGATTTTCCACACATCGGCGCAAAAACACGCCAACAACAACAGAAAGCTTAAGATAATCAGCCAGCATCGTTTTGACGCACAGCGTGATGAGGCTGCGCAGTGATGGAGAGAGCAGCTGGGTATTATCATGTTTT
>OLKM01000121.1:390774-394671 GCA_900291075.1 Melanogrammus aeglefinus | reverse complement strand
CACACACCACGACACAACACACACACACACAACACACCACCACACACACACACACACACACATTCACGATGCAACAACACACCACACTTATCACACACAATTTCCAAACTATGAACCTTTCTCCAATTCACAAGTACACCACAGGACGCCACATCGCGAAAGCCCACCACACACATACACAACACACACACATTCACGTACTGCACCACACACACAGGCACTGCACGTCGCACACACAAAAGCACAAATGCAGTGGGCACAAACAGACAACACGAGACATGGCACGAGACTCATACTGGACAACACACACACACACACACACACCACTCCTTTCACATGATCCCAGTCATATTTAAGGAGGCTTATAGTATTCATAGGCCCTGCTGTGTGGTGCGTGTCAGTAGTTTCTGCATCAATTCCTGTAGTTTTCATCTATGCCCAGATTCAAATGAAAACATGGAGTCCCACAGAAAAGGTAAATCACGGCCCTACAGCCAACACGTTCACTTTAACATTTGGACTTATAGTAAACTACGTTTCATCCTCTCTCCACTGAAGAAACCAAACGGCTGAATGCAATTGTGGGGACTGTGACAAGAAAAAGCTGTTGGGGGTTTAGAATTGAGGCGTCAGAACAAAAAACAGGTGCATTTTTTTTTGTTGCCATTCCTCCTTCCTCCACATGCGTTTCAAGTTGAAAAAGACTTGGCAGTGTTCCCTTGTTATTGATGATTTTATTCAGATCGGAATTCAGAATCGAACTGTATTTCTGCCGCCTTGGGCAGGGTAAATATCACGAATAGTCGAGTCTGTTTGATGTATCTTTGCTACTACAGGCCGGCACAGTTGCCGCCATTGAGCGCTTCGCCCCCGCCCTCACTAGGCAGATTCAGAGAGAGAGTAGCCAGGGGCATTATGATGACTTTCAGGGAAGGAACTATTGGGATATTGAATGTTTGCTCCGATAAAACCAACACAAACCTCAAACACAAACACAGAATGCACACGAGGGTGTTTTCCCGGGGATTTGCGACCTGGTGAGATTTCGTTTGAGTTTGAATTCTGGCTGTGCTTTTTAAATTGAACGCTGGGACGCTGCTGTGATTGGATCGCGTCGCGACAGTTTCTCTGAAACCGCGCGGCTCCTCGTGGCGGAACACGTGACGGCGGTAACGATGCTGGCCTCACCAAAACTAAAATGAAACCAGCCCAGAGCTCTGCTTAATGAAATAAGAACAGTCCTGAGAATGAAGGTCGCGGCGGCTAGCTGCGTGGACCAGGTGGCTAGCGGGGGACAAGGTGGCGCGCGAGGATATATAAATACAACTGAGGAGAGTCACTCGATTGTGGATCGGGCCACCAAATAATTGATGGTATTGAGATAAATCTCAATCCATGCTTGTTGGTTGACTTTATCATATTGCTGCATGAGGCGTTGCTTACTAGTAGCCGAGTATGCTGTCGCTAGGTTCACGCGGAGCCCCCGCGCGAATGCGGCGCTGGTGGGTGTCCGCCCACGGAGGTGCGCGGTCCGAGTGTTTTTAATAGGAGCTCAGATGATGAAGGAGCATTGCTTTGGCGCGCCAGGGTGGAGATGGGGAAACCATAGAAAATCGATGTGAGGGAGCGGCGCGAATGGGCATCGTTGCAAGAGGGTTCATGCTGTGCCTTCTCCTGAAGGAGGGGAATGAGAGTACAGCACACACTCTCTGTGCCTCTCTCCCTCTGCCTCCTCTCTTGGCCTCCCTCTGCTCTCTCTGCCTCTCTCTGCCTCCTCTGCGCTGCATCTCTGCCTCTCTCCGTGCCTCCCTCGTGCCTACTCCCTCTGAGCTGGCCTCCCTCTGCCTGCCCTCTGCCTCTCTCTGCCTCCGCTCTGCCTCTCTCTGGCCTCTCTCTGCCCTCCCTGCTGCCTCTCTCTGCCTCCCTCTGCCTCTCCCTCTGCCTCACTCTGCTCTCATCTGCCTCCATATGGACTCTCTCTGCCTCCCTTCGCCTCTCTCTGCCTCTCTTCCCACGGTGTCGGTGACGCTAGGATCCCTCTGCCTCTCTCTGCCTCCCTCTGCTGCCTCTCTGCTGCCTCCCTCTGGCCTCTCTCTGCCTCCTGCTGCCATCTCTCCTGCCTCCCTCGTGCCTCTACCACTGCCTTCCCCTGCCTCCTCAAAAGTTGCAATGCTGTGGCCTCTGAAATAGGCAGGGAAGATATGTTCAGCCGCCAACTTGCCTCTCTGTGCCCCTCTCTCCCCTCTGCCGGCTCTCTCTGCCTCCCTCTGCTCTCTCTGCCTGCTCTCCTGCCTCTGCTCTTGCCTCCCTCTGCCTCTCTCTGCCTCCCTGCTGCCTCTCCTTGCCTGCTCTCTGCATCCCTGGCTGCCTCTACCCTCTGCCTCGTCTGTCCATCCCTCTTCTCATCCCTCAGTGCACTCGCCTCTGTTCACCTCTCTCTGCCATCTCTCCTACCGGTCCCTCTCTCTCTTTCCCCGCGCTCTCTCATCCCGTCTGACCGCCTCTTTCTCATCTGCTCCCAAGTGTCTGTCTCTCTCTAACTTCCCTGCTGTATGGTGTGTGTTGATTCTCTCTCACTCTTCTTTGCTGTGTCTTGCATCTCGCAGGGAGAGACAGACATGTTGCCAAGCAACCGCGGGAGTCTGCTTTCCCCCCTCTCCTCCATGCCAAACTGAAATCAGACTGTCATCAATCTCTCTCTCTCTCTCTTTCCATCTCTCTCTTATTCTCTAATTCTCTCTCCTGTTCACTCTCCCCTTCCCTCACTCTCTCTCCCCCACCACACCTCTCTCTCTCTGTGGTGATCACACACCAGAGGTAGTGTCAAGGTCGAAGCTTTTTCCTTCGCACCATTACCTACTCATAACCGTGTTTGTCCAGGGCCAGTAGCGTGGGCGGGAACAGATGGCGTGGGTGACAGCGTGTTCGTTGGAAGTGGACACGTGTCACAGCCGCGACGCTCGCACACACACACAACACACACACACACACACACAGACACACAGCCACACACACACACACATGTGACTCACTATGCAACACCAACACACACACACGCATCACAGCTGTAAAGGACAGCGTTAAGAGATGAGAGAGAGAGAGAGAGAGAGGAGAAGAGAGGGAGAGAGAGAGAGAGAGAGGAGAGGGAGAGGAGAGAGGAGAGGGAGAGGAGAGGGAGGAGAGAGAGAGAGAGTAGAGAGCGAGAGAGAGGGAGAGGGAGAGGGAGAGAGAGAGAGAGAGAGAGAGAGAGAGAGAGAGAGAGAGAGAGAGAGGGGAGAGAGAGAGAGAGAGAGAGAGAGGGAGAGGGAGAGGGAGAGAGGGAGAGAATGAGGCACGCTGGTCAGAAAGTAGTGGGAAAACGGAAACCACATAAATTTTCTCGGCAACTTGAGGGACAGTGACAAAACTTCACAATAAAAGTTTCCTTATTTTCATTCAACTCAGTCTGGATCAAGTTCAGAATCTTCCAAGGGCTACAAATAAAAAGACACATTAAGATCTGGATTAGGATCTTTAATCGAGAAGCAGGCCTACTTAGAGAAGGAATCAAATCGAGAGAAAGTTGGGCTGCCTCAAACCAAGTGCCGGGCAGGATAAAGAAAAGCAATAAGGCCGGGCTATTTACGCAACGCTTTTATCTGATTATAATTGTCTTGCTATTCATCGACGGAAGTGGTCGCTGCTGACAAACCAATAGCTTAGAGACAAGAGCCGTGTGGAATTTGCACTCGCTTTTCAATAAGCAGAATGATTAGTTGCCGTCTTAAGTGGGTCCCATAAATTATGACAACACTCTGTATTGATTTCCGTCCGCACATTGCCAGCGTGTGCCTGATACTGAGGACGGCTACTGATGCCAGATCTCTCTCTCTCGGCGCGTCCGTCAGTTAATCCATC
>OLKM01000121.1:378274-380774 GCA_900291075.1 Melanogrammus aeglefinus | reverse complement strand
CTTTCTCTGTCAGCGAGCATCAAAAGAGCCAACACAGAAACACAGCGGAAATAGACCTGCACTTCACGCCTTATCTGCCTGGAGCACAGGGGATTCTGTTCCGGGAACAACACACGCGTGTCTACCATGAAACACGCCGCAGTGTCTGCCAATCATACGACAGCATTCCGGAAAGAAAGGAAGACGCTGTTTGAAGAGGCAGTCGATCAGAGCGGGTCGTTTTAATTCGACTCACTGAGGTGTACGTTTAAGAAAGTTAATCTTATATAGTTTTGTGAGAGAGGTTCACAAGACAGTTGCGCCTCTAACTCCCCCTCACCTGTCATATCTCACCATCCCTCACTCAAGCGTA
Organism: Melanogrammus aeglefinus; assembly: GCA_900291075.1. NCBI lineage: Eukaryota > Metazoa > Chordata > Actinopteri > Gadiformes > Gadidae > Melanogrammus > Melanogrammus aeglefinus. The sequence goes on along the minus strand of OLKM01000121.1, from coordinate 380,422 downwards.
CACGCTAAGAATAATTCTTTGAAAATGCATGCAGAGCACGCACGCCAGTCGTGACTTCCTCTCCATCCCTCAGCGGTAAAAACGCGGCACCAGACTTTACACCAGCCTTACCCCCCATCCTGTTATTCAAAATCACTTTCAATATAACCTTAAATCTACGACTGCCCGGGCGCCAAGTCGCTCCCTCGCCTCGTCTCTTCTCGGCTGACACACACCTTGTCAGGCACGCGTTATAACTGAGTGACGCCTCTGGCGGGAGACCTGTAACGTCGTCAATCAGTCTGCACCGGCGCAGGTGAGGTGACGCGCTAGCAGGAGATGAAACATTAAGAGAGACTGAAAGTTATTACAAACATTCTGACCTTAAGTCATTACGAACCACAGAGCAGGACTTCCTCTGAATGCTCTTCCTTCTGATGCGTGATGCAACGCTTTATAGCCAAGCTTATGTTACATATTAATTACAATGTTTTACTGATTTTGTGCCACGAAACCAGAAACAACTTTACAAACTTTCTACATTACATTGCTGTACGGAGTAGGATCTACATATCTACTACTATTAATATAATACAGGCCTTCTCTGAAGACTTAAAGGCTGGCCCTAATGTTGTACACTAGACTGAAACAATACTAAACTTTACAAACGTACAATACTAAAAATCCCTAATGAATCAACTACACTACAAGACTATAAATGCAACTCAGCTAGGCTGCTGTAAATATGACGTTAAACTATGTGGCCTCGGTATATTTATACAGGCAGAACTGTGTCACCACACGGGGTCCTGTCTTATTAAGACTCTCGTCCAATCAGCTTCAGCCTGCTTGTCTCCTTACATTCAACACTAACCCTTTTATCATATCTCAGCAGCCATGAACAATAAGCTAATGCAGGCTAATCGATGGTGTGCATTACACATTCATATGCAATTAGAAATGAAAGCCAATGGATATAAGTGCACTGTTGCGTGTATGCTGTTTCCTCTGAGACTTTGTATTGCTTAAGCTCTGCAATACAAACATAGATTCATCAGCCAATCGTCTATTGCGTTGATTAATACGAACTATGTATCGTTGCTTTGCATCATAGCAGAGCAGGTTTCAAAGACTATTCTAGCAATAAGTTTCTCGCCTAAAATATCTTCTTATAGTATTATTGGGAAGTTTATAGTTATATAAAGATATGACTGGCTCAAGCCATTCCCAAATTCCACCTGATTAGCGTTCGGTCAGGGAAGCGTGATACCTCAGCCTCGCTATCAGCCCCATTGTGCCCTAACAATATAGCGACAGGTTACTTGATTTTGCTTAGAGTATTTCAACAGCAGAACCTACATTAACATTTTAATATCCAGCAGACAGAAAAAAGAGCAAATTTAAATGTTTTCATAACATGGCTTCGCCTCGATCTCCATTAATCTCAAAGACAACTAAAACATGGCCTTTTTATTACGTTCATTATGTTTTAATTTGTCCTCAAGACTATGCATTTTAATACGTCTGGTCATTTTGTTGTTGAATTATTTGAGCATCCACAAGTATCGTCTCTGTCTCTGTCTCTTCTCCCCCTGCTTTACTCTCTCTCCCCCTTTCTCGATGTCTCTGTCTGTCTCTGTCTCTCTCTCTCTATCTCTCTCCCCCTTTCTCTAAGTCTCCGTCTGCTCGTCTTCTCCGCTCTCTCTCTCCCTCCTCTCCTCAATCTCCTCCCCTTTTCTCCTAATCCCGTCTGTTCTCCGTCGTCTCCGTCCTTCTTCTCCTCTCTCTCTCCTCTCTCTTTCTCTCTCTCTCTCTCTCTCTCTCTCTCTCTCTCTCTCTCTCTTCGCTCTCTTCCCTGCTTACTCTCTCTACCCTTTCTCTTTTCTCCGTCTGTCTCCCCCCCCCTCCCCTTTCCCCCCCCCCCTTTTTTCTCTCTCTCTCTCTCTCTCTCTCTCGTGGTCTATGTGCTCGCTGCCGCTCTGCTGCCCTCCTGTCTCGGCCCCTCCCTTTTTTCGTTGACTCCTCCTCTTTGACATGTTCCCTCTCTCTCTCTCCTTCTCATCCTCGCTCTCTCTCCCTCCCTCTCTGTTTGCCCCTCTCTCTCCTTCTCTCCCTATCTCTCACACCTTTTCTCTCTCTCTCTCTCTCTCTCTCTCTCTCTCTCTCTCT
>OLKM01000121.1:362957-377808 GCA_900291075.1 Melanogrammus aeglefinus | reverse complement strand
TAGGGGTTTAGACAGTCACACGTAAGGAGAACATGGTCATTAAGGAGCAGTAGGGTTAAGACAGTACAAGAGACGGGTCATTAAGGCGCATGGTAGGGGTTTCAGTCCCCGTACAGCGCAGTCATAAGAGCAGGTAGGGTTAGAGCGAGTACAGAAGACAGGTCATAAGCGACAGTTAGGTGTTAGACAGCCCAACAGAGAGAACGGTCTTAAGGATGCAGGTAGGGTTTAGACGTACCAGAGATCAGGTCTTAAGGAGCAGGTAGGGGTCAGACTAGTGACAGAGCGACATGGTCATTAAGCCGGAGCAAGTAGGTGTTTGTAGAACAGTACATGAGACAGGTCATTAAGGAGCAAGGTGTAGGGTTTAGACAGTACAGAGAGCACAATGTCATTTAAGTGAGCAGGTAAGGGGTTAGAACACTACAGAGACAGGTTCATAAGGGAGCAGTAGGGGTAAACAGTACAGAGACAGGTTCATTAAGGAGCAGGTAAGGGTTAGAACAGTACAGAGACAAGGTCATTAAGGAGGCAGGTTAGGGGTATAGACAGAATCAACAGAGACAGGCCCCATTAAGGGAGCAAGGTAGGGGGTTTAGACAGTACAGACAGGTCATTAAGGGAGGCAGGTAGGGGTTAAGAACAGTACAGAGACAGGGTCATTAAGGAGCAGGTAGGGGGTTAGGACAGTAACAGAGACAGGTCATTAAGGAGCAGGTAGGGGTAAGACAGTACAGAGACAGGTCCATTAAGGAGCAGGTAGGGGTTAGACAGTACAGGAGACAGGTCATTAAGGAGCAGGTAGGGGTTTAGACAGTACAGAGACCAGGTCATTAAGGAGCAGGTAGGGGTAGAACAGTACATGAGACAGGTCATTTAAGGAGGCAGGTAGGGGTTAGACAGTACAGAGACAGGTCATTAAGGAGAGCAGGTAGGGGTTAAGACAGTACAGAGACACAGGTCAATTAAGGAGCAGGTAGGGGTAGAAGACAGTACAAGAGACAGGTATTCATAAGGAGCAGGTAGGGGTAGACAGTACAGAGACAGGTCATTAAGGAGCAGGTAGGGGTTAGACAGTACAGAGACAGGTCATTAAGGAGCAGGTAGGGGTTAGACAGTAACAGAGACAGGTCATTAAGGAGCAGGTAGGTAGGGGTTAGACAGTACAGGGACAGGTCATTAAGGAGCAGGTAAGGGGTTAGGACAGTACAGAGACAGTCATTAAGAAGGAGCAGGTAGGGGGTTAGAACAGTACAGAGACAGGTCATTAAGTAGCAGGTAGGGGTTAGACAGTACAAGAGACAGGGTCATTAAGGAGCAGGTAGGGGTTAGACAGTACAGAGACAGGTCATTAAGGGAGGCAGGTAGGGCGGTTAGACAGTACAGAGACAGGGTCATTAAGGAGCAGGTAAGGGGTTAGACAGTACAGAGACAGGTCATTAAGGAGCAGGTAGGGGTTAGACAGTACAGAGACAGGTCATTAAGGAGCAGGTAGGGGTTAGACAGTACAGAGACAGGTCATTAAGGAGCAGGTAGGGGTTAGATGGAGAATGTGTGGAAAATGTTGGGTTCAACGGTTATCATGTCGCCTCTGAGGTCTTTGTTGTGTTAAGAGTATTTGTCGGCATCTATCACTATCCCCCTCCCCCCCAAAACGCATGCACGCACGCACACACGCAGGGAGACACGCATGCGCGCGCACCCACACACACAAACTATAATATAAATCTCAGTTCAAAAGGATTAATTGGGTCTCCGCCTCTTCCATGGGAGTTATGCCTTTGCTATGAAAATGTCGTTATGAGCATATAGCCGTCACATGCATCATACACCCGCCACATGCATTGACACAAGCATTTGACTATTGAACTTTTATATAGGCCTACTTTATTTTTAGATGCAACCTGATATAATTATTCACCAATGAAGTTCAATAAATTGAGGTCTTTCAGTGTGTGTGTGTGTGAGAGAGAGAGAGAGAGAGAGAGAGAGAGAGAGAGAGAGAGAGAGAGAGAGAGAGAGAGAGAGAGAGAGAGAGAGAGAGAGAGAGAGAGAGAGAGAGAGAGAGAGAGAGAGAGAGAGAGAGAGAGAGAGAGAGGGAGAGGGAGAGAGAGAGAGAGAGAGAGAGGAGGAGAGCTTTACAGTTCAGTCACACTGCATTTTTTACTGCCCTTTGGCTGTTTTCATGAAATATTTCACCTTTAAATTATTCTGATTCTAAAGCCCCTCAAACGTAATTCATCTCGTTTGCATAGTCCGCCGCGCAATTCCTCTGGCGCTCTACTGCCATCAAGTGGCCAAACCCGGCACGCTTGGGCTCAGGACAGACATCGATTACCTAGATACGGCCAAGGTTGTAGCCTTATATCTCCCTATGCACTCCCAGCTGGGTTTATTACGCAATAGGGCTGTCAAAATGTAAGCCTTAAAATCCATCTTAATATTCCTCCCTGTGGCCTTACCCAAACACCACCCAAACACCACCCAAAACGCACCGTTAGTGTGTGTGTGTGTGTGTGTGTGTGTGTGTGTGTGTGTGTGTGTGTGTGTGTGTGTGTGTGTGTGTGTGTGTGTGTGTGTGTGTGTGTGTGTGTGTGTGTGTGTGTGTGTGTGTGTGTGTGTGTGTGTATGTGTGTGTGTGTGGTGTGCGTGTGCGTGTCCTATGATGGCTGGTACTCATAATGGTAATTATCTGTAACACAAAACACGATAAAAGGGAAATAAGAAAAAAACATCTTAGATGGAAATACACAGTATGTCTTTGCAGACAGATACACCCACACACACCGTTTATTAAATTAAACATCTGTAGGCACAATATCGACACAATGCTGCCATCTTGTGGCCAGAATCCCCTACTAGTGTGAATGATTAATGATTAATGATGAACGTCCGTCCGCCGACATCTGGCGAGACGAGGACGTGGGAAAAACGTTGCGTTTTCTTCTCTGTGTGTTTCTGTGTTTCGGTCCTCTGAGCATTTCGATGTTTTCCCCTGAATTTGCTCTTCTTTTCTGGCTGTACTTAAGTGAGGTCCGTTGCACCGTGGAGAACATTACGCGGAATGGGAATACAACGGTAGGCGCGCGTTAGAAGTTACTTCCAGAACATCAATAGCACAGCAGATATCTCCATCAAAGCGGAATGAATTCTCCCCTGAACACCCCTTAACTGCAATAACTGTTAAGGGAGGTAGAGCAGAGAAAGTGTGAGAGAGAGAGCGAGAGAGAGATTGAGAGAAGAAGAGAGGGAGAAAGAGAGAAAATAATCCAAGTTGAATTAGATTGTTTGAAGACGATGATGTAATCCACATCCTTTTTTCCTCTTCCTCTTCCTGTCCTACTTTTACCCTTCTCCTCTTTCCTCCTTCGACTCTCCTCTCATTTCCTCGACCGAATCATCGTCATAATTACAAACGCGCTTCTAAAATGCAGTTTGAACAAAAGCGATCCACATCTGGGGTCCAATTGTGTTGTGTTTGCCTCCGTCGGCCCACTCAGCAATATCCATAAAACATATTGCAATACCAGCAAGAAAATCAGCCGTAATGGCGCAGCGTAATGAAAGTACTTGATCAGTGGAACCCGAGTCCATTTCACTGTTTCTCCCTCTTTCTCGTCGGGGTTCACCTTGACCTACATTAAGCCCTGGATGTGCTGCCGTCTCCCAAGCCCAGACCAGCCAGTGAACTATCTTTTCCCATTAAGCCTTTATGCCCATGAAACCGAAACACGCCACGTTGCTCTTCTCAGAAAATATTACCTTGTGTTTTGGAACACAGAGGGTGGAGCGAGCGGACGTACAGCGGCGCCCTGGGTTCACCGACGTGTTCCGCTGGAATGAGGTCGCCGCGCTGCACGCTGTGAGGTTACCGCGCCGACGCTGGCTCCTGAGCCCCTCGGAGTGACACGCCGCCCCCCGCCTCGGTGTTGTTGCTCTCTCCAGGTGGAGGTGGTGGAGGAGGAGGAGGGGGTGGAGACCAGAGACCAGTCCGGTGTGTGAAACCACCCCAGGGTGAGTGGGTGGTGCAGGTGGAGATCAGAGAATGTAATCCGGTCTGCAGAAGCACCGCAGGTGGTGCAGATGGAGGTCGGAGCGGGGCGGAGACCAGAGAGCGGTCCAGGCTGCAGAACCGCGCCTGGCCACCGGGCGCCCGGGCAGGAGTAGTCGCCGTCGTTTGCGTTCTCTCCAAACTGCCGGCCGGCAGCCTCAGCGACCACAAGGCCCCCCCACCTGCTCCGTCAGACGGGGAGGAGGAGGGGGGGGGTGAGGTTTTATTAGGGCCCATCCGAGTAATGAGCCCGGTGTGTCAAGCTCCTCCAACAATTAGGTGATGATGTGTGCCCGGTGACATGGGGGCCCTAGCAGCCGGCTGGGGGCCGCGGGGGCGGTTAAACTGTCAGCCGTGAAGGACTCCGGCCCCGTCAGTAAAGACGCTCAGATAAACGAGGCCCCTCAGACGCCGCTAAACGGGAAGCGGGGGGCCCTGATTTACTCGGCAGGAACACCTGAACAGCAGCGGCGATGCGCCACACAGCCGGCCGGGGGGGGGCGCGCCGGGTTGCCCCCCCCCCATCGCTCGCGGCCGGGCGGAGCCGGACTCGAAGGGTCGGTCTGCGGAGGCGGAGCTCTGAAGGGTTTGTTGGCAGCGACCCAGCGCTGCACACCTACAGAAGGCTCAAGGTGAGATGATGAACGAGGTGCAGAAGGAAGCGACGCTACTCTTCCTCCTGGCTGCTTAAATACACATCGTCGTGTTCGCCGCAGTCGTCCTCCGTGTGGGGGAGTGCGGTCGCATCTTTGGGGTATTTTCGGTAATACTCGATTACACATTCGCCGTAGCATAGGACTAGTGATAGCATGTATATTTGTGTGTGTCTTTGGTGAGAGAATGTAGTGGTGGGTACTAGCAGCAGTCGTTGCAATAGTACTGCTGGATGCTCCTTCTTCCTCAAACCTGAAGCTGCACTCGCTCCCCCCCCCCACAACATCTCGTCTCACTCCTCAAAAGAAAAGTTTCCAGCGCGGCAGTGCCCACGGGACACCCCTTGCTTCTCCTTAACAACACTCCGCATGGTTTCATCTATTTACCCCACTCCAGACAAAGTCTGATAAACGACGTGTTTTGAAGAGAGATTCGGCGATGCCTCCCAAACCACTCGGTTTATTCATTTTCCTTTGACCACTCCTCCCCTTTAAAGGGCCTTTCATCCACACTGGCTCGTCAGTCACCGGGTGCTTTTCGTTCTTTTCGCACCACTTCCAGCGTTGTGTTATTTTAACGGCAGAGTGTGAAATCCCCCATCATGCACACGACAGACAGTTTGGGGAGCAGTGGAAGCAGCCGTCCCAGAGCCAAACACCGTGCACCGAGGTCAGGAGAGCGAACCGCCGCAGCCAGAGGACATGCTGGAAGGCAGGGCTGGGGATTCGAAGGCTCGGGTACGATAGCTCCAGCACTGCATGTTTCCTCTCTTCCTTCCTTTAAAAACTGGTTCTCCTGTTTCGTTTGGTAGGTTTTGAATGCCTTGAAAATGCGTTGTACTGTGTCTTTGAGCATTGGGGAAAAGGCGTGATTTGAATGAACCATATTCATGTTATTCAGGCGTGTGTTCTGACTTAGAAGCCGGGCGAGGTACCTTCACAACCCCATCATCTTTGGGTGACTGGGGAATGAAATTAGTTCTGCTACATACTCACCGCACCGAGTTACCATCAACCTCATTTGCTCCTCACATTCTGCAGTATTTAGTTTTTGTTCTTAACGATCTCTCTGTACTTTTTCACCCCGTGGTGAAAATCAGTTCCTTTAGACGGGAACCCGCACCAGGGACGCTCCAGGGAGGACGGACCCCCCAGTGCAGAGCGACCCCCCAGTGAAGAGTGACCCACCAGGGAGGAGGGACCAGGAGTGACCCCCAAGTGAAGAGTGACCCACCAGGGAGGAGTGACCCCCCCAGGGAGGAGTGACCAGGAGTGACCCCCAAGTGAAGAGTGACCCCCCAGGGAGGAGTGACCCCCCCAGGGAGGAGTGACCAGGAGTGACCCCCGAGTGAAAAGTGACCCCCCAGGGAGGAGTGACCAGGGGTGACCCCCCAGTGAAGAGTGACCAGTAATGACCCCCCAGGGGGGAGTGACCCCCCCAGGGAGGAGGAGTGACCCCCCAAAGAGGAAGAGTGACCCCCCACTAAGGAGTGACCCCCCAGCGACCGAGCGGTGCCACAGAGCCCACCCCCCGTCTGAAGACCCCCGCCAGGCCTGGGGAGGCCGTCTCGGGTGCGGCCCCTGGGCGATCCAGAAGGGGGATCCAGGAAGTTCAAGCGCGTCAGCTTGTTGCTTCCTGTTTCCACCCCCCCCCCCCCCCTCCTACCTCCCCACATCCACGGGAGCGGAGCGGGAGGAACATTCGGTGGTGATCCAGTCTGACGATCACCTCAAACACACACACACACACACACACACACACACACACACACACACACACACACACACACACACACACACACACACACACACACACACACACACACACACACACACACACGCAGACACCACCGATGCCCTGTTTTTTATTATTTGCTAATTCAATCTAACCTTTTCTGATTAGAATTTAATTTAATTCCCTTATGCTGCAATTAATCACAGCGCGATCAATGTGGGCCAGACTTTGTTTTTGAATAGATTTAGGCATAAAGGTCTACGGTTCATTATTTAAATGGTAATATAAGCAGGATTCAGGTGCCAACATTTCTCTGATGAATCCATTCATCGACCTATATTCCGGATATAAATATTGTGTTATGATCATCTGAAATATGTTCAAAAATAATATCATAACTATCCTAGTGTTGGTAAACATTAGTAGTAGCAGGCACTAGTGGTCATAGCATTAGAATAGGTAGAAGTAGTCTTATCAGAAGTGGTAGTAGTAGTAGTAGTAGTAGAGCAATAGTAGTAGTAGTATAGCAATAGTAGTAGTATAGTAGTAGTAGTAGTAGTAGTAGTAGTAGTATAGCAATAGCAGTAGCAGCAGCAGCAGTAGTAGTAGTAGTAGTATGTAGTAGTAGTTGTAGTAGTATAGCAATAGTAGTAGTAGTAGAAGTAGTAGTAGTAGTAGTATAGCAATAGCAGTAGTAGTAGTAGTAGTAGTAGTAGTTGTTGTAGTAGTATAGCAATAGTAGTAGTAGTAGTATAGCAATAGTAGTAGTGGTAGTAGTAGTAGTAGTAGTAGTAGTAGTAGTATAGCAGTAGTAGTGGTAGTAGTAGTAGTAGTAGTAGTAGTAGTAGTAGGTAGTAGTGGAAGTGGTAGTAGCAGTAGTAGCAGTAGTAGTGGTAGTGGTAGTGGAAGTGGTAGTAGCAGTAGTAGCAGTAGTAGTGGTAGTGGTAGTAGAAGTAGTAGTAGCAGTAGTAGCAGTAGTAGTAGAAGTAGTAGTACTATAGCAATAGTAGTAGTGGCATAGCAGTAGCAGTAGTAGTGGTAGTAGTAGTAGTGGTAGTAGTAGTAGTATAGCAGTAGTAGTAGTGGTAGTGGTAGTAGTAGTAGTAGTAGTAGTAGTAGTAGTAGTAGTAGTAGTGGTATAGCAGTAGCAGTAGTAGTGGTAGTAGTAGTAGTAGTGGTAGTAGTAGTAGTATAGCAGTAGTAGTAGTGGTAGTAGTAGTAGTAGTGGTATAGCAGTAAGCTTTAGTAGCAGTATAGGAGTAGAATGAGTAGTAGTATAGCAGTAGTAGTAGTGGTAGTTGTAGTAGTGCATTATTCGTAGCTGTAGTAGCAGTATCAGTAGAGGAAGCTGTAATAGTAGTAGTACAGCAGTAGTAGTAGTAGTACAGTAGTAGAAGTAATAGTGGTGTAGTTGCAGTATAATAAGCTGTAGTAGCAGTCGTATAACAGTCGTAGAAGCCGTTGTAGTATTGTAGTAGTAGTATCAGGGGTTTACTTCTTCAGATGACTCACAGGATCCCTGCTGGGCACGAGCCCAAATGTTCCAGGACATCAGCGTATCCAACACACACAGCGAGCTAGGAGCTGTGTGTGTGTGTGTGTGTGTGTGTGTGGGGGGGGGGGGGGTATACTGTATCGACGCTTCCATATCCAGCATCCAAACAGAGTCGAGGAACTGAGGAACACGGTCGCCCCGGTCCTCTCTCGAGGACTGCGTCGGAGCGCTCACAGCTAGGGCCGCTGCTAACGTCAGAAGAGAGCTGGCTAGCACCTAGCGCGTCGCTCCCTGGTGTACTCGCTCGCTGTAAGGAGGTCTCTTGTGCGTGCCAGGACGATTCACCCCCTGCAGCACGCCAGGCTCGTCCTCTATTTGACCAACAATCCATAACTGAATAAAGCAATTTGTACCCGTTATTTGTTTACAACGTTGCGGCGCGCTCTCCCACACACACACACCGCTCGCTCGCCGCTGATGAATGAAGGAGGAGAAATAAGACAAAGTTTCAAAAGAAATTAGAGGAGGACCAGCGCAAGCTGGCGGGGGAAAGCAGGCAGAATGAAATGTCTGCGAGCACTTTGGCTGCCCAGGGAGATTTAAATAATAAACGGAGCCGGCTCTCTGAACAAACAGGATAATTATGGCCTGCAGTCGTCCTGTCACTCGCCTGGCACGGCCGAGCGGAAGGAAGCGCGTTATTATCACCCCCAGTTCCTGCCGGGGGAATTAGGACGAGTGAATGTTTGATGCAGGCGAGAGACGTCGCCATGGATACACCAAACTAACCGGCCCGATGGAACAGCCCGACCGACGGACCGAACCAAACGGCCGACGCAACGACCGAAAACAAACAGTGGACCAAACCAAACCCTCGACTAACCAGTGGACCGACAGAACATCCAACCATTAACCATCCAATAACAAACCATTACCCAACCATTAACCAACCACTAACAAACCCTTCACAGTCCAGCGAGCCCACAGGAAGCCAACCACCTTATTGCTGTTGTTTGTCACAGCACAGACACAAAGAGACAGACAGATTACAGCAAACACACACACACACGCACGCGCACACACACACACACACACACACACACACACACACACACACACACACACACACACACACACACACACACACACACACACACACACACACACACACACACACGCACGCACACACACACACACACGCCCACAAACATGGGTGCATTCACGCAAGCAAACACCCAAATCTCTTATACACACATACACACACCGACATAGACAAACACACATTATGTACAAACATAAGCCCGCACGCACTTTTACACACACACACGCACTCTCAAACACATTCTGTACACACACACGCGCGCACACACACACACACACACACACACACACACACACACACACACACACACACACACACACACAGACAGACACACACATTATGTAGACACACACACATTATGTGCGAGCACAGTGTGTCCAGCTGTATTGATTAGCTGTTTGTATGATAAGATCAATTGATGTAGCGGCGGTTAATTGTCGCGCGCTGCCAGAACAAAGTACATTGTTTAAGGTTGGCTCGCCGTGGCCGCCATTGTCCGTCGTCCCGGTGATACAAATTCACAGCAGGTGTGCGCTTTGTCGACGAGGCTGTGATAGAAAACCAATTAGGATCCCACTCTAATTGGAAGTGTAAGCGCTCCGCGCGGCCAGCCACACCTGGCCCTGGTGCTTTATTGTGATACAGTCATTTTCTCCTGCGGTTCGGTGGAGAGATTAGACAGAGGGAATCGGGGGGGGGGGGGGGACTGGAGCCTTTTGAGTCGGTACCCGGTCTGCACCGGCTCCAGCGGCCCACGCCAGTGGCCCTCCGCCCAACAGATGGTGTCGTAATAGGGGCCGCTTGTCTCTATTAGGGGCCCCGCCCCCCGGTACAGAAGCCAGTCAACACATCCTTCACCGGCCCCCACCACCACCCCCCCCGGGGACACAGGGCTGACCTTTACCTCCGACGGCTCCCGACACACGGACACACCGACGCACAGACAGACGTACAGCCAAAGGCCACAGGGCCAGTTGTACTATACTGTATATATCTGGCCCCCGTTTATCTCTATATCGACATAAATATAGATGTATCGTTTTATATATATACATGTATATTTCTGGCCCCCGTATAGATATATCTCTACATCTATATTGACCTATATATATATATACAGTGAAGAAAATAAGTATTTGAACACCCTGCTATTTTGCAAGTTCTCCCACTTAGAAATCATGGAGGGGTCTGAAATGTTCATGGTAGGTGCATGTCCACTGTGTGAGAGATAATCTAAAAAGAAATATCCAGAAATCATAATCTATGATTTTTTTAACAATTTATTCGTGTGATACATCTGAAAATAAGTATTTGAACACCAACGTTAATATTTGGTAGAGTAGCCTTTGTTTGCAATTACAGAGGTCAAACGTTTCCTGTAGTTCTTCACCAGGTCTGCACAGACTGCAGGAGGGATTTTGGCCCACTCCTCCACACAGATCTTCTCTAGATCAGTCAGGTTTCTTGGCTGTCGCTGAGAAACACGGAGTTTCAGCTCCCTCCAAAGATTTTCAATTGGATTTAGGTCTGGAGACTGGCTAGGCCACTCCAGAACCTTGATATGCTTTCTTACAAAGGGTTTTCCTGGCTGTGTGCTTTGGGTCATTGTCATGTTGGAAGATCCAGCCACGACTCATCTTCAATGATCTGACTGAGGGAAAGAGGTTGTTCCCCAAAATCTCACAATACATGGCTGCAGTCATCCTCTCCTTAATACAGTACAGTCGTCCTGTCCCATGAGCAGAAAAACACCCCCAAAGCATGATGCTACCATCCCCATGCTTCACAGTAGGGATGGTGTTCTTGGGATGGTACGCATCATTCTTCTTCCTCCAAACACGCTTAGTGGAATTATGACCAAAAAAGGTCCATTTTGGTCTCATCTGACCACAAAACTTTCTCCCATGACTCCTCTGGATCATCCAAATGGTCATTGGCAAACTTAAGACGGGCCTTAACATGTGCTGGTTTAAGCAGGGGAACCTTCCGGGCCATGCATGATTTCAAACCATGACGTCTTAGTGTATTACCAACAGTCACCATGGAAACGGTGGTCCCAGCTCTTTTCAGGTCATTGAAGACCTGCCGTGTAGTTCTGGGCTGATTCCTCACCTTTCTTAGCATCATTGAGACCCCACGAGGTTATATCTTGCATGGGGCTCCACTCCGATTGAGATTGACCTCATTCCATTTTCTAATGATTGTTCCAACAGTGGACCTTTTTTCCCCAAGCTGCTTGGCAATTTCTCCGTAGCCCTTTCCAGCCTTGTGGAGTTCTACAATTTTGTCTCTGGTGTCTTTGGACAGCTCTTTGCTCTTAGCCATGCTCAATGTTTGGGTCTATTGTATGGGGTGGACAGGTGTCTTTATGCAGCTAACGACCTCACACAGGGGCATCTGATTCAGGATAATACAGTGGAGTGGAGGAGGACTTTTAAAGGCGGACTAAAATTCTAGCTGATAGACAGGTGTTCAAATACTTATTTTCAGCTGTATCACACGAATAAATTGTTAGAAAATCATAGATTGTGATTTCTGGATTTTTCTTTTTAGATTATCTCTCACACAGTGGACATGCACCTACCATGAACATTTCAGACCCCTCCATGATTTCTAAGTTGGAGAACTTGCAAAATAGCAGGGTGTTCAAATACTTATTTTCTTCACTGTATATATAGATATCCTGCCATCAAATATATTTATTTATACTTGATTACACAGAGCACAAATTCAAACGCAAATTATGAAACAATTGCATATTATGAATATATATGCATATATATATATATATATATATATATATATAGCATATAATATATATATATATATATAGTATATTATAATATATATGCATATATATATATATAAATATATATGTATGTGTACGAGATATTCAGACTCAGAGTTTATTACATCTTATTCTACAATTACACAGAGTAAAATTCAACAGTTGCCGAACAGCAACAATACAAGAGGACAATACAAGCAAAAACAAAAAAATAATTCAAACACTACTATGTTGTTGAGGAGTATTATATATATATATATATATATATATATATATATATATATATATATATAATGTCAGTCCAAAGAACATTTGGTGGTGATTTCCAGGCAATGGCCTACGGAGTGCCAATACACCCCCCCCACTCTAAATGAATCGATGCAGCCCGCTCTAATTCAAATGTCATGTGTTCAGTGGCGTGCTTACACTTTCTATTTCATACTTAGCTAAGGGAGCACAGGAAAGACCTTTTAATCAGAGCCCCCCCCCCCACTTAGACGCTGTATTAATTATGAAAGTGCTTTCAGGGCTGAAGGCCGCAAAGACACGTCTGGAAGACATTGCAATTTGTAAAGCGTATCTTTCCTCCACGTTTCCTCTGCTTGTTATTTCTCTGGATGTGGGTTGGGGGGGGGGGGGATCAGGGGAGTCGCCTCATCGACCAATTAGCATCCGGAGCAATTACAGCCAGACGCAGCCTTCGGTGGTTCCTATAGGCATGCTGGGAACTAGACGGTCAACTGCCGTGTGTGTGTGTGTGTGTGTGTGTGTGTGTGTGTGTGTGTGTGTGTGTGTGTGTGTGTGTGTGTGTGTGTGTGTGTGTGTGTGTGTGTGTGTGTGTGTGTGTGTGTGTGTGTGGGATGTGTGTGTGTTTGTGTGTGTCTTTGTGTGTTTGTGTGGGGTGTATGTGTGTGTTTGTGTGTGTGTGATGTGGGGTGTGTGTCTGTGTGTGTGTATGAATGATGCATTGCGTGTGTGTGTGTGTGGCGCTGTTGCGGCGTGTGTGTGTGTGTGTGTGTGTGTGTGTGTGTGTGTGTGTGTGTGTGTGTGTGTGTGTGTGTGTGATGGACTGTGTGTGTGTCGGTGATGTGGGCTGCAGGGTGTGCCTTATCCATTGTGTGTGTGTGATACCGTGTGAAGTGTGTTTGATGGACTGCGTTTCGGTGTGTGGTGCAGTGTGTGTATCTGTGTGTGTGTTTCTCTGATTCAAGTTGATACAGTGTGATGTGGTGATGTGTGTGTGTGTGTGTGTGAGTATATGTGCACCTGTGCGTGCGTGTGTATGTGTACGTCTTTGGGAAGCAGTGTGTTTGTGATTGTGTATGTGTTTTTGTGTGTGTGTGTGTTTGCGAGAGGAAACATCTAACGAGGTCTGAGAGGGGGAGGAAGCAAACTGTTAATCCGGATACTTTATGCAAAACAATTATGTTGTTAAACGCTCACATTGTGAAGCCAAGGCTGACTGTGGCAGTGAAAGAAAAGCCATTGTGTGTGTGTGTGTGTGTGTGTGAGTATGTGTGTGCGTGTGTCTGTGTGTGTGTGTGCATGTGTGCCTCTACGTGTGTGTGCGTGTGTGTGTGTAGTTAGTCTTGAATGAATATAAACTCCAGTGGTCTAAGAAATAAGCATTACTTATGATTTAACTTCACTCGCGTGAATGTGGTTTGTGTGTGTGTGTGTGTGTGTGTGTGTGTGTGTGTGTGTGTGTGTGTGTGTGTGTGTGTGTGTGTGTGTGTGTGTGTGTGTGTGTGTTTGTGTGTGTGTGAATGAGCATGGGCCTATGAATGTGTTTGTGTGGGATTATGAATGTGTGTGTATAAGCATGTGTTTGTGTACATGGACGTGGGTGTGTATGTGTGTGCATGTGAATGTGTGTGTCAGTGTGTGTGTGTGTTGTGTGACTATGTGTCTGCGTATGGATGTGTCTTTGTTTTTTATGAATGTGTGTGTCCGCTTGTGTGAATAGGAATGTGTGACTGTGTGTGTGAATGTGTGTGTTAACGTGTGTGTGTATGAATGTGTGTGTGTGTGTGAATATGTCTGTGTATGAATGCTTTTGTGTTTATGAGCGCGCGCACACGTGTGTGTCCGTGTGTGTGCACGTGTCAGTGAGTGCGTGCGGCTCCTGGCCCAAGATGGATGGATAACTAAACATAATATATCCAAAGCAGGAGACAGATGACCACTTAATAAAATAAGCTCCTCTCTCGCCCCTCGCCCCCCCCCCCCCCCCCCTCTCGTCGCTCCCCCCGCTGGGGAACCAGAGAGGAGACAAAAGTGCACGCTGGTGGCTGCAGCGCAGGCACGTCTCTGGAACCCAGATTAGACGAGGCCTCCCGTAATAGTGCACCACCACGCATCTGGTACACTTCTGTCCGCCATTAGTGTATATCACCCCCACACTGCAGCACACTCTCTCTCTCTCTCTCTCCTCCTCTTCTTCCCTCCCCCCTCTCTCTCTCTCTCTCCTCCTCTTCTTCCCCTCTCTCTCTCTCTCTCTCTCTCTCTCTCTCTCTCTCCCTCCCCCCTCTCTCTCTCTCCCTTTTCCTCTCCCCCCTCTTTCTCTCTCTCTCTCTCTCTCTCTCTCTCTCTCTCGCTCCCCCCCACTCTCTCCACCCCTCTCTCTCTCTTTCTCTCTCTCTCTCGCTCACCCACTCTCTCTCCCCCCCTCTCTCTCTCCCCTCTCCCCTCTCTTTCTCTCTCTCTCTCTCTCCCCTCCTCTCTCTCCCCTCTCTCCCTCTCTCTCTCACCCTCTCTCTCTCCCTCTCCCTCTCCCTCTCTCTCTCTCTCTCTCTCTCTCTCTCTCTGGAGCACCTCAGACGACGCAGCTCTCGGGAATAAAGAAATAATGAAATAAAGAAACTAAGAAATAAAGAAATACGCCTCAGTGGTGGGCGGTAACACGGCTTTGTGATGCTAGGAGGTGCATTCGAGTCGCGACCGGTTCAGGCTGAGGGCGTAGCTCGATGTGAGGGTGGAGACGAGGTGGTGGAGACGAGAGGGTGGAGACGAGAGGTTGGAGACGAG
>OLKM01000121.1:341038-344219 GCA_900291075.1 Melanogrammus aeglefinus | reverse complement strand
CCCCTCTCTCTCTCTCTCCCCCCTCTCTCTCCCCCTCTCTCTCTCTCTCTCTCTCTCTCTCTCTCTCGCTCTCTCTCTCGCTCTCTCTCTCGCTCTCTCTCTCTCTGCTGTTCTGCTAGTTCTGAGGAACACCAGCAAGCGCGATTTCAGTGGGGCGCAGAGCGGACCCCCGGCTGTGCTGCCGCACGTATGGCGACGCCTGTTACCACGCCAAATATCACAAAACGCTGACTAAATCGCATGGCAGCGTTTTGTCGGAGCAACAACGCTGTTTACAGACACAATGCTGTAAATTTAGCACCGCGCTAGTTCTGCCTACGAATGTCAAACAGACATAAACATCCCTTTAGCACCGCGCTAGTTCAGCTAACTGTAGTTTAACCCAAACATGTCACTTTAGCACTGTTTAACAGATACACACAGCATTTTAGCAGTATGCTAATTCTGCTAATTGACCACACACACACACGTTTCTTTAGCATTGCCCAATTTCTGAAAAATGAATCTTTTAACAGACGAACATGTCGTCACATTAGCAGTGCTCCAGTTCTGCTAATCGAAGTTCAATACACACACGCCAATTTCGCATGACCCAATTTCTGCTAACTGATGTTTAACATATACATGTTATTTTATCAGAGCACTAGCTCTGGTGACTGAGGCCTGGCTGTTTAAATGACCTGCAGTTAAAGGCACACGACTCTAGCCCTGGACTAGCTCTGCGTCGCTGACGGCTACCAGGGAGTCAGACGGCTCTCCACACCCTGACGATCACCGAGAGGAGAGGAATGAATCAATCACATTAGAGACGATTAAGGGGCCATGTTGGAACGAGAGCCGGCGTGTTAGCCTACCCTTACGATTAGTGCGATGGGATCTCGAGTGAACAGGAAGTCAGGACTTCGGTTTAACGTCTTATCCCAAAGACGGAGGAGCTCTTCGACAGGACAGGAGTCCCTGTCTCCGTCCTGGGCCGATGACACAGGCTAGAAGGATGAGCACCCCCTACTGGCCGTGCAACACCGCCACCAGCCCTCTCCGGTCTGCCGGTGGAAGAACGGACCAGAACAGCTCTCCTATAGCTTCCTGAGGAACCAGCAGACCAGGGCAGAGAGCCACGGTGCTAGCCCCGTTAGCACTGGGCCAGGCCTGCTCACGGAACATTCCACAGAGATCCACGCCAGCCCTGCCTAGCTGTCTGCTAACTGAAACTTAACAGTTGAACTGAAATTTAAGACTTAACACTTTAGCTGTTGATAGCAGTCTGCTAACTGACTAACTAGCTAAGCTCAACGGTTAACATTTTAACTGAAGTTTAGGTCTTACCACTTTAGCACTGCGCTAGCTGTCTGCTAACTGAAGCTTAACAGTTTAAAGTTTAACTTAAGTTTAAAGGTCCCATGACATGCCACCAGGTGTGAGTGTGATTAGCGTTACAAGCCGTTTTGAAAATCTGGCTGTTATGACATCCCAAGTGGGCGTGTCCATCTAGAGGTGTGACGGATAGATGAGCAACGTTTCCACTGGGTAGGCTGCTGGACTGGTATATCCAGCCCACATCTAGGTGGACACGCCCACTTGTGATGTCATAAGACATCACAAGATGCCTATTTTCAAAACGGCTTGTAGGGCTACTCACACTCACACTTGGTGGCATGTCATGGGACCTATAATACACCTCTTTGGCAATGTACTAGGTGCTCACTATCATTTAACTGAGTGACATGCACGTACACTAACTAATTTAGCTGACACTTTCATCCAGAGCAATTTACATAGTCAGGCTGAACAATCAAAACATGCAGACACAAAACCGTAGCCCCGTGGTGGCGTCTGTGAGCCAAAGCTGAACAGGGACAATTTGAGACCTGCAGTAAAACTTGGCAGTGTTGTTCCTAATTGTAGTTTACTGTGAACTGTATCTGTTTTCTATTTAGAGTCATCGCCACTCTGGGATAATTAAAATGTGGTGCAGAAACATGCGGAAGTCGTGAGTTAGCATACGCTGTTCACTCGCTGGAAACAGAAAAATATCAAGAGGCCGACAGAGAGAAAAAGGAAAATAACAACGACGATAAATCAGACTAAATTGCTAAACTTAAGACATGATTTTATTTTCAGACGTTTTGCCGAAAAACATTCACTTCCAGGTCACTTAGTTCTTATTAATTGCAGCAAAGTGCTGCACAAAGTACACCAGTAAATGCTCCGTCTTTGTATGACACAGCAAGGCGATATGGTCCTCCTGTGACCATATACTGCAGCTAAATATATCTCCATTTAACAAGACACTTTCTCCTACCAATATCCACCCATTATCCGCCCGATAATATCCATTCAATGACCATCAAATATTCTTCAATCTACATTGACATTTACATTAAGGGCATTTTGCAGACGATTTTATCCAAAGTGACTTACAATAAGTGCATTTGTCAGAAGAAATAAAAACAATTATCTCTGTCGGTGTGGTAAGGATGTTCATAGAACCAAGTGCCAAGCACTAAAAACCGCTAGCTTAACCCGTTCCCCGTCCACAACAGAGATAGGAGAGTCTAGAACCTGGTTGGTCGACAGCAGATCTAGGCTACCTCAACACTTTCTTCAGCGTTCTACTCTACCATCTTACAGTTTTTCTCAGTCGCTTTGGTACATTTCTCAGATCAGAATTGAAATTTGCAAAACAGTAAGTGCATTTCTCAAAACAATTCGTAAAAATAGCAAAACACCATGGATTTCATGCAAAAGCAAGACTCCTGCTCAAAATCCTTAGTTTGTTTCTCAAAAGTAAATATCTGTGTCAATGAACATGTCATCAAAATGACAAATCCTTGTGTCATTGTGTACGGATAAGACGGTCAAATTGCTAAGTCATGTTGTCAATATAACAGTGTACTCTGGAGGGATGTTCTGATGTAAACCATGGCTAAAGTTTTGAAGACAATTATTGTAAATTGTAAGTTACACCTTAGTGTATGTGGGAGATTGATTGCAAGAGACTGGACAAGATTCACATTTATGCTCTGACTGTTTGTACTGTAATTTGTTGACAGACCATGTCATTGCTAGAAATGTGGACATAGGAAAATCTCCTTAGGGTAAACTGTGCATGCATTGCTGTAGGAATTACAGTGCAGTCATCCTACACCTCCTGACGTTCCTGTCTGTTGGGCCACACATT
>OLKM01000121.1:321038-336038 GCA_900291075.1 Melanogrammus aeglefinus | reverse complement strand
GATGGGGCTGGTATCCCTCTGCAGTATTCAGCTCCTATCAGAGTACTTCCTGAGGGGCTGATTATGGTCCCACGGTCACGCAGTCGCGAACAATAAAGGTTCACGACTGCGTCAAAGTGTCTGCGTTATCGTTGCGTTGCGAGAACGTGGAACCATAATCAGCCCTTTAGAGAGGTCCCTGGTGACCGTATCAAGGACCGGCCTCCCGGCCTCCCGGCCTCCCGGCCTCCCGGCCTCCCGGGCCGGCCTCCCGGCCTCCCGGCCTCCCGGCCTCCCGGCCTCCCGGCCTCCCGGGCCGGCCTCCCGGTCTCCCGGCCTCCCGGCCTCCCGGCCTCATGGCCTCATGGTCTCCTGGCCTCCTGGCCTCCTGGCCTCCCGGCCTCATGGCCTCCGGGCCTCCGCGCCCTGAGAGTAAGACGTAGAAGTGAGGGGGAGCAGGAGGCCTCCAAAGGGCCGGGAGCGATCAGACCCGGAGAGGAGGAACCCCGAGCCGGAACAGGACCAGGATCCATCGTTCCGGGACGCGGGGGGGAGATGGACTGAATGGGCGTCCGACGTGGGGGAGTGGGAGCAGGTGGCCAGGCAGCAGAGGGGGTGAGGTTATGAGGCCGAGGCTCAGAGCTCTTTCCCCGGCCTCTGCTGACGGGAAAACCGTGGGGCCGTGAGGTTCTGTTCAATAAACCTAAACTAGTGTCAGGCTGAACTTTGAAGAGAGAGATGGACGAGATGGAAGGGAATATTACATCATCTAATTAGGAGCATTATTATGACTGCTTTGTTGATTGTTAATGTCGTATTTATTATGTAGAAGTGGTTGCGGGGGGAAATCTGGAATACTGTGGGAAGCGCGAGGTTTCTCTCCGTCGATTGAACGCGGGCTGGAAAATGGAGGCGTATTATGGCCCTTATAATAGAATATCATCAGACTGGAGCCGGGAAATAAAGAGCATTCATTAACAGAATGGGCTGTTGGTGCGGCGCTTTGATGTGCGTGTGAAGTGGGAAGTAGAAAGGCAGCGACGGAGCGCCCCCGACGGAGCGGTGGCTGTGATCAGCGCGCGTCGCCTCCACTCCGCGCCCCAATTAGGGGTGGACGTCCCACGACGCGCTCATGAATCATACAGCGGCGCGCGGCGCGCAACCCGCGACTGCGAGTCACCGAACCACTGACGGGTCCGGCACGAAGCCCTGAGTGTGGTGGGATCCCCTCTCTCTCTCTCACTGAATGAACGCGGGAGGAAGGAGGGAGAAACGGGGGAGGAGCAAGGGAGGAAGGAGGGAGAAACGAGAGGGGAATGAGGGTGAAACGGCGGAGGGAGGAAGGAGGGAGGAACGGGGAAGGAACTAGGGAGGAACGAAGGAGGAACGAGGGAGGAAGGAGGGAGAAACGGGAGAGCAACGAGGGAGAAACGGGGGAGAAACAAGGGAGGAACAGGGGAGGATGGTAGGAGAACGGTGTTTTGCTAAACATAGGCCTCACGTTGAACTCTGGTTCTCAAAGTGTGAAGAAGACTTTAAGCAGAACAGATGACGACCGGCTGGATATGGAATGTGACTATTTCACTTTTGGCAAAGAATACAAAAAAGTAAATCGTCATTCTCTTGAAATGGAGACTGATCACAAAAACAAAGACAACCAGAGATCGTATCAGAACTTTTTATAATCATATCTTATGAACACATCTATGCTGGCATCAGAGTGTAAGCTTTGAGGGGAGCTTTGTGGTAAACCAAGCAGACGAAAACGATACAGAGTTGTTCTGAAGTGAACCGCCATCATCCATACAGATGCTACTGGTGACCACCACACTGACCCACACAGGCTACTGGTAACCATGGTAACCACCACACTGACCCCACACAGGCCACTGGTAACCATGGTAACCACCACACTGACCCACCCCAACACAGAGGCTATTGGTAACCACCACACTGAACCCCCCGAACACAGAGGCTACTGGTGACCACCACACTGAACCCCCCGAACACAGAGGCTACTGGTAACCTGGTAGCAAAAAACGTCAATGACAATGGTTGCGTGGTGATTGCAATTTGCGTTTTATTTTGGTGTTCGCATTCAGAACTTTTTAATTAAAAAACGCTGTCTGTGTTTTGTTGACGATAGCATCATGCCATTATATTATTAAAAAGAAGGCAGAATGGATTTGGTCTTATTTCCTTGTGCAGGAATGAAGGCAATATCCAGCGTGAGTGTTTTTCTCTCCTGGATCTCTCACAGAGCTAGCATGGCTTGTTTATCTCCAAGGCTTTTCTCCAAAGGTCAGCAGAGACTAGATTGAGCCTTCCAACAACTTTCGCTCTCGTCCGAGTCTGAAGAAAGGGTTTTACGAGACGTTTTGATCGAAAAGGACTCCCAGCGAGTGAATAGAGTGAGCCAGGCAATTAACGAGCAGGGATTCACTCATTCATCCAGTCACCTGTCCATTATCCATTGCTTTTTGCTTTTGTTTGTTTATGTACCACCAGGTATAGTCACTGTCACACAAAAATAATTGACTGCTGGTGTTCGCAATCCTTCAAGTGTAACAAAACTTTCCCTCAGACAACAGATGGCGATACGATTCGAGTTTGACATTCAATTCCATTTCCCTTCAGATTGGTGTGTTTTCTAAAGAGCACGTTTTCTGGAGCACTCACCACAGAAGGAGCACGTGTCAGGAATCTCCGGCTGTCGCCCGCAGGAACCTGGAGTCGAACCCTTCAATCCCCGGCGCGTTGCGGCGGCACCGAGCTAAACACCAGACTTACAGAAGCACGGCAGGCGGCGTCACCCAGCGCTAATCCCTCCGCACACTTTCCTAATCCCAGCGCTTCACTCCGGCGGTAGGGGGGGGGGGGGGGGGGGGGAACGACGGAAAGAGCGGGAAAACGTCAGACAAATAGCGTGTAGCCGTGTCATAATTAGATGTTATTACAACACTCTCACACAAGGGGGAAAAAAGGGAAAAGATACACGAAGCGAGAGTGATCCTTATAAGTGCGCCACAGCGCTGCAATAAAGCACACCTCCAAGTAGCGTGAATGGGATATTAACCAGGTTTCCGTGTGATTGAGTTTCCCCTGCCCGGGCCGGTTCTGTGGGGAGCAAGGCGCCTTGACAGGCCCATCAATCAGCACAGTGGGGCCCGAGTCACCGCGAGCGGCTGGAGCGCCCGCCGGAGAGGGGGAGGGGCGCTGTCAGGCCTAAACAGGATATATGGCTCTCTCGCCGAGACACAAATTAGACAGTAAATACATTACGGAGGAAGTAGCCTCTTCCCGGGTAACATCTCTGTAATACCAGCAGCACCACCTCCTCCTCCTCCCGCTCCCGTCTCCTGATGCTCCCGGCGCCAGAGTCAACACCGCAACGCGTTCTCAGACACGCTCCGAGGCATCGAGATGCCGACCCGATTAGTCATCCACCTTCACCCTGGATTACTGCACCCCACCACCGGCGCCGCCCGCGCCCACAAACATCAACTCCACCACCACCACCACCACCACCACCACCACAGACCACCTCCACCAGCACCGTCATCGTTATCGCCAGGACACGCCTATCATCTCCACCTCCATTACCTTGAAAATAACCTGCTCCTCCACCACCACCACCACCACCACCATCGCTACCACCAGTACAACCCCCTCCCACATCTCCAATACAACGCACATCACCAGCGCGACCCCCAACGCACCACTATTCCGTCCAAGCACCACTAATATCCCCCCCACCCCCACATATCCACCATCTCCAAAAACAACACCACCAACATCCCCAACATGAACTCCACCACCACCACCACCACCACCACCCCACCCCCCCCCCCCCCCCCCCCACCCCCCCCCCACACCCCACATCTCAACCTCAACAAGAGTCCAGGTTCCACAAGAGGATTTGTTACTGCAATTACCCCCCAAATGAACACTGGGCAATAGAGATCATTGATTGTATCCTTAATTATTAATAAGGCTCGGCCACTTGCGGTTGCCCATTGCCAGACCGTCGTTACATGAGCAGTCGTCTCATTTATTTCAGAGAGGCCGGAGCGGTCCTCCCCTCTGAAACACACCAGTGTCGTCACAGCGCATTAGTCATCGTCTCTGTGCACACAGCGCACATCCACGCAGGCTAGCGGCCAGCCGGGGTTATTATTTATCCGTGTTTACGAGTGGCGAAGCCGCCGCACTGGCTTTACAGATAATCACGAACAGAACGCTCAGACAACCAGCCCTAATTTACCAAATAAAGACTCGGAGTGACCTTTTAAAACGGGGGGTGGGGGGGGGGGGGGGGACTGTTTAGAGGCGCACACGGACATGCAGACCACTACAGACACCCGGGGCTGACGGCCGGACTGAGGCTGCTGCCAGGAAATCATCCGCCCAATGGGGGTGCTCCTGATCTGCTGTGCTGCGCTGGGATTGGCTGAGGGCCGGATAGGTCAACACGTGTCTTATCTGTGTGTACCCCAGACACGCCGGCCGGCCGCCGCCGTGGTTCAGCGGGTTATTCCGGTCGGCCGTTCTTCCTCCGCCTCGCATCTCGAGAAAAGCGCCCGCTGTGGACTAATGAGAACCGCGGTGGCGCCGAGACCCGCGGAGACACGACCCCCCCTGGGTCCTCGTCACCGGACCCCCGGGGGTCCTCTCTCATCCCACCCCGCCGCCAGGAGGAACCAGGGGCAGGTTCAAACCCGGTGCCTTCAGGGGGGACCAGGACCACCCACCCACCGCCCCCCCCCCCAGACCCAGAGACACGAGGGACGAATGACGAGACAAAAGGGACGCGTTTGAGTCTCACCAGATACATGATAGACAGAAAGAGACGAATGAGAGACATACCAGAGACAAACAAGAGACACATGAGCGTAATATGAGAGATGTATGAGAGACATATGAGACTCATTTGAGGGATAAATGAGAAACGAACATGAGAGACGAATGAGGTACATACGAGAGACGTATGGGAGACATGAAACATAGAAGAAACATATGAGAGACATACGAGAGACATGAGAGACATGCAAGAACCATATGAGAGTAATATGAGAGACACTTGAGAGACATATGAGAGACGAATGACAGAAACATGAGACACATGAGACGTGTGTCTCATGTGTTTGTAATAACGCTGTTTAAAGAACGGTGTAAGGTAATGCCGTTATTTTTTCAGTAAGGCGGTAATCTAACTAATTATTGTTTCCATCGTTATGTTTCTAAACGTTAAATGCGGTGCGTTACTATGAAGTGATTGAATAAAAATAAGCATGTACGAACGCTGCTAGTGGGGAGACATTAACAACGAGATAAGCGATGATGATTGGCTATGGCAGAGTCATGTTAGGCTACATGATAGCCAATCGGAGCCAGTGTTTTTAGACACAAGCCAGGATACACACAGACACGCGCACGCAGGCACGCAGGATGAAGCAGCAGAAATGGCGAGTCCGGAGCAGATCTGATGAAAAGTTGGCCTTTTCAAGGTGGAGATATTGAAAATACTTCTAATTCATTGAGGTCTAAGGCAAGACGGTGCATGAAAACAACTCTAATTTAATGAAGCTAGTGGCCAAAAACACAGATAACTCCACCGCCAAAAATTCTTTGACATCTAGCAACTTTATTTTTAACACTAACGCAAATAGTTACTTTCCCTGGTGACTAGTTTGACTACATTTATTATATAGTAATTTAGTTAGTTACTAACTCAGTTACTTTTTTGAACAAGTAGTGAACAAGTACCGCGGCTACGATATATAGAGGCTACGCTACACAGAGGCTACGATACACAGAGGCTACGATACAACGAGGCTACGATACACAGAGGCTACGATACACAGAGGCTACGATACAACGAGGCTACGATACACAGAGGCTACGATACACAGAGGCTACGATACACAGAGGCTACGATACAACGAGGCTACGATACACAGAGGCTACGATACACAGAGGCTACGATACACAGATGCTACGCTACACAGAGGCTACGATACACAGAGGCTACGATACAACGAGGCTACGATACACAGAGGCTACGCTACACAGAGGCTACGCTACACAGAGGCTACGCTACAACGAGGCTACGATACACAGAGGCTACGATACACAGAGGCTACGATACACAGAGGCTACGCTACAACGAGGCTACAATACACAGAGGCTACGATACACAGAGGCTACTATACAACGAGGCTACGATACAAGGAGGCTACGATACAACGAGGCTACGATACAACGAGGCTACGATACACAGAGGCTACGCTACACAGAGGCTACGCTACACAGAGGCTACGATACACAGAGGCTACGATACACAGAGGCTACGATACACAGAGGCTACGATACACAGAGGCTACGATACACAGAGGCTACGATACACAGAGGCTACGATACACAGAGGCTACGATACACAGAGGCTACGATACACAGAGGCTACGATACACAGAGGCTACGATACACAGAGGCTACGATACACAGAGGCTACGATACACAGAGGCTACGATACACAGAGGCTACGATACACAGAGGCTACGATACACAGAGGCTACGATACACAGAGGCTACGCTACACAGAGGCTACGATACATAGCGACGACGCGGATGCTGGAGACAAAAGGCCAATTCTTAAGGCGTGGCTCCGTGTGTTGACAACTCATTAAGTCAATTAACACGGGGAGCGACCACTTAGACACGTTTTAATGAAGCTCATCATTCAATAATTAATATAATGATGATAAAATATTATTTATATATATATATATACTGTATATATATGGTGCCATAAAACAAAGCATCAACAAAACTGAGGTAAAATCTTTGGAGATCCCAAGGCCAGACGTTACCTTGATTTTAAGATAGGCCTACATACGTATATCTATACATTTCTATCAATATAATACGTGTATATTGACACTAACTGTATCTAATTATCAAGGCAGTGTCTGGCCTTTGGGGTGTCCAAGACTTCCCCAGCGTTTTGTTGATGCTTGGTTTTCTGCCGCCGTTCCGCCGGGCGCCCGTTCAGCGCTCAGCACTCCCCCCCACCGGGTTGGAGTTTAAATCCCCCCTTTAAGTGCTTCAGAGGGCTTAGTGTTGGGGGGCCGGTCGTGTTATGTGGGGTCCGTGGGGCCCGGGAGACTGGTCCTGTGATTAAGGGCTGAGGAGATAAACTTGAAACACACCCTCCCCTAAACGCGGGAGAGGAAGCCCGAAAACGAGCGAGTCCGGACCGAGATCAGACTGAGCGAGATGGAGGCGGAGCCCCGTGGAATGTTAAATGGTGAACGGACTGCGTTTATAAAGCGCTTTTCTCACCAGCGCTTTACAATACTGCCTAATATTCACCTATTCATGCACATACTCACACACCGACGGCAGTCAGCCACGCAGGCCGACAGCCAGCTCATCTGGACCAGTGAGGGTGAGGCAGCTCGCTCAGGGACACCTCGACAAGGAGGAGCCGGGGGGTGGTGGTGAGGGGGTTGAAGGTTGGAATAAACCCTCTCTGGCCGGTGGAAAGTGTGTTGGGGTTGGAAGGCCAACGGGGAGTGTATTGAGTTCGGGTTAGGAATAACACATCTCATGGGGGGGGGGGTGGGGGGAGTCATTGAATGGTTGGAATAAAACCTCTCTGGGCCGGTGAAAGTGTGTTGGGCAGTGAACCCAGGACCAAAACAGTTTTTATTAGTTCTCCGGGTGTAACGGAACCAACTCAGGATAGAACCCCAGACTAATTTAAAAAAAAACAACAACTTTATCTAACCTGATTTAGTATTTGGGTCCGCCTCTCAACACCTCATGAAACTATCAACACTTATATCTACAGTTTATCTTTCTATATATACATATACATATTCATATCTATACATATATCTATCCATATATGAATACATATTATGTGTACATGTGTAGGCCTACACACATATATATATATATATATATATATATATATATATATATATATATATATATATATATATATATATATATATATATATATATATATATATATATATATATATATATATATATATATATATATATATGTGTATTAATCTATCGACCCATATGCATCTATACATTTAAATATATATTTTTATATATTTACGTGTATAGATATGTATCTATGCATGTGTATTTATCTATCTACTATCTCAACCTATCCTCCTGTATCGATCTGTTGCTGTGTCTATCTCTTCGTGTTTGTATATCATGGCCCAGTGGTAGCGCTGAATCGTCCACTAAGAGCCTTCTACCTCCTGCAGCACCTGTTTGTGTATCAGGTGCTGTAGCCGCCTGCCCTCAACCAACACTTCCTCCGCAGTAAATACTCCAAAATACGTTTTTCAACCCATTTGAGATATTTATCTGTTATTCTGTTGCGCCAACAACACACTCCCCGTGAACGGCCTCGGTCTGTCTCGTATGTCGCTTTACGAAGACACTTCTACTCGCTGTTTTAATGAAAGGTAAATGCAACTGGGGTACGTATTCTCCTGCCAATAAAAAGTAACAAAATGTTATTGCTGCGATAAATTCATAATCTATAAAAGGACGCGTGCGAGAATGCTTTGTTATGAAAACCTAAAGCAAACTATCACAGCGAACCACTTGAGTGCGGCCCAGTGCTGCCTCGGTGTTAAGTAGGACATACGAGACAATATATTTTAGATTAGAACCCGTTCTCCCTTCAGGATTCTGCTCCTAGTAACTAAATTAGGGCAGATTTTATCTGGGTAGTGCTTGAACACGCGTGTGAGGGCACGCCCACCCGCTCAGTGAGCGCGGGGATAAGAACACGCGCTGGTGCGGGTTTAGAACGGCCATATGGCGGGACGCCGCCAGAGGACATCTGTGGTTTACCTCCACGTCCAACGCTGAATACACTTAACACGCCAACAAGCAGACAAGAAACACTACCGCAGTCTGTTCCCGCTTTGTTTTCGTTTAGAAGAGGCGGGTCCGTGCGGGAGTAGTGAGTATGTTCGACTCCCAGCTGTAAAGCTTTGGGTTTCCGCCCTAAACGTCCCCAGACGTCCACCCGTAGGGCTCCTTGAGCCAGATGTTCCAGCCCCTATCTGCTCCTCGACGACCTCCTGAATCGACGTCCCGGAGGCGTGTGTCTGCTGAACGACAAAACGGGTCGTTTGGTCGTCAATAACAATCAAGAAAACATATAGGCCTACTTGTATCACATGTATTTATAGCAACAAATCAAAACACAAATAACATTTATATTTTACATTAAGGGTATTTAGCAGACGTTTTTGTCGCAAGCAACTTACAATAGGTACAATTGTCAGAAGAAAGAGAAACAACAATATATCGCTGTCGGTGCAGTAATTATGTTCATAGAACCAAGTGCCAAGCACTAACCATCACTAATTGAACCCATCCCCTGTATACAACAAAGATAGCTAGGATAAGATGCTACACCATGCTAAATACCATTGTTCAGTACCGGGACGTACAACGCACAATAAGTGCGTACATTAAGTGTCCAGGACATCACAACATACATTAAGTGTGAGGGGTGTAGCGGGGAGCAACGCAGAGACTGAACAAGTGAGTCTTGAGGGTTTTGCGGGTGCATACTGCAGATGGATGGATGTGTAGACGGATCTTAGACGTGAATAATAATTCAATAACATGTAGAAATAAAGACCTCTTCTTGAGCGTGTAACTCGTTCTCTCGCTGTTCGGTTCCCTCTGTGTCTCCACAGGGCAGTTCTGACCGGTCACAGGCGGCCCTGACCGGTTGACCCTCGCGTGCGACCAAAGGTGTGAAAGATGCTTTTAGCGGCCGCCGTCCTCTGCCCCGCCCCATCCCTGGTGTACGAGCTCGGGTCCGCCAACACACGCCTTCACACGCCCTGCTCATAAAACCAGACCCCGCGGTGAGTACAGCAGGGGGGCCGCGAGAACCGGACCCATCATGGACGATGTCATGGGGTCTGAGGTGTGATGAGGGGCTACACGTAGAGCAGCAGGCCACTCTACGGTTGTATGTAGGGGGTAATGCAGCATGTTCAGCATGTGTGTGTCTCTGTGGACAAACATCCGCCATCATCATCCATCATCATCCTGGTTTATTTCACCCAGGCCGTAGTAATTCTCCCTCCCCAGGGGGGGCGGGGGGCCTGTCTGACTCGTCGTGTCGCCCTCTCCACACAGAGCGTCTTCTGGCCGTCTGAGGATCCACTCCCAGCCTCGCTCCGTCCTGCCGCTCTCTCCGTCCTCCCACGTCTTCTCCGGTCTTCCCGGTCTCTTCCCAGAGGGCACCTCCGGTTTCCTCACAAGCGAGATCCGGGCCGGTGCTGCTCCGTGTGGCCCGACCACCTCAGTCCGTTTATTGGCAGCACTGCGTCCACGTCCTGGATAACGAGAGAGCCTGAGCCTACCCCCCCCCCCCCCCAGGTATCCACCCACATAAACACCCACTCAAGCAACCATCCACGCACCAACACGTCCATCGATACATCCATACATCCACCCAAACACCTCCAACACGTCCATCCACCCACCAACACATCCATCCATCCATCCATCCACTCCCTCCACCCACCCCACCCGTCTTCATCTACTTCTGTATTCAACCTCCACTCCTGGGGAGGTGCTGGACTCCTCAGGTCTATTTACAGGCCAGTGACGGGGGGGGGGGGGGTGACAGCCCTGTTTATATCTCACCTGACTGCTGCTGCGGAGGGCCCCAGAGAGGGGGGTGAGAGACAGAGAGGGAGAGAGGGGGAGAGAGGGAGAGGACTGCTGCTGGGAGGGCCCCAGAGAGGGGGGGTGAGAGACAGAGAGGGAGAGAGGGAGGGGGAGAGAGGGAGAGAGGGAGGGGGAGAGAGGGAGAGAGAGCCTTGAGTGGGAGAGCGAGGCAGGGCGAGAGAGGCAGTGGGAGTGTGGCGTACAGGTCTGGTCGAGTGTGAAACAACATCTTGTTATTAAAGGCGAAATGTCAGACAGAGTCCACTGACACATAAAGCCGGCACTAAATTACCCTGAATTCATTATATGGCTGCTATGCGACTGCTACTGCTGTACTATGACTACTACTCACACTGCCCGTACTACTACACTCCATTAGCAGTACGAGACTATGATGACTGCTATTATTATGCTATAAAAACTACTGCAATACTTCAGATTAGTGCTACTATACTACTACCTCAAGACCAACACTAATGCTGATACTTCCACTACGCTACTACAGCACAACTATACTACTACTACTACTACAGTACTACTACCACTAACAGGCCTACTACAGCTAATGTACTGCAATTATTACTAAGCTACTAATATTACTACTATTTGTACTATCT
Source organism: Melanogrammus aeglefinus (assembly GCA_900291075.1). Classification (NCBI taxonomy): domain Eukaryota; kingdom Metazoa; phylum Chordata; class Actinopteri; order Gadiformes; family Gadidae; genus Melanogrammus; species Melanogrammus aeglefinus. The sequence goes on along the minus strand of OLKM01000121.1, from coordinate 324,705 downwards.
ATGCTAATGCTACTAGTAGTACAATACTACTAACAGCCCTACTACAACTATTGTACTGCAAGTAGGCTACTATTAGGCTACTAGTATCACTACTAGTTGTACCGTCTATTCTACAAGTACTTGACACATCCCTTGACTCATACTGTATACTCAAGTAAAGGAGCACAGTAAAAACAATAAAATAACACTGAAATAAATACTGACTATCAATGTTGGTGATATTGTTTATTAATACAAATAGAAGCAGACCTGTGAATAAATAAGAGACAAAGGAATCAATAAGCAGCGGGCCGTTGATGGGAGGAGGAAGAACAACAGGCAGCAGGAATTAGCCGCTGGCGCCGCCGCCGCCGCCGCGGCTAAAGGCTGGGATATACATCTTTACATTTAGTTCCCCTCATTTAAATCATGTCGGACCCCGAGCGTCGCAGCAGCGGCCCACAAAAGACAATTATTCCGGAGAGAAAAAAAATAGGAAATATATAAAAAAGATGATTTCATTGTTTTTATTTTTGTGACTTCTGGTTGAGCTAATCCCCTCCGGAGGCGCTCTGACACCGACCCGGTAAGCCCATTCTCCCGTTCCGAAACGCTTTCCTTTGATCTGACTTTTTTAATAGACTTTTAGTTCCTATACTTACCACCAATATTAAATCCCTAAATATTAAAACCCTGAACACTAAATCCCTAAACTCGATCAATCCGTTCAGGGCGTGTTCCCTCAGACGGGGAGAGGGAAAACAACATGAATGACGTCGGGTTAAGTTTCTGCCGCTTTGAGGGGTTTTATCTCCGGGTAACGGGCAGCGGCGGCGGCGGCGGCGGCGGCGGCGGCGGCGGCGGCGGCGGCGGCGGAGCCGGGAGGGAACAGGAGGCCGACGAAAACAAGCGTTGGGTCCCTTCTGGACGGATTACGTGTTGACTCTCCGATCGGGCCCTCCCCCCCCCGCGGTGAGGGCCCCCGGGGGCCCGGTGAGAGGCCTCTCCGGTGATCCAGGAAACAGGAGAGACGAGCGCACAAGCACATCTTCCAAATCGAAGGAATAAAGCGAATCCTGGAGGATCTACGGTTACCGAGTGGGCGGTTAGCCGAGGAACGCTGAGGGCTCCGTTTCCTGAGGATACGCAGGGCGGGGTGTGTGTGTGTGTATGTGTGTGTATGTGTGTGTGTGTGTGTGTGTGTGTGTGAGTGTGTGTGTGTGTTTATGGGTGCACAGCACTGGTGTGTGTCAGAGCATGTGTGTGTGTGTGCAGTTGTGTTTATGTGAGGTAGGATGTGTGTATATCTTTGTATGTTTGCAGATGGCTGGTTCTGTGTCTGTGCATGTGTGCGTGTTTGTATGTTGTGCATGTGGCTAAAGCCGTGTGTGTGTATGTGGGTGTGTACAGTGGAGTATGGATGTGTGTTTGTGTCTATATGTAGAATTCCAGCAGAATTCCTTGAAGCTAGAGGAGTGACAATATCATATTCAATTACAAACTATCTAATTTGCTCACAATTGTGGAGCGGGGAAAAAAATAAAGATAAATGGTGTTGATGTAGCATGGAGCCCGAAGAAAGAGGAGAGAGAGAGAGAGAGAGAGAGAGAGAGAGAGAGAGAGAGAGAGAGAGAGAGGAGAGGAGAGAGAGAGAGAGAGAGAGAGAGAGAGAGAGAGAGAGAGAGAGAGAGAGAGAGAGAGAGAGAGAGAAACACAGAGACCTTTATTTGACAAGTGCTAGACACATGGAGTGGGGTAGGAAGCAACCTTTAATTAGAACAGGATGGACACACAGAGTACATAGTTGGAAGTTATCTGGAGACAAGAAAGGGAGATCACTGAGACTGAACGAGAGAGATTGAAGGTCTGAGAGAGAGAGAGAGAGAGAGAGAGAGAGAGAGAGAGAGAGAGAGAGAGAGAGAGGTAGAGAGAGAGAGTGACAGAGAGAAAGTGAAAGAGAGCGACAGAGAGAAAGTGAAAGAGATTGAGTGACAGGGAGAGATGGAGGTAGAGCGAGAGAGAGATAGAGGGAGAGAGGGGGAGAGAGGGAGGGAGAGATGGAGAGAGAGAGAGAGAGAGAGAGAGAGAGAGAGAGAGAGAGAGAGAGAGAGAGAGAGAGAGAGAGAGAGAGAGAGAGAGAGAGAGAGAGAGAGAGAGAGAGAGAGAAAGAGAGAGAGAGCGACAGAGAGAAAGTGAAAGAGATTGAGTGACAGGGAGAGATGGAGGTAGAGCTAGAGAGAGAGATAGAGGGATAGAGGGGGAGAGAGGGAGGGAGAGATGGAGGTAGAGTGAGGAAGGGAGAGAGAGCGAGAGAGATTGAGTGACAGGGAGAGATGGAGGTAGAGAGAGAGAGAGATAAAGAGATAGAGGGGGAGAGAGGGAGGGAGAGATGGAGGTAGAGTGAGGAAGGGAGAGAGAGAGAGAGACTTCCTCAGAGTTGAGGAGCCATTAGATATGACTTGTGTTGGACTTTGAGGCACATGTTTGGTTGTGATAAGAAAAGGAGTTCTTAGGAACAGTTACTTCACAACCACAGTGAGTCATACCAGCCCCTTCAATCAGACTCAATGGATATGGTATTCTAAATATTAGCCACACAAATATTAGTTTTTCTGTATATCTTAATAACAATTATTTTATTCTATTTTCGTGGAATTTTTAACCAAAACAACTTCCATCGAGTTTGGAGATACAGTCATTAAGGAGCAGGTTTGGGTTATTTGGAGATACAGTCATTAAGGAGCAGGTTTGGGTTATTTGGAGATACAGTCATTAAGGAGCAGGTTTGGGTTATTTGGAGATACAGTCATTAAGGAGCAGGTTTGGGTTATTTGGAGATACAGTAATTAAGGAGCAGGTTCAGGTTATTTGGAGATACAGTAATTAAGGAGCAGGTTCAGGTTAATTGGAGATACAGTCTTTAAGGAGCAGGTTTGGGTTATTTGGAGATACAGTCTTTTAGGAGCAGGTAAGGGTTGAGGCCATCTTGCCCAAGATGGACATTGGGCATTGAACCCAGAACCTTTGTGCTGCGATTCACACACCGTGGCCACTATCACAGCCTCATGCAGTCATCTGCACAAGCACAACAACGTCTTTCATAAATAGTTAGCCTCATAGCATAATTGTGACTAAACATATTTTAAGGTTCATCTTGTATTTAGCGTAAGAAGTGCCTCAGTGAAATAGATGTCTCAGGCAGTGGGTGATTATGTAATGTAAGAATAACTCTGATAAGGACAGTGGTTCTCGAATGGGGGTATGCGTACCCATCGGGGTACTTTGGAGTACTGCAGGGGGTACTCCAAATATATATATATCCTTCATTTTCCCCCCGTTAAATTTAAATTCTGAAAGCTAGACAATAGAAAATCGAGAAAACGGACCGTTGGTTTGAAGCACAGGCCCATGAGCATTTGCATCCTTTAGGAGGATGTTCATGTTGATACTGCCAAACAGAACATTATTGAGGTTAGTTTTATTTTGTTTTCCCTCAAACATGTTTTGTGCCGGTGAAAAAAAAAAAAATATCTTCGAGGGGTTAATCTAGTAGAATAGGTTTGAGAACCACTGGTTTAGGACTTAGTCAACGAGGCACAGTGAATCAGCAGCATTAGGAGAGCACAGTTAGGTTAGATATCACAATTTGGCCAAATTGTTGGGCAATTATGCTATGAGGCTAACGGAA
>OLKM01000121.1:291038-318538 GCA_900291075.1 Melanogrammus aeglefinus | reverse complement strand
TATCATACTGCATCACAACATGGCCACAGGCTTTCATAACCACTATGAAACTATAGTCTCTGTGTACAAGCAGGCGATAAAAATCATGGACCAACAACCAATGAAATGGCACCACTGCCCCATCTTAAGGAAAACACACCCTTCCCACTTTTGAAAGTTGTATTAACCTCAGTATTCTGAAATTATTCTTCCAATGTTTATTTAATCATGTGTCCACACTGTTCTCTGAAGTGGCCATCAGGCGTCAGAGCGACGACGCCATCGTCCACTTGTTGTGATTCTCTCTTCCCACAATGCAACACTTCTTTCTGCCGGTCGCTCTGTGAATGCGGCCGCTAGCGTCGGACCTCTGTACCCACTGAGTTACAATCAGAGAATAGTAAACCTTTTAACAGAGGACGCAAACAGTGGCTGAAACCTAATCAACCTAATCAGTGCACACATGAATAGTTCTTAACTAGTTTACTGCTTGCTCATATTGCCTTTTTACGTTCCTTATTGAAAATTGCTTGGATTTCATTGACTTCTTTGTATTTGTATTTCTTTGTTGTTTTAATTGCCCTATATTTCACTGCCCTATCTTTTTAAAAGCTGCCTATGGACAAGTGTTGCGAATTAGCACTTGTGCTAAAACACTTAAACAATGCATCTGCTCTGTCCAATGTAATTGCTACGTCCATATCAAATAAACACTAAATAATAACGAATAATAACATCCTTTGTCTGAATCCTTGCTCTCTTCCAACCAGCCTGTCTCCCTCCTCCAAGTACAGCCACAGACCCCCTTCTGACCCAAGCTACAAGCCCCCCATCCTCCTCTTGCTCCCTCTCTCTTCCTCTCCCACACCCCATTTCTTTCTCCCCCCCGTCCCCCGTCACCCCCAGATCCAGTACCCCCCCCCCCCCCCGGCTCTTGTAGAGTGACTGTCCCTGAGGAAATGGGTCATGCCCTGCTAAAGGTTAGAGCCTGTCACTCCCAGCCCCCCCCCCACACACACACACACACACCATACACACACACACACACACACACACACACAGACACAGACACACACACACACACACACACACACACCATACACACACACACACACACACACACACACACACACACACACACACACACACACACACACACACACACACACACACACACACACACACACACACACACACACGAGGCATCAACAGAAGCCCACCAGTCAGACATCTTATCCCTTCCGTCTTCATCTTCGTTATGAAAGGAGGCTGCGCGGCTCACTGCTTAGAGTGCAACTCTCTGAGTTGTCCTTTGGAACCGGGGGCGGGAGAGTGTAGGGGTCAAGGTGCTCACTCCCCAGGGTGCTCACTCCCCAGGGTGCTCACTCCCCAGGGTGCTCACTCCCCAGGGGGTCCACTCCCCAGGGTGCTCACTCCCAGGGTGTTCACTCCCCAGGGTGCTCACTCCCCAGGGGGTCCACTCCCCAGGGGGTCCACTCCCCAGGGTGCTCACTCCCAGGGGGTCCACTCCCCAGGGTGCTCACTCCTCAGGGTGCTCACTCCTCAGGATTTGATCCCAGGTGCCCGCAGTCTAACCTGTAGAATCCTAGACCCAGATGACCCCCTCATCCCCGGCCAACAGCAGGACGACCTGGGTACCAAACGCCCCCCTGCAGCGTCGGCGATACGACGGGGTCACGTTCCAGACGGGCGGCGTCGGGGTCGGAGCACCCAGAGAGACGGGCGGTCCGGACAGCGCCCGAGGCGGCGGCCCGACTCCCTCACGGTCCGGGAAATAACTGTAAAGAGACACACCACCGCTGAACACCCCCCCATAACAACGGAGTTGCAGGGAACCAAGAGCAGCGTGCCTCTGGGTGAAGGCAGAGAGCATCAGCCAACAGCCGGCCACGGCGTTATGGAACGGCCCCATTAGGGGCGGGCGAGGACTCCCGACGTTTAACAGAACAAACCCCCAGCTCCGTTACGGAGGAAACGCCGGAATTAATGTTCGACGAAACCCGCGCGCCGATAGCCCCCCGGACGTGGGGCAGATATAATGAAACCATTATTTTAGGCGGAAGTTTGGAGGGGATTAGAGGAGGGGGAGGGGAGATCCATCAGACGAGCACAGCAAATGACCTTCCAGATAGCACACGGTATCGGGACATGAATCACCCTATAATTACAGGGGTACAGTGAAAGAGCAGATCCATATCCAGGCTGAACCAACGCTTATGGTCGCCTCGGTCGGGGGGTCGCGGCGCGCGCGGAACGCAGCAACGCCGCCATACTTTGATCTGATTGGTGACTTTTGTCGCGCTAGCTAACATCATTATCTTTCCTGCGCTTTGGCCAAACGTGATCCTTTGTCATCCGAGGACTGCAGATTACTCTTTGTCCAGTCCTGTACTTTGTGTTCTTTGTGCACTTTCCTCTTCCTTTTTAATTCGTCGCTGTCTTCGCTGGAAGTCGCAGGGTGATGAAGCCGGCGTCATGACCCATGCGTGGTCGTTCTATAAACGCAGTGGACAAACAACCCGATGGCCACTGCTAAAACTTTTACTACTTTCTTTGTTTGAGTAAGAATTTAGTTTTTAAAGATATGCAGGTGTGTGTGTGTGTGTGTGTGTGTGTGTGTGTGTGTGTGTGTGTGTGTGTGTGTGTGTGTGTGTGTGTGTGTGTGTGTGTGTGTGTGTGTGTGTGTGTGTGTGTGTGTGTGTGTGTGTGTGTGTGTGTGTGTGTGTGTGTGTGTGTGTGTGTGTGTGTGTGTGTGTGTGTGTGTGTGTGTGTGTGTGTGTGTGTGTGTGTGTGTGTGTGTGTGTGTGTGTGTGTGTGTGTGTGTGTGTGTGTGTGTGTGTGTGTGTGTGCAGTTATTATCTAGATGCATGACATCTCCTAGGAATACATGCATGTCCTATTATTGTTTATTTTTCAACAGTCTACCGCCTGCATTGGCGAATAAAATATAAATAAAGAAGTCTGGGTTTGAACTCTCTTTAACCTGCCCGGTTCCTGCCTGAGCTCCATATTTGAAATCCATAACACAGGCCTCTAATGGCCCTGGGATTGTTTGATGAAAGACATTTGGTTGAGAGTTTGGTTTTCACACTGGGGTCTGAGAAGCCACTTCGACTGCTCATCCTCCCACTGCTGCTCTGCCTCAAATCACGTCCTTTGAACAACTCAGATCCGACTCGCTGGTCACAAACACACAACGACTTTCTGTTTCGCACACTTCTTCGCACACACAACGTATTTTATTCACAGCATAGCCCTTGGCTTCCCAGCGGTTTCTGCGTCTACCGACAGATTGATGCATATTTCACAACAGCGTTGTCCATGGGGGGATTCCAGAAGGTTCATGTGTGGATTTTTAAGATATTCCGCCCAAGGTTTGGATCCAGGGTTGTTGTTTTTTAACAGAAAATGATCTCGAGCCAATCACAGATAAACTAGAAGAAAAATAAATCCATGTTGGACTTCAGTCAATCCCACACCAGGTCTAATCTGAGCGCTGCGTATTTCAACCCTTTTCTGGGCATCAAGTGGCGCTCGGCTGCATTTGGGGGGGGGGGGAGGGGTTGTAGGGGGTTAGCTAGATTAGCTTTAGCGACGCACTCCGAGGTAAACACTGTGCGCTGAGCGTGCTGGTGAACGCAACAAGAGCAGAAACGTAGCGCGGCTTGCTGCTCGAGATGCAGTCGGCCAACCAGTGCCATAGCTTGATCTGTGTCGAATTTAATTCCTTACACATTGCCCGTTAGCGCACAGTAGCTCCGCGCGAGGGTGTGGGCGGCGATGTGAATATGCTACCGCCTGCCGTTTATGTCCGTCGGTTTGCATCATTATTTGATCATTTATCTTCACAATTCCCCAAACAAATGTATGCCGAATGATTCATTTTATTTTTCACTTAAACTGTTGGTTGTGCCGTCGGTGTGTTGGAAATATTCTGCTGTATGTGAAGCTCCTAGATTCTGTGTAGTGTGGGTAGTGTGTTTAGTGTGTGCGTGTAATGTGTTTAGTGCGTGTGTGTGTGTGTGTTGTGTGTGTCGCGTGTAGCATGAGGCATGTGGCGTTACTTATTCAAGTAGTTCACTAACTCAACCTGCTTCTTTGATTATTTTTGAGTTTGAAAACATGAAGTATTTATTCAGCATATCTCTCCCAAAAAACACTTTGTAACTGAGAACTTTGAAATTTTGAAACAAAATGGTCAAAAAGAAAATGTTCAAATCTTAAATAATGTACAGATATGTATCCAGCTGTTCATGCACTTTCTATAAAACATTGAAGCGAAAACTCGATTATGTTAGTTTTGTGCTGGTTTGACGCTAAAATCGAAATCGCGATCAAAATTCGATTAATCGCCCAGCCTTGAGGGCTAATAAAACACTCATGTTGAGAATGAACTAGTATAAGGCACTCTCATGTTAAGAAACAACTAGTCAAACACTCTCATGTTAAGAAACAACTAGTCAAACACTCTCATGTTAAGACACAACTAGTCAAACACTCTCATGTTGAGACACAACTAGTCAAACACTCTCATGTTGAGACACAACTAGTCAAACACTCTCATGTTGAGACACAACTAGTCAAACACTCTCATGTTGAGACACAACTAGTCAAACACTCTCATGTTGAGACACAACTAGTCAAACACTCTCATGTTGAGACACAACTAGTACCGCACTCTCAAGTGTGGAAACAACTACCCAAAGTCCTCTGGATGGGAACAGCCTTACCAAACAGTGGTACTCCAGCGCAGGGATTGAGACGGAGCTGTAGTTACTGTGGGACTTGCAGTGTGTTTGCTTGATTTATTTCGGCTCACACCTGTCTGACTGTCTTGTTTGAGGCAGGGTTCTCACCTGATGGGGGAGAGAGAGAGAGAGAGAGAGAGAGAGAGCGAGAGAGAACGAGAGAGAGAGAAATGAGAGATGGAAGCAGATGGAGACAACAGCTGGCTTTCCTCAAATCTTTTCTTACTCTCCAATACCTTGTTAAGAGGTGTTGGATTGTGCAGGAGAAGTTTCGTTAACATGCCAAAGCAATGAGACACCGCGTTTCTTACTTCCACACTTTCCCCCACAATGGTTGTGCTTGGACATCTTCAGGATGAGAACGATCGAGAGGATGGTGAATGTTTCGGTGTCCCGGCACAACGGTTGTGGGTTTGAACACCCAATGTCAGAGGTCCATGAGCAAGACCCTCTGCCCCCTACTCCATAATGACATGTACCTAAGATCCACTGAACAGTCAGGTACAGCCATCCGCTGATGCCATCCCCGTGATGAACGATCTAACAGCAGCCAGTGACAGCTCCCCGCTCAGTCCGACAACACTTTACAAGTTAATAGTGTCTCAAGAAATCAACAAACAACGACAAGACACAACAACATAGATAATTGAAAGTCACACGAGTGTTGATTATGAGAGGCCCAGTCCCTAGACGATGAGGAGCTGTCTTTTATGAAATATTTAACATATTTACAGAGAAAAAAGATTGTGTTTCCTCTAATTCCACTATAAATATTGAGACGTGATGGTTAAAACTGTTATATATTTAATATTTAATATTATATATAGTTTGTGAGTGCGTATAGGAGGGCTTGTGTGTGTGTGTGTATTTGTGTGTGTTTTTGTTTTCTGTGTGTGTGTGTGTGTGTGTGTGTGTGTGTGTGTGTGTGTGTGTGTGTGTGTGTGTGTGTGTGTGTGTGTGTGTGTGTGTGTGTGTGTGTGTGTGTGTGTGTGTGTGTGTGTGTGTGTGTGTGTGTGTGTGTGTGTGTGTGTGTGTGTGTGTGTGTGTGTGTGTGTGTGTGTGCGTGTCTGTGTGTGTGCATGTGTGTGTGTAGGCCAACAGAATAAACTCTGAAGTCTTCCTCCGCAATTGCTAATCGATAACCGATCCAACTTGATCCATAAGTGGTTCATCTCTGCTTCCCGTTCTTGCTCCGCCCGCAGCGTTCCGAGCGCTCCTCGCTCTCGTGTCTCAAGTCTCGCCATGCAAACCAAACGCTGGGAGGCGATTGGCTAATGACGAAGCCGCTCAGGTGCAGTGTGTGGGGTTTATGAGTAATGAAAAACTTCCTAGACGCGAGCGAGACGACGAGAGCCTCTCACACGCCTCTCTCCTTCAAAGGCCCAGTTCTCCTCTATTTATACACCGTATGTTCGGGTCAGCGCCGACACAGAACGCCAGACAGACGCAGAAACAAAAGATGGCTGACGACGTGGCGTTCAGAGCTACGCGGCGCGGGGCTGGAGATGGCCCCCTTTTGAATTGATTGGCCTTTTTATTTTGCATTCTCTACATCAAAAAGCGATGGTTGTCACTTCGACGCGAGCGCTTTGTACGCCGTTTGAACCCACGCTCGTTTTACCACAAAGTTAGCGAACGCTAGGTGCGACAAATACCAGGGGATCAATCGCACACACGTCGTACACCGACCCCCCCGACTCGCGCTCTCAGCACCGCCTCAGAACTCGGGGTGTCACGTGCTCCAGACGTGCCAACGCCGCGAGGAAAGAACGACGGCTCGCCTTACAGAACCGGGAGCGGTACCACAAAGAAGAACCCCTGAAAAGGGACACCTTAATCACGTCCGCCCGGTCGCAGAACACACACACCCAGGCTCACCGGAACATTTCTAAGCAGAAGAAACAAAGGAGTGAGCGAGGGCGCCGTGGCGGCTGGGAGACGACGTAAGGCTGTTGGGCACACAGTTTATTACAGAGCGCTGCAGATGGAGCCCCAGGAACATGGCTATTTGACAGTATTTAATTGGAGACCGCGTTTCAAGACAGCGAGTGCTGCCTCTGGCTTCTTTCTAATTGCCGGCAGCAAAGCACTTAATGAAGCGCGCGGAGGAGAGAGTGTGTGCGGGTGGGGGTGTGGTGGTGGTGGTGGGGGGGGGGGGGGGGGGGGGGGGGGGCAGCAGAGGAGGCAGAGTGGCCAGGTTTCCACGGCAACTGGCGGCAGAAGCCCAGCAGCATTTCCATCTTGAGGTACCGCCGGCGTCGGTGGACAGTGCTGAGTGGGTACCCCCCTCCCCTCCCCCCCCACACCTCCCTCCTCTCCCCCCCCCCCCTACCTCCCTCTCTCCCCCCCGTTGCGCCTCCTGCAGTTTGATAATGAATTTCTATACAGTAATGGATACGCCGCAGACACACACTGCTGCCTTTGAAATATAGGCAGTGGGAAACCTGTTAGAGTGCACAGTGTGGGTGTGGGTGTGTGTGTCGGTCTGTGTGTATGTGTGTACGTGCGTCTGTGTGTTCATTTCTCCAGCAAGTATTGTTTTCAAATTATTATCCAAACAAATGAAGAGGAAGAGGAAACGGGGCGACGGTCGGCGGTGCGGAGGAGAGATGGTCCACTTTGGGGCCCCCTCTTCCTCGGCTGTTTCTGCGTTTAGCCCAAAGTGTTTTCATCGAAGGCAGCTTAGTGGTTTCCTCTTAGATACGCAACGTTCAGTAGCAGGTATAGGGGAGGTGGTTGTGCTGTGTTGCTCAAGGATACGGTTAGCTTGCGGTTATTGGGTTTAGACCCTAGAAGCTTTTGGCTAGCAGTCCAACACGTCGCGGACGACAGCGCTAGAAGCCCAACCGCTTCAGAGATAACATTTAAAGAGTTCAAAGGACTTAACTCAAGGTAATGGCAAATGGTTTAACCTTTGAGATATGCTAAACATGAGCTGTACAAGCCAAACAAGCGCTGAACTGAAAACAAGGTCATGGCATGGATCCACGAGGACCAATTACAAGGCCGATACAGGTGAGGTGACGTTAGCTTGGATGAGCTCACTGAGGACACCTGTAGGGCTGGAGCGGCCGAACACGACAGTCTAGTCTGAGATGGTCACCAAAAGCCTGGTGAAAACGGGCCATTTCACACTGGCTAAATACAGACTTGGTTTATAAACAACATATAAACAAAACACCCAACAGTTGACGTCAGTTAAAGTAAGTTTTGGCGTAGTAAGTGATTTTGACAGTTGGTTTACAGTTTGGTGGACTGTCCGAGTGATGTTGACTCATGTCATGTACTGTATATACAATACATGAAACCACCTGACAGACACTCTCATCTGAGGTTTTAAGGCATGTTCCAGATGAGGATGTTAATAACCCCGGTGTGAGACTAGTTGTGTTGATAACCTGGAGTGAGTGGCTCATTGTGTTAATAACCCGGTGTCAGACTAGTTGTATTAATGACCCTGTGTGCGCCTCGTTGTGTTAATAAAACATGAATCCAGCATCTGCGTGGCGCCGTCAGCGGCTGCGTGGGTGACGGGTGTCGGAGCCTTCAGCTGTTGAACCCGCGTTTGTCTTAATAACGTCATAAACCAACCCCTGTGATGAACAGCCTGACGCTACCCTGCTACACATCAACAACGCCCCCTTAACCACCGCCCCCACCACCACCACCACCACCCCGCATTACAACAACAACATCTCCTCCACCAAAACCACCACCACCCACACTACATCAACAACACTCCCACTACAACAACAACGCCCCAACCCCAAACCGCCCGCATTACAACAACAACATCCCCAGCCCCACAACAACAACATTACCTCCACCCCCCGGCCGCTACACCACCACCACCACCCGCCTGCTCAGTAGAATGATGGGTCCATCCGCTCACCAGATATCTATCACGTTATTGATTCAATTTGATGTCTTTTTCAATTCATCATCTCCCCCCGGTCTCAACTTTATTGTGTTGTCAATTATGGGGGGGGGGTGTGGGGGCCACTCCTCTAAATGGTTTCCCTGTGTAGTGGGGGGGAGCACCACCATGAGTCAAACACAAGATAATAACCATAAGACCGGGACAGCACATCCCTCACGGCGCAGAAATACGGTCCTGAGCACAAAGTAGACACATTCACAATTGATCGATTGTCGGCGGGTCGCATTGCATTTCTTAAATACCCCCCCCCCCCCCCCCGTTCCCTGTCCTTACAGGAACAGTTTAGAAAAGCTTATTGAAAAGTTCTGTCCTGGAATCTCCAAAGGGTTCAGCCTTTGGAATCTCTCGGAGTTCCCGTCTCACGGAACCTCACACAAGATGAGATTCCGTCAGAGATTTTTTTGGAGATGCAAAGAAATTCTTCTGCCACGTCCCTGCCCCGCGAAGCCAAACTAAAATACCTCCTTAGGTGGAGAGAGAAGCAGAAAACTAAGTGCAGGCGTCTTACCTTTTTTGCTAACATCTCATCCAGTGCCAGAATAACCATTGGGAACTAATGGGATTTTTCTTTTATCTTTTTATTATTTTTACCCTTCTGTAATTAGTATGTTTCACAAAGGTTATCAAAGAGAAAGGTAACGTTCCGCTAGGCCTAGCTTCCATAATTGCGATACTTTTCATTACATTCTGTAAACCCGGTACCTGTTCTTACATTTAATTGGCGACGTGGCGATCTTCGTTGTGTTACATGCCATTAGGAACGCTCCCCTGGAGCTCTGCCGATATTCACACCTCACGCCGATTAGCTGCTCTCCTGACGCACACACCTGCACCCGTGAACGTCGAGAGACGACGGTCTTTGAAAGAAACGGAGGAAAAGAGGAGATAAGCATTTGATCCACTCTGGTAAATGAGAAGCTTTGACGTTACACACGCATGAAGAGTGTTGCTCTTTAGGAGGCAGGACCACGGCGACGTGCGGCGTCCCTCCGGGATAATAAGTGGGATCAGCTTGTTGTTTTTATGCTACATATTGTTGCTTATTGTTTGTTTTCCCTCTCCACAAGTTTCTATGGCGACAGGCATAGCAGCAAGACGTGCCTGAGATGTCCTTTGGAAATCCACACTGTAGTTCTGTTTTTTGCAATACTGCAGATGACTATATAGGATTAAACACGTGATGTAACTCAGTCCAATACGTTCTGGAGAAACGGGCGGCAGAGAGACAGAATGACGGCCATACAGACGGACAGGCATGCATACAGCCATACAGACAACCAGAGGGGATGGACTGACATACAGACAAACCGACAGAGAGACAGGCAGACAGACGGACAAAGGGACGGACAGACAGACAGAGGGAGGGACGGACAGACAGAGGGACAGACGGACATACGGGTGGACCCCGTGTGTTAAATCCCATCGTCCTCATCACACGAGTCTTAAGGACGCACGGCCTCCAGGCGCCGTAAGCAAAACAAGCAACGTGGAATTAGTCACTCCGGTAAAACCAAACGGCGAATCATACTCCACACACGTTATCCGGCAGCGCCCGGCCTGTCGCCAGCCCCTATCTCGGCGTGGCAGGAAGTGGAACTTTATAGCCGGGATGGTGGCTTATCGGCCCGGGGCCGCGACCGGCGCTATCTGCCGCTACCTGCCGCGATCTGCCCTTCTGTCTGAGCGCGAGGCGACGGAACTCATGTTGCCCTTTCCTCATTTTTCTTCTGCTCTGAAGACACACGGCGTTAAACCACCACGACGTTAAACCACCACGGCGCCCGGCCACGCTCTCGCTCTCCGCTGTCGCTGGAGGGGCACAGAGAGCTAGGACTCACTCTCTCTCTCTCTCTCTCTCTCTCTCTCTCTCTCTCTCTCTCTCTCTCTCTCTCTCTCTCTTCTCTCTCTCTCTCTCTCTCTCTCTCTCTCTCTCTCTCTCTCTCTCTCTCTCTCTCTCTCTCTCTCTCTCTCTGCCTCTCTTCTGCCTCTCTCTGCCTCTCTCTCTCTCTCTGCCTCTCTCTCTCTCTCTGCCTCTCTCTCTTTATGTCTCTCTGTCTCTCTCTTTCTCCCTCTCTTCAGGTCTCTCTCTCTTTCTCCCTCTCTTCAGGTCTCTCTCTCTCTCTCTCTCTCTCTCTCTCTCTCTCTCTCTCTCTCTCTCCCTCTCTCTCTCTCTCCCTCTCTCTGTCTCCCTCTCCCTCTCTCTGTCTCTCTCTCTTTAGGTCTCTCTCTGTCTCTCTCTCCCTCTCTCTGTCTCTGTCTCTCTCTCTTTAGGTCTCTCTCTCTCTCCCTCTATGTCTGTCTGGCAATCTCTGTCTCTCTCTCTTTATGTCTGTCTCTCTCTATCTCTCTCGCAATCTCTCTATGTCTCTATCTCACTCTTCTTCACAACTTGTCTCTCTCTCTCTTGGTCTCTCTCTCTTTCCATACCCTCAGGGGAGCGAGAGAGTTGAGGGACGGGGAGGGGAGGATGAGGAGGAAAGAAGAATGAGGAGGATGAGGAGGGGGAGGAGGATGAGGAGTGGACGAGGAGTTCCAGGAGGGGTGGAGGAGGATGGGGATGAAGAGGAGGGGAGGAGGATGAAGAGGGGACGAGGGGGTCCAGCTGCCTGGCCGTGGCCTCCTCCGGTCTCACGGTGGGCGTCTGGTTCTGCGCCAACAGACCAGACCGGCTGTCCGGGAAACCATGAAGAGGCTGAAGACATGGCCGCGGCCACGGCCACAAGCCCCCGCCGGCTTTGTGTCCGCCATTCATGTGTCAGAAAAAGTTTTCTTTCCTTTCTTCCGCTCTCCACAATGAGATGCTCATCCTGGTGAGGCCTGCTGTGATGCTGGGTCGCCACGGCGATGGCTCCTCTCCTGAGATACGGACCCAGCCCTTCCCATTGGTCTATTGTCCTCAGGGTCCGTCGCCCACGACGACCGCAGACCATCCGCGGCATGATGCTGCCCTTGTCATGCTAGGCAACACCCATGTGTGTGTGTGTGTGTGTGTGTTCTGTGAGTGTGTATGCGTGTGCTATACGTGTGCGTGCGCATGTGCTAGTTTGTGTGTGTATGTGTGTGCGTGCATACGTGTGCACTGTGTGCGTGCGTGCCATGTATGTCTGTGTGTGTACGCGCTATGTGTGTGTGCGTGTGTGTACTATGTGTGTAGGTGCTATGTGTGTGTTTGTGTGCGTGCGTACGTGTGTACTATGTGTGTGCGTCATGCGGGCTTCGTTTGAAGCAGCAAACGGCGTCAGTCCATCACACCGCGAGTGGAGGATTAACCCTTGCAGTGCGGCTGCGTCGGACGTGATTAAAGAGAGCAGATCTAACGCCTGGAGGGGGGGGGGGGTATCATCAGGCTCTCGCTCAAACCCCCCCCCGATAGAGGCACGATGCAGGTGATGGAGCGCAGGTAGCACACGCAGCGACGGAACCACAACGCCCTCTCGCTGTCCACGCCACGGAAACACAAACCGCTGATAGATGACGGCCATAGATATATACTGACTAGATATCACCTCATAGATATACACTGACTAGATATCACCTCATAGATATACACTGACTAGATATCACCTCATAGATAAACACTGACTAGATATCACCTCATAGATAAACACTGACTAGATATCACCTCATAGATATACACTGACTCACCTCATAGATATACACTGACTAGATATCACCTCATAGATATACACTGACTAGATATCACCTCATAGATATACACTGACTAGAATATCACTCATAGATATACACTGACTAGATATCACCTCATAGATATACACTGACTAGATATCACCTCATAGATATACACTGACTAGATATCACCTCATAGATATACACTGACTAGATATCACCTCATAGATATACACTGACTAGATATCACCTCATAGATATACACTGACTAGATATCACCTCATAGATATACACTGACTAGATATCACCTCATAGATATACACTGACTAGATATCACCTCATAGATATACACTGACTAGATATCACCTCATAGATATACACTGACTAGATATCACCTCATAGATGTACACTGACTAGATATCACCTCATAGATATACACTGACTAGATATCACCTCATAGGTTCCGTCACGGCTGTGTAGGTCTGTGTCAAACCGAGGGGGTAAAATCCCTCGTCGTCACGGAGCTTTCTTGGTTCACCGGAGAAGGCGGGGCGACACACAGAGAGAGATCTTTATAGAATAATTTGCATATTACGAACGTCTTTATTTTTTATGATTCAAGAGACCCGCATGCAACAATGAGTATACATGTGAGTGTAGGCGACAAAAGCGATGAACTATTTACAAGTGCAACAACGCGAACATAGTCTTTATTTTGCTGACCACTTGACCACGTCTTTCTCGTAGATCGCACCCTCTTTCCCCGTCATCGTTTAGTGCGCCTGCGTCACCTTCGCTCACGTGATCAGCAGCTCGCGGACCTCACTGCCTCTCCAGTTAGAACTGTTCATGTTGACAGCTGCATCGTGTCTGTTGTAGCGACAACGCAGCAATACTTCTACCCAAGCGGAGCGGTCTCATCGTATTTACATCAAAATGAAACCACCAATGTGTGTAGCGTCCGGGAGGGTAAATTGGGGTGCTAACTCAAGCTGGCAATTTACCCTGGTCAGTGTAAACGCACAGACCATAACGGGAAAAAGGCGGGCATAAGACGGGCATATTTGGCAGTGTAAAAATGTTTTAGATACCATCTCATAGATATATATACTGACTAGATATCACCTCAGAGATATACACTGACTAGATATCACCTCATAGATATATACTGACTAGATATCACCTCATAGATATACACTGACTAGATATCACCTCATAGATATACACTGACTAGATATCACCTCATAGATGTACACTGACTAGATATCACCTCATTAGATATACACTGACTAGATATCACCCTCATAGATATACACTGACTAGATATCACCTCATAGATATATACACTGACTAGATATCACCTCATAGATATACACACTGACTAGATATCACCTCATAGATATACACTGACTAGATATCACCTCATAGATATACACTGACTAGATATCACCTCATAGATATACACTGACTAGATATCACCTCATAGATATACACTGACTAGATATCACCTCATAGATATCTAAGCAATCTTCAAGCAGATTGGTTCATGACGTACGTCAGACGTGTATTTGTGTAATAATATATATTGTGGTAACCCGGCCCCGACACAGCGGCTCTGGAAGCCCAGGGGGCAGGTAGTCCAGGCAGTCTACCACCCTTTTCCCCCAGAGGGAGCCAAGGTCTGCATGGGAGCAGGCCCCAATCAATGCAGACGGGACACACCTGCGAAGGAGGCCAATCAGGCACAGGTGAGGCTACAGTAACCCAAGTAGAGACGCTGTCTATAAGAGGAGGAGGTTGTGATCCATGCAGGAGGAGAGAGCCAGCCGAGAGGCCTTACCCGGACGGACCTTTGCCCCAGCACCCGGTCTAGAGGAGACCACGGGAGTACGCGGAGGGACCGCCTCATCGGGAAACCGGGACAGCGTGTGAGAGCCGACCGCAGCGTCCCCAGTGGCTCACGGAGCCCAGAATCTTTTTAGTTGTAGTTTTCGCTGATGGGCAATTCCCCTGTTTTTCTGGTTTTGAATTAATAAACGCGCCTGAGTGGGCAGTTTAAGCATCAGAGACTCCTGTTCTTTGCTCGGAGGCGGGGCTGATAGACCCGGGTCACCACAATATGTACTTTTGATTTATTTTTTACTATCATTGCCACCACCACACGTCTGACCTTAGTCAGAAGCCGATCCAGTCAGTACATTCAGTATATCTCTGGTTGAATGCCAGGTGCAGAGGCTGCCTCATGCGTGTGGAAGCCTGAATAAACAGGCCACACGCAACGCAGCGTTTGGGTTTCTGAGGAGACCCCCGACGAGTTAAGGAGACGCAGAAAGAACGCGAAGAATAAAAGTATGAGCAAGAGCGAGTATTCAAACTTTCTCAAGGCTGGTGTGTCAAATTCCTGTAAGTCGGTAAACAGTGGAGATGGATTCTATTGAACGCTGTCTGCAGCAGCCATCTCACCTCCCACAACAACAACAACAACAACAACGACAACAACCGGTAGAAGCACAAGAGGAGCGCAGACTAATCCCAGCCTGAATCCTCTGCAGCGCCCCTCCCATCGCCTTCCTCCCCCTCCCCCCCCCTCCTCCCCCCTCCTCACCCTCCATCTCCCCCCTACCTCCTTCTCCCCTCCCTCCTCTCCCCCCTCCTCCTTCTCCCCCCTCCTCCTCCCTCCTCCATCCCCCCCTCTCCCCCCCCACCTCCTCTCCCCCTCCCCCCCCTCCTCTCCCTCCTCCATCCCCTCCTCCTCTCCCATCCCCCTCCTCCTCCCCCCTACCTCCTCCCCTCTCTCTCCTCTCCCCTCCATCTCCCCCTCCTCTCCCTCCCCCCACCTCCTCTCCCTCCTCCTCCATGCCCCCCTTCTCCTACTCCCCCCTCCTCCTCTCCCATCCCCCCTCCTCCTCCTCCCCTCATCCCCCACTCCTCCTCCCCCCCTCCTCCATCTCCCCCCCTCCTCCTCCCCACTCCCCCCTCTCTCCCCCCCTCCTCCCCCTCTCCTCTCCTCCACCTCCTCCTCCACCTCTCCCCTCCTCCCCCCCCCTCCCTTCCTCCCTCCCCCCTCCTCCTCCCTCCCCCCCCCACCAGGAGCTCAGCACCCAGCCCCCAGTGATGCAGTGGGCTGATTTAGGAGGAGCGGGCTGTTGTCCTGCACGGCCCACTGCGGCGGCAGGGTGCTGCTGGTTTAACGGCCGGGCGGTCCTTCCTGGGGATCAGGAGTGTGTGTGTGTGTGTGTGTGTATTTGGGCGGGGGTGTGATCAGGGCGACAGCACTTTCTAAGCAGAGCCCCCCAAATGGCTTCCAGAACATTGATGCAGCTTTCAGAAGCAGAGGAGACCTCATCTCTCCCGTCGTCTGCCCGGCGCCGTCCCTTGGCTCAGCTAAGGGGGGGAGTTAAGGGTAAAGTTTAGAGGAGGGTTAAGGGATAGGGTTAAGTTTAGAGGTAGAGATAAGGGTAGGGCTAAGGGTAGGGTTTAGGGATAGGATTAACGGGTAGCTATCAGGTAGTGTTAAGGATGAAGACTAGGTAGGGTTAAGGCAGAGGTTTACGCTAAGGGCGTTAGACATTTGGAAGGGATTAAGTGGTACGGTTAAACTAGGCTGCATTCCAAAAATATCAGAAGCAGTGGAGCCTCAACCTGGATCCTCAGCCAGCGAAGGCAGAGAAAGTGACTCCTCTTTACAGTATAATACCAGACTATTAAGCACGCCCGCCTCCCACTGGGGCCACGGATGTGAAACACATGTCTTTACAGACACCTCCCTGACGAGGAGGGCGAGGGCGCGGCAGACGGTAAAGAGGAGCAGCTGCAGTGTGCGGCGCGCAGTAGGCCTTCAGCCGGCCGAGCGCTGACCTTGTAGGCCCCGCGGCCGGCCAGCAACAGGACAATCACCCCCCCCCGCAGCCCCCCAAAACAAATAACAGACAACAGCCAGGAGGTGATGTGTGGGTCTGCAGGAAGCCCGGAAAGCCGGCTCATCCTGGGGCCAGAGAGATGGAGATGACCCCCCTCCACCCCCCAACATGTCCGGAGGAAATTGAAATAGGAAGACGGTGCTGGAAGTGAAGGGACAGCAGAACACATTGTAGCCGTGCTGGAAGCCTCTTCACTTGGAGAGACGCACCAAAGCCTCTGTGACAATCGACTTTCTTTGTTTTTTGCCAGCTCCAGCTAGCATGCTTCCATGCTATGTTACCATGTTTGCATGCTAAGTGGAACGGCAGGGTTTAGCTCATCACAGAGAGGCTGAGGTTGGAGCATCTAGGACAGAGCAGAGTCTGCCTTCATCTCCATTACCTCCTATGGACAGCTCTGAGACGATCTACACACAACAAACAGAAACGCATTCAAAAGTGGTCTGTGAAATGGTACAATTGAATAGTGTCACATGGAAATGATGGCTTTGGATATCTATGTTTATCTATATCTATAGCTAAATATGGGGTACATCCATCTATATTGACCTATATTTTTTAAGATATCTCCATTAGCAATCTAACCATTGCTGCATTTAGGATTGATCAACCGCATCTATATAAATCATTACAGCTGCATAAAAGCATCTTTATGTTTTGGGTGGATCAATCTAATGTGTCCCTGGCTTTACGTTGTTGATGCATCTTAGCTGGGCTCTATCTTCAATAAGAGTAGCTCATGTTTATTAGCCTCCGTTAGCACATGCTTGTTGAAGGCTAGCAGGGAGAGGCTAGCTGTTCACACGAGGTAGGCTGTGATATCTCTGATGTCTGTGTTACTCTGATTCCCTGCAACACACCAGCAACAAGACGGCTCCCAGATCGGTTTAAACGTCGCTAACAGCGACACAGGAGCGAGTTAGAAGCTTTGACACAATTCTGACTTCTTCGCCGGTGAGAAACACAAACACAACACACAGCACACAAAACAATACACACTACACACAACGCAAAACAAGTTGTTGATTGTTGCTTAACAGCACTCACACTTGTGAGGCTAAAAATACACTGATTCCAGACAACCGCAGACAAGATACCAGACAACCAATCGGGAAGCCCCAGTGACAGTTTTGGTTGACGAATCAGAATGCTCCATTCTGGCAGTGTACATCATCATCCTCAGCGCACGGACTTCCAGACGTGTAATCTGGCCACAAAGGGAGCGAGTCCAGGCTGCTGCCCTGAGACAACACTGGAGGAAGATATAGGTCATGCTGTATCTTCGGCCAAACTCATCCCTCCTGCAGAGCAGCAGGGACAGTTAAATGAGCGTCAACAACACCCTCTCCCCTTCCCTCGGCCTACGCGAGGAGGAGGGTAGAGAAGAAGATGTCGTTGTCTTTATGCACTAAGTGCTGCATTAGAGGAACGGGGCCTCTCTGCTTCTTGTTTTTCCCCAGCAGACAGCAGTGGTTGTTTGTAGCGGAGGCAGAACACTAAGCTGTCTCGCCGGCGATGGGAGCGGGGAGAGAGAGAGGCCGTGGAGACCTCTGGGCGAGAGCCTTCGGGGCGGTGGAGGGGTGGATTGACTCGCTGCGCTCTGCCTCTCGCAGGGATCAGCGGGCTGATAAAGTCTTTAAGGGCGGCGGTCTGCCGGTCACGTTATAACGGTCCGTCTTTTCTTTCCTCTTATGTGCAGAATATACTTCAGTACTTCACAGAGTCTGCACTTTAATTAGGCGGTAATACTACAGAGTACAACTACAGCAACCCTACTGTTATTACTACTAGCACCGCTACTACTACTATTATACATTTAGTACTACTAATACCACTACTACTACTACTACCAATACTAGTACCACTGCTTCCAGTACTACTGGCTCTTACTCTTACCACTTCTACTGCTGCTACCACTAGTACAGGTTATACCACTGCTACTGCTGCTAATATCCAGTCCCTCCTCCCCCTGTGATTGTTGCGGCCAAAAACCCTTGATTATGCGATGAAATATGCGGCATATTTATGCAATTTTATGCGATGAAATTGCGGGAACTTGCGAAAAATGCAGCTTTTGACGACGATCACGTCGCGTGATTACGTCACTTCATAATGTTCCCATGGCAACGGGGAAATGGGTGCTCTTGTGTGAGGTAAACGCAACATTTTTAAACTTTTTGCTAAGATATATGTGACTTTTTTGCAACGATAATGCGGTGATTATGAAATCATGCAAGCCCCGCATATTTTCCGTGGAAATCTGCAATTTATACGGTGAAAGTGCGGCACATTTGAAAAAAGTCGTCCCCGCATGAATGTGCGCACTTTGGCTGATTATGCGTTGAATAATGCGATCGCATAATCACGTTTTTCTGGAGGGACTGAATATTGTAACCACTACTGTTAAATTGGATACTACTTCTATAACAACTAGGCCTAGTATTGCTCCTCAAAAAATAATGAGACTCATCATCATGTGCCATCCTAATTATAATCCAAGTTTGAAAAATTGTTCTGGCACATAGAATCCTCTTCATTGTTAAAGTACAGTTAATGATAAATCATCTGCCCTTTGCCCATAACACGATATCAATTGTACTGTAAGGAAAGCAAATTAAATGAAAATAAATAAAAAACATCAGAGTCATCATTGCACAGTTTAGAGAGAACAAGGCAGGCCGTTTACTTTTCCCTGAAGTGATTTTATTACAAATTTCATGAGGACTTACATTATTACAAGGAATTTTGTCAACATGCGAAAACGGAACGAAGCAGAACAGGAATTTAACAAACTGGTAGGATAAGACAATCCACTGTTCACGAGAAACATAAAATCTGAATTCAAAGTCCTCAGGAGTGCCTGTGTGTGTGTGTGCGTGTGTGTGTGTGTGTGTGTGTGTATGTGTGTGCGTGTGACTTCTGTGCAGGCATAGAACGGCCACATTCACTGGGACTCTGCAGACGTCCACCCCAACCAAGGCAAGATGTGCACGTATCAAGAAAACAATGTTACAATTTTTATATGCCATCCGAATTTTCTCGGTCAGAACTTTTAGAAAGCTTCACTTTATATGTACATAAAACTGTACAAAGACATGGCATCACAAGCATTTTGAGTCCTATATAAATATACCAACGGTTAGGATAACAACTAGAAGCCCGCTCAGACGTGGTCTCAAGGCATTGGTCTTCTGCAGGTGTTCAGTGTGTAAAAGATGAAGAGTGTCCGTGTCCTTCCAGTTCTTTTGAGACCCCCCCCACACACCCCACTTCCTCTCGCCAGAGGAGCCAGCACTAACATCTCAGAAAAAACAGTAAACAGTATCTACCAATAATCTTTGGAATTCATGCTTAACGTGACGGGCGGTGGGATATGTACACTACACCACCAAAGAGTTTTGAAACAATTTTTTTCACAACCAGTTTGCTAAGAGACTGGGACCAGCACGCTAGAAGATCCGACGCCCGTACTCACTACGCACCGTTAAGCCATCTGTCCACACAAGGTTCACCAGCACAATACACGTTACAGTTAGGCAAAAAGATACTCAAGTGAAGTTAACATGAAATCAACACCGAAACACAAATGAAGCCCGCGTTGCCTCTCACTCCGTCGTGTTCAGGTGGCTCCCCGCCCGGTGAAGGCGCTTTAGAATTCATGTTTTTCGGGAGCAGAGAAAAGAAGAGTTAAAGATATTGATTCAGCCCGGGGTCAGGGCACGGTCACGGCGAGAGCAGCCGCTCCCGCAGACTGAGACGGCGAGCAGTGCAGGCGGGCGCAGCGAGAGGATCCAACACGAGGAGGTGTGAAGGAAACGTCTATAGGTGACGACGTGTGTGTTTGCACCTCTGGACCCCTGCTGAGAAGGCCCCCTCCGACTCAACCCTACACACCGACTCGCCGAGTGTTCCGCTTCCTAAACGGCGTTGCGGCTACCGCGTGTGATTTAAAAATCGGCAGATTCGCACAACGCTGTTCCTGTCTCTGTTTTCCTATGTGAAATTCTGTTGTTGTTGTCCTTTACAAAAGCGTAGAGAGCGAGCAAGGGATCGAGAGAGAGGGAGGGAGTGAGAGCAGCCACACTGGATGCCAGGTTAGATTACTAACGTCCATGTCATCACAGAAGCCTAGTGCAGCTGAATGGCTTCTGCACCGAGTCGAGTGACAAGATAAAGTCATTACCGCGGCTGGGCCTCCTCATCGCTCGCTGCTGCTCTCACACGTCTCATGACTTCCAGGTCAGCGGCCGCGGCCGCCGCACCTCCGCGTGACGACTAGCCCCAGCCCAGCGCAGCCACGCGATGCATGGCTGCCTGTTTGGGCTTTAATCCAAACTTTTCGCATCAATTACACCTCGCTAAACGGCTTAGGAAACAGCATCAAGTGCTCAGTCGTCCCTCGGGGGCAGCGAGATCCACCGTCCACCAACCGTATTTAATAACTGGGACGTCTGGTCATTTCCTGCGCGTGTGGTGTTTTTCTTGCTAATCATTTAAAATATGGTTCGCTCCGTGGCGATGCGACAAGAGGCGCACAGATGAAACCAGCCGGGTGTTTTAAGTGAGACTAGTGGAGCGTGTGGGGGGGGGGGGGTCTGCATCATGGCCCGGGTGCGGCGCCCCGACGCGTGTCTCGTTACTCACTCTAATTAGGAGACGTCCGTTCGCTCGCGCACCTCTCTTACTCACCGCCACTATCTCCTGATAGAAAAACGCTAAGCAGAGGTCACCCACCAAACGGCAAAAGTTTGCCACGAATCTAATCGAATCAATGTTCAAATCAGAGGCGTGGGCTGGGATGTGCGGGGCTGAGAGGCAGCCCCGCCGTAGTCATCATTATAATCCAATTACCCTCTAATAGATCGCCTCCTTCACAGGCATCCCTCACAATCACTCGGCGAAGCCTTGTAAAGATAGACAAAGCCCACGGGCTTGGCCTATTTCTTATCCTCTGCTCGATTGGAGGAAGAGGAGGAGTGGAGGGAATAGAAATCTAGAAGCTTAACCGAGTACAAATAAAGAATGTTGTCCTCAATACAACGATCATCGAAATGGACAGCGACTGTGGTTCAGGGTTTCCTCCAACATGGGCTCGTAGAAAACATCATTCACACACAGGGAGCAGGGGGGGGGGGGGGGGGGGAGTGATTGGGTCAGACAGATTCGGATACTTCCTCCTAGAAACCCCCCTGCCCTCCCCTAACAGAGTCACACTTGATTTTTTTCTTTGTTTTTGTATTTTCGCATTCCACATCCTATTTCTACAAACATCAACCACCCAAGGTCCCCCGTGTTCTGTGTTTAAATGTAACCCCCGGCGACGAGCTCGCCGTTACACGACGCGGGTTGGGGCTAAACGAGCCGTCGTCATGACGACCGCCCACGCGATGCCGGAGTGTCTTTGAGCGCTCCAGCAGGCTCCCTGTCCCCACAGCTAGCGCGAAGATGCAGCCGTGTGTGACATCATAAGTGGGCGGGTCTTCGTTGGGGGGGTGATAGATAGGGGGTTTCCGGGGTCACCAGCCTGACGGACAGTACCACCTGGGAGGGGTGGAGGTGGACGCATCCATCAGGCCTCAGGTTGGAGGGCACGCCCACCTGTGATGTCACACGCTAGATTGATTGGTTTGAAAATGGTTTGTTCCGAAAACAGGGGGCCCTTTAAGGTTCTCGTAGGCTGCGGCCTAAACCAAGATTTCAAACTCATTGGAGGTGATGCAGTACCTCTGTTACAGTACGCGCCTCGTGCCCATTGGCTGACTCAGAGTCAGCCTGGCGGTCAGAGAGAGGGTCCGATTGTCACTCAGATGGAGAACGGCCGTGTGACGTAGTTTGAGCTCATGTAGCGGACGTGGGACTGCAGACCGCCCTGATGACGGACGTTAGGTCACAGTGCTGAGCATGGGGTGTGTGTGTGTGTGTGTGTGTGTGTGTGTGTGTGTGTGTGTGTGTGTGTGTGTGTGTGTGTGTGTGTGTGTGTGTGTGTGTGTGTGTGTGTGTGTGTATTCAGCACACAGCTCCCTCTACTAGTCCTGCAGACAACAGGAGAAACCTCTTCTGCTGTGATTGGGGCTCACAGACGTGCGTGTGTACAAATGTCTATGTTTGTGTAAATGCATGGTGCATTTTTGTGCACATTTGTGTGTTTGTGTATGTGTCTGCGTGTGTGTGTGTGCCTCTTGCATGTTACTGTGTGGTGTATGTGTGTGTGTGTGTGTGTGTGTGCGTGTGTAAGTAACTAAAAGGGCATACATGAGATTTCACGTCACCTTCCACAACATCTAGCTCCGCCTTCACACCGTCAGTCCAGTGCACAACAGCAGCAGCAGCAAAGAAAAGCTCAATATGCTAAAACTCTGAGGCCATCTCAGCTTCTGCCAGACAAAAATATATCTAGAACACACCATTGAACGTATTTACACTTTAGTACATTAAGAGAGGCCGGGCGTCCGTCAGTCCATCTGGGGGCGTCGGTCGTCTGGACTCCCATGAGTGACGTGGGAGCGGGTCGGCCTCGTGACGTGAGCGTCGAATCCGACGCCGTGAGAGAGTCAGCGCTTTGAGACCCTCAGAGGGGGCGCGGCGTTGTCACGGCGACTCCGAGAGCCGTCGTCGTCGTTGGCGGCGGCGGCGGTTAAACGGGTGGTTTTATTCTTTCCATTGTGACCATCATCGCATTTCAGTGTGGATTATTAATTAAGGAACTTGTATAGATAAATGAATAATTCAACTAATTAGTGGAATTCACAATAAATAAGCTCATAATTAAACAGAATAATTTAATAAAGAAAAGGAATATGCTCCATGCCAGCAATGAAGCACATTACAGGCTACTGTTAATTACTGTTAATTACAAAAAGGGCATTGGCTTCGATGATTGGACTGCCTATTTATCCTTTTGTGTGTGTGTGTGTGTGTGTGTGTGCATGTTTGTGTGTGTGCGCATGTGTGTATATGCGTGTGCATGTATGGGAGGAAACTGCATGTGTGCGTTGCGTGCCTGTGTGCGACTATGTGCATGTGTAAACCAGGGGGACCCACAATGCATTGCGATCACAGGTAGATCTCCCTCTTGGGGGTGTTGGCGGAGGGGGGGGAGGCGGCCTGAAACTCGCTGGCACTAACATTCAGAGGGATCTCCTCCAACGGACAGTCCTGGCCGGCCCCGCCTCCGGAGGGGGCGCGGCCTCCTCCGGAGGGGGCGCGGCCTCCCCCGGGGCCGTAGGCACTGCGGGACGGGGGGAGGCGGGGCCTGGGGGGCTCCTCCCCGGCTGGGCGGGCGCTGCCGTTGGCCATACGCCCCAGGCTGCCCCTCTCCTGGTAAGGCACGAAGGTGGAGAGTTTGGGCAGGGTCCGGGGGGCCTTGCGAAGCGGGGAGGGGTGGCCGGGCATCCAGCAGGCGTCCGAGTGGCCCAGCTCACTGCACTCCGGGGTGCAGTTCCCCGTCATCGTCACGTCCGGCAGGGAGCGGATGTCTGGGGGCAGGGAGAGAGGGGGGAGAGAGGGGAGGGGGAGGGAGAGAGAGAGAGGGAGAGAGGGGAGGGAGGGGGAGAGGAGAGAGAGAGAGAGAGAGAGAGAGAGAGAGAGAGAGAGAGAGAGAGGAGAGAGAAGGAAATTCAACATTAGTATTAATATTAAATTATTCGCTAATATATGATAATCATCATTACATGACCCCTTCTTCATCCTCCCTAAATATCTCCCCCCCCGACCCCCCCTCCCCTCCTCCTCCACCTACTGCTTCAAGTCTATGCAGTTGTTGCTAAGCAGTAAGCAGCCGTTGCTATGCAACAGTTGCTAGGTGCCACAGAAAGGGAGCCAGAGCGCGTGTGTGCGTGTGTGTGTGTGTGTGTGTGTGTGTGTGTGTGGTGTGTGTGTGTGTGTGCGTGTGCGTGTGCGTGTGCGTGTGCGCGTGTGCGTGCGCGTGTGCGTGTGCGTGTGTGTGTGTGTGTGTGTGTGTGTGTGTGTGTGTGTGTGTCGTCCAGGGGCTGATGTCATACATCTTTGTTCGGTTAGTTGCATTGTGTACAAGCTGTTCCAAGTGTATTCTGCCAGTGCGTCCGTGCACGTGCAGAACTGATTCATCAACAGAATAATTCATTCATTCATTCATTGGTCTGCCGAGGTCACGTGACGCTGGTTCTACGTGTGTCGGAGATGAGGTGAAGCCGAGATGGTCAAGCGCACCAGAGAAGGACGTGCTGACACCCGCCACCGCCAGGCCGGCTTCCCCCAGGCTCAGCGGCGTGTCGGTGCACGTGCGCGCGTGCACTCGTGCACGTGTGTGAGCGTCTCTCTATTGATTGACAGCCCCAAAATGAGCAGCGTGCCCCTCCGAATATCATCCATTTCTCAGTCATCCGCTCCTAATTAAATAAATAGGTCTCTAACCCAGTGCCCTCATTCCTGCGTCCAACTTGATAGCGCCGGAATACATTTTATAAAGCCGTCACAAAAGCAGCGCACGTCTGCGCTGATTACTCCCACACGCACCCCGCACCCCGCCCCCTTCAAACGCACGCCGAGATAAGACCCTCTTAATAAGAGACGGAAAAAACTGTATTTTTAGGACGTTTTCTTATGCGGTGCAATCAGCATCCCTGCGAGGGTAATAAATGTACAGATGGCAGCGTACATCATCTCACAGCCTCGCACATGTTGGAGGTGAGACGCACACACATAGCCGGCGTCACACAGGACTAATACACGCACATTAGGCGCTCACATTAAGTCAGCTGTTGGTTCGGTAATGGACTCCCTTTGCCCACTTTCCCTTCTATTTTATTATTGTACCGCGGTGTAAGATAGCCACCAACGCCCCGTTCTGGCTTCAGAGCGCGACGTGAGAACGATGAAATAATTGATTCCGTGAGGACTGACGTCTCCCCTCAGTATGGGAAGAGCTCAACGACGGCCTCGTCCTACAAATCATTAAAGCCGGTTAATTAGACATCACTTGTGTGCAATTAAGGGGTTTGAAACGAGTCCGCGCCGCGGAGGCTACACGGCACATATGCTAATGGGGCCATCCGGTGGAACAGTCATAATGGCCGTTATCTGAGGGAGAAGAAGAGTGGAGGACATGTCGCGACTGTCAGGATGAATCAAAGGCAGCGGTGTTATGGAGACCTGAGCGGGAGGACGCACTGGAAAGGCCTCCAGCGTTCTGCAGGAGACACCGGGCTGCACGGCTGAGGAACTTTTAGAGTGGGAAACACCTGATACTGATAGAGAGAGGGAGAGGGAGAGGGAGAGGGAGAGAGAGAGAGAGAGAGAGAGAGAGAGGAGAGAGAGAGAGAGAGAGAGAGAGAGAGAGAGAGAGAGAGAGAGAGAGAGAGAGAGAGAGAGAGAGAGGGAGAGGGAGAGAAGAGAGACAGAGGGAGAGGGAGAGAGAGAGAGAGAGGGAGAGGGAGAGAGAGAGAGAGAGAGAGAGAGAGAGAGGGAGAGAGAGAGAGAGAGAGAGAGAGAGAGAGAGAGAGAGAGAGAGAGAGAGAGAGAGAGAGAGAGAGGAGAGAGAGAGAGAGAGAGGGAGAGAGAGACAGAGGTAGAGGGAGAGGTAGAGAGAGCGGTAGAGAGAGAATGCAAGAGAGAGACTATAACAGTGCTAGAGAGCAAAAAGAAAACTCCAAAAAGGAACCTTTGTCGAGAGAATTCCACATGACATCTCCGCTTGTGTTTGCCACAAGGCTTTTGTGCCATTTTTGCGGTTAAGTGGAAGAAGCTTGGATGGTTTGTCGCATCACAAAGTGAGTATTCTCTGGCCTCGACGCAGTGCTGTGTTGTGCCCGGCCTAACACAGCGTCCTACAAGCGACACAGTCAGACGGCCGTGTGCGATGCTGCCAGCGATGCATGCTACGCCTGCCATGTCAGGGCTTGTGAGGCGGCCGGGCTACAGCGACGGCAGGAGAGTTTACGGGAGACAGGTGGAGGAACCCGACACAGACCGCCAGAGGCGTGTCACTTTGGGGGTGGGGGGGGGGGGTCCAGCTCAGAGGAGGACAGGCCTAAACTTAGCCCCGGTTAGCTCAGAGGGCCCCTGTGCCACGGCCGGGAGTCGGAGCTTGATGAGGTAGCGGCAAGCCAAGGAAAGAGCTGTCGGCGTGTGACATCACAGGTGGACGTGGACACACGGGAGACTGATGTTTAACCACCGGGGTGTGCATTGTAAGCAAGTTGATAACCTGTCGGTTTGTGATGTCACAAAGTCCCCTCCGGGTGCAGAGACACTCCTGCTTGTGATGTCACAGGTAGCCGCGTGCCCACAGCGGGCGATGTGCCGCAGCAGGTGCGCACGGTGGACCGGCCGTTAACGAGCCAGTCTGAAACCCATCCGCCTGTATCAACATCCCCATCCAGGGGATCGGATACTCATATCCGACATATTCAGAAATATCTCGTGATGACAGGCTAACCTCACACCTGTTGGTAGAATGGATGCCCTTTTAAAGGTCATCACGCTCTTTTGGACGTCCTCCTAAAAGGTAAAACGACAGTTTTCCACGTGTGAACGTCTGATGCGAGTGTAATCTATTATCAGCGTGATGGATGTGAGATGCCAGCGCCTGGCCCTGTTGAAACACACATTGAGCAGGACTAACGCTAACTCCAGCACTCGCACCATAATCACAAACCTCCGTGAGCTCCTCACACGTCTCCGTCAAAGTGTTTGTTTCACTTGACTTTAGTTTCTCTCTGCATCGCCGGTCGACGACAAGAAAACAACTCAGAAAACCAACAAAACCAAATTAAATCAACAGGGTTCAATACGTTTTAAATACATCCTCTTTATATTATTCTTTTAATGATGCGACTACAAGTGATAAAAGCCCAGCCAGCTGTGCGTCGCTCACAGCCAGCAGAGGAAATGCCACCCGACGGCCCCGGGGACGCGGTAGTGTGCTCTTCACTAATGGCAATATAATTATCCTACAAAATGTCATACCCCGACGCTAGTCAAAGTGCATCTCCCCCACCACGGCGGCGAACAATCAAAGCCTATTTGCCGGAGCTCTCCGCTTGCCATTCATGCTTATTGACATTTAATACCAAAAAGTCACGGGCCGCGTGCCTGATGGTGGCGGCAGGATGCTGACTGCGGCGGGGGCTATATAGGACAGCTGTGCACGCGCGCCTCTGTCTATTAGCACCACTATTTAGTCATCTACTGCTTAGTCGTTGAGCAGACACTTTGAACCAAAGGGGCACGCAGGGAACCCAGATGCATGAGGATAGGAGTACATTAGGGGGACGATAGGGGTTAGCG
>OLKM01000121.1:257631-289665 GCA_900291075.1 Melanogrammus aeglefinus | reverse complement strand
TACTACATCTAGTTACTGCTCCTAGTTACTGCTCCTAGTTACTGCTGCTAGTTACTGCTTCCGTCAGGCTAATGGAATCACACGGCGTTAGGAAGGCATCCGCGTTGCGTCGATATCCCTCGAATGCTAAGACGCGGTTTATGTAGGTCGATAAGTGATTACGATCAGGTTGCACGCGGTGGAACATGCGTCCGGACGGACACGTCCGCTTGTGACATCACAAATGGATCGATTTCGACTCGGACGATCAAAGTCAGAACTGGTGGTCAAATCCCTTTGGTAATCCTCAATTTCAGAGGCGAACTACCCACATACGTCCTTATCACTGAGGCTGTGAACGTATAAATAAACCGTTTTATCAGTGTGCATACGGTATGACTTAATTATCGAGCTCACACCTCTTGTTTAGGGAATCACAAACCGCAGGAAGCACACGACATACTTGTAGTCGTGAGCTGAGGTGAAACGCGTTTCATCACACGTGTCACCACACCATCACCACATGCATTAATGACGGATCTGCAGCTCTGATCTATGCATCCCCGCGGGGTCCCTATGGTGTGACTCTCAGATGTGGCTCACTGCCGTTAACGATCAGCGTCGGATCGCTCCCCCCACCCACCACGCAGATACCCCAAGTCGCTAGCATTGCGAGCTGGTACGGTGAATGGTTTGGGCTTCTGCGGGCAGTTACTCAACTAAGCATTGATAATCCTGTTGCTTACTTTGTTTACAAACTACACAAATAATTAAGGAGTCCCCTCAGATATGTATTGGCATTTCACAGCTGTACTTCATCCAATAGTTTATCCTGCTGACATTGAGGAGCACTGCTACAACACAGTCCAAAATTACACTGATGAATTTGAAACCTCTCTCTCTCCCTCCCTCTCTCTCTCTCCCCCCTCCGTCAATCTCCCTCCCTCCCCCCCCTCTCTCTCTAAATAAATATACATTCTCCAAATCCGAGCATCACAAGTAGAGGCAGAGGTAGTAAGCCAGCAGGTTAGAGCAGCTGAAGGCGAGGATTTCAGGAGTATTTTTCCTCCCATCCCACACCAACAACCTGTTCCTGGTTTTGGATCTCTGCCTGGAGTAGACAGGGGGGGTAGGGGGGTGGGGGAGCGCGTCCCCCAGTCGGGGGGAGGAGGCGGGTGAGATCCATGTCACACATCCATGGGTGGACAAGAAAGCCTCTCCCTGGCCTGCAGATGGGTGCAGCCCTGGGTTGTCACGCTCGCAGACGGACGGACAGGGGGAGGGACAGGCCGTCTGAGGGCGGCGGGGTGCCTGACAGGACGTAGGGAAGCACAGAGTTTCCTCTTCTGAAGGACACGTCTCTCGTTGTGTGACTGGACGGCCCAGCTGAGCACTGAACCCTGCAGCCCAAAGCGCTGCTCTCTCTGGGACTCCTGTCTATAAGAGCCAGTGTGGAGAGGCTCTCCATGGTATCGTTATATAGAATATCAAGTACTAAATAATATATTAATAACGCTAATTATGTCTTTATTTTAAACTAAGGAGACAGGAGTGTTCAGTGGAAAGGCTTGACTCCATGTCCAAATGTACTGGGTTCAATCCCGACCCCCCCCGTTGGCATCCAGAGAGAGAGACGGGACCCTCACCGTATCCATAACGACGACCCCTCGCCCCCCTACCGTCGCCATAGCGACGACGCCTCACCCCTACCGTCGTCATAACAACGTGCATCACTTCCAAAACGTCCCCTTCGTCTCCATAATCCACGTTTGTTGATCGTCGATTCTGGAAGCTTCCATCGGTCCATTGATCTTCACGTGTCAGCGACGCACGCGTTATCTCCAGCTGACAGACCCGTGTGGCGGGGGGGGGGGGGGGGGGAGCTCGGTTTGCAGGCAGGTTGCGTCAGGGTGCCAACGGGAGGGGGGGAGAGGTGAGCATGGGGGGGGGAGGTAGGTGGGCGACCCAGCCTCTTCCATGGGTGGAAGCTCCCTCTCCCCACGATCATTTTACACTTTTCCCCATCCTACCTCTCCCTCTCTGTCCATCTCTCTCCCTCTCTGTCCTTCTCTCTGCCTCGCTCTCTGTCCGTCTGTCCGTCCGTCGCTCAATCCATCTCTCTGTTCCACCATTTCCCTCCCTCCCTCCCTCCCTCCCTCCCTCCCTCCTTCTCTCCCTCTCCCTCTCTCTCTCTCTCTCTCTCCCCATCTCTCTCTCTCTCTCTCCTGCCCTCTCTCCAAATCTCTCCCCCCTCCATCCCTGTGTCTCCCCCCTCCCCTCTCTGCGTGAGCGCCATGTTTCCACGGTGATGATTGATGGTGGTCCAATATGGAAGCTCTCACACCTCGCGGGCGTTGGCGAGAGACGGGGAGTTCTCCAGAGACGGCTCTGCCTCGGGAGCAGAGGCGAGGATGTGGAGGACTTTAATGATGGAACCGCAGAAGACACGGAGAGAGAGAGAGGCTCACCACATGAATAACTCCCTCTGCCCCCCCCTCCCCCCCCCCCCCCCCCCCCCCACAGGACAAGAATGGAGTTAACAAGATACACAAGAAAGGAGAAATACTAAACGAATGGACTGCATTTATAAAGCGCTTTTATAACCAATGGCCGCTCAAAGCTCTTACTGTACAATACTGCCAAACATTCACCCAGTCATGCACACATTGACACACAGTCATCCACAACAGGCGACAGCCAGCTCATCAGGAGCAGTCGGGGCGAGGTGTCGGGGATCGGACTAGCAACCTCCCGGTTACCAGCCATCCCGCTTTACCTCCTGAGCCACATGCCGCCAAAATACTAAGCGCTGCTTCTGAGCAGACCTTGATCCACGGGGAACGCACCAGCAGGAGAGGTGGGGGGGAGAGGGGGCACCTTGCTCTAAAATGTCTACAGGTAGACTGCTTGATTATTTTGGGGGGGGGGGTGGGGGTTCACTTTCAAACCCCCTCCCTCCTGCCAACTGGGAGTCAAACACAGAACCACGAGGGATGCATGTTGCGGTGGTGTATGACGGCGGAGTGGGGGCATGTGGGATGCGAGAACACGGTGTGACTATTCTCTTTAGCTGTCAGACATCCTGAAGAAGGAGAGGGAGGATGTGTGGCGGCGGCTGGGTGGGGGGGGTGTGGGCATGGGTGGGGCGCTGGTTTTGTATTTGTACACCAGTGACATGTTAACCTCATTATTCCAGCACTCAAAACACCTCCTCCCAGTAAGCAGAAACAACTAAAAGCACTCCTAGACCGAACGGAGGGGGGGAGGGTGTGAGTGTGTGTGTGTGCTTATGTGTGTGTGTGTGTGTGTGCGTGTGAGTGTGAGTGTGTGCGTGTGTGAGTGTGTGCGTGTGCACGTGCACGTGTATGTTCCGATGGTGGAGAATCTTGCATATTCCTGCTCCCTTGCTGTCGGAACGGCGCAGAACGGGCTCTGACTTCCGCTGCGTTTTCCAAGCCATAAAATATGCATTTTGTCACATAACATTACATTACAAACACATTACAAACAGGCCGGCCGCCCTGCGCCTTTCCCTTCCCTGTCCTGCTGCATATAGGCATAAGAGACGCCAGAGACACTGGGCGGGGAGCCGGCTGACCCCCTTCTAAGGAGTGTGTCTCTCTTCTCGCGCTGCTTTGCATACTAAAGCGGTGTTGCATAGGACAATCAAACCAAACTCAAACAACGACAACACACAGCGGTTTCCGCGACGACACTTGCTCTCTTACATTAAAGGGATTCCTTTGAACATGGCGTCGTGTTTTGGGTGCTTTTTTTTTTTCCACGAGTCTATTTTAAACACGGGCTGAACCTTCATCTCTATAACTTGAATGAAGCTCCTTCCACGTCTTTCTCAAGATTTTCGGAGTTCTCGTAACAATGCTGGAGCCAACCTCCTGACTACAGCCATTAGGATCATTCTCTCTGTGCACAGACCCCAAAAACAACATCCAAACTACAAGGCACTCCCGCAGCAGCGGGATAGAAACACACTCGCTTTAACGAGAGGGCAGCCTCCCTCCCAATAAGGAAACTGCTTTAGGACCCTCATCTCACAGTCTGCGTGAGAACATACAGGCTAGAGTGACTGGCGACTAGTCTACCTGGTAGGGTAAAGACTACAATAGTCTACAGAGAGGCTAGTCTACCCGGTAGGAGTGAACCAGTCTACAGAGAGGGTAGTCTACCTGGTAGAAGTGGACCAGTCTACAGAGAGGGTAGTCTACCTGTTAGAAGTGGACCAGTCTACAGAGAGGGTAGTCTACCTGGTAGAAGTGGACCAGTCTACAGAGAGGGTAGTCTACCTGGTAGAAGTGGACCAGTCTACAGAGAGGGTAGTCTACCTGTTAGAAGTGAACCAGTCTAGAGAGAGGGTAGTCTACCTGGTAGAAGTGGACCAGTCTACAGAGAGGGTAGTCTACCTGGTAGAAGTGGACCAGTCTACAGAGAGGGTAGTCTTACCTGGTAGAATGTGGACCAGTCTACAGAGAGGGTAGTCTACCTGGTAGAGTGGACCAGTTCTACAGAGGAGGGTAGTGTCTTACCTGGTAGAAGTGGAACCAGTCTACAGAGAGGGTAGTTCTACCTGTGTAGAAGTGAACCAGTTCTACAGAGAGGGTAGTCTACCTGTTAGAAGTGGACCAGTCTACAGAGAGGGGTAGTCTACCTGGTAGAAGTGGAACCAGTCTACAGAGAGGGTAGTCTACCTGGTAGGAAGTGAACCAGTCTACAGAGAGGGTAGTCTACCTGGTAGAAGTGGACCAGTCTACAGAGAGGGTAGTCTACCTGGGTAGAAGTGGACCAGTCTACAGAGAGGTAGTCTAACTTGGTAGAAGTGGACCAGTCTACAGAGAGGGTAGTCTACCTGGTAGAAGTGGACCAGTCTACAGAGAGGGTAGTCTACCTGGTAGAAGTGGACCAGTCTACAGAGAGGGTAGTCTACCTGGTAGAAGTGGACCAGTCTACAGAGAGGGTAGTCTACCTGGTAGAAGTGGACCAGTCTACAGAGAGGGTAGTCTACCTGGTAGAAGTGGACCAGTCTACAGAGAGGGTAGTCTACCTGGTAGAAGTGGACCAGTCTACAGAGAGGGTAGTCTACCTGGTAGAAGTGGACCAGTCTACAGAGAGGGTAGTCTACCCGGTAGGAGTGAACCAGTCTACATAGGGGGTAGTCTACCTGACTAGAGTGAGGACTGCACCGGTCTACTGGCCATTAATCGGAACAAGACATTTTTTGTCACAAACTTCAAAAATGTGCTGATTACAGGAGCCACCAAAAGGATTGTGCTCAAGACAAATTGTGGGCGAGAGACGGCATCATTAAGTTGAGTCATTGAGACAATTAATGCTTGCCCTGCATTTACCATAAAGTAGATTGCCCCGACTCAATAAAGGTAGTTTACACTCAACCGTAGACATTAAGCCTGTTTCATTGATCTGGGTTCTAGGATAATAACCAGACCCACTGGAGGACGGACTCACTCTCCCCGTGTCTGGCTTTAATTTTGTAGATTCGCGCAAAAAAAATATTATTGCTACAATTGTCATTATGTTACCATCCCCCATGTGAGTTGAAGCCATTGAAGTATCTTTAACCTCAAAGGACGAGGATTCTCTTCGCTAATTCCTTCTGCTTCGTGTGAAACCAACCACCGCCTTAATGGAAGATGAGCGAGAGCGATTTCCAAAATAATTACGTCTCTAAACGGGCATAAACGAAGCGTTTCGCAGCCACCCGATTGCAGCCAAAGTACTTACATGTCGACATGGCTCCTACCATGGGAAGCAAAAAGGCTTTCTTGAAACCCCGCCTTCATAAGAGGCTGTCCACTGAGTCTGGACCCCTGGTCTGGGTGTGTGTGTGAAGCCGTTTCTTTCATCGGCCTGGGTTTCACAAAGAGTCGCGTGGTGTGAATACGGTTTGGTTCAAATTGAAGCTATTCTGGAGCGGCCGCTGATGCTAACAATGTGAAACTGTTTCTCGCTCGCTTTGCCTATAGGTTATTGATGTTGTTTAATATCTTTTAATTGTCTAAATGTACTTAAAGGACTGCACCTTAAATGACCAGGTGAAAAACTGGATGATTAAAGACAAAGATGATTGAAGACAAACCAGCTAGTATCAGAACCAGGCCATGTTCTTGTTAAAGGACAGCATTAGGAATGGGCCATGATAGATCGTGCCTGGTGCATCCCTCGTTAGGGTGCTTGACTCCCAGCAGAAAGGTTCTGGATTAAAATCCCACTGCCCACAGCGTCCCTGTAGGTGTCCTATAGCAAGACGTCCCCTAACCCTACGTACCCTAACCTCCTCCTAAAGGACATGCATCTTAATCCACTGTAAGTCACTTTGGATGAAAGTTTATGCTTACTGACCCCCAAAAAAAGTTGTCAATCGCAGATGCCTTTTCGTACATTTATCGTCACCTGCTGCTCTTAAATGACATGTCCTCAAAAGTTACACCATTTCCGCCGATCACTTGGGACCCAATCCCCTAAATCAGGAGGAGGTGCAGGAATGAGACCCCTTGCTCCTTGGAGAACCCTTCCTCCCAGACAACCGCTGACGAACCCGGGTGCTGTCCAGCCAGGGATGGGCTTAATTTGCCGGAGAAGAGCGGTTCAACTGGGCGATAGAGCGGCCTGCTGTCACTGCTCCCCGTCTACCATTTTGTCCCCCCCCCCCCCCTGTCTAAAGAGGCTCTTGTGCATCAGTGGGTCTGACAGGAGGCCCAGCACCTGCCGGCCCGTCCGGCAGGTGCTGGGTGGAAGATTCACCGCACATCAAGCCCACCGTGTCAGGAGCGGACTCACAGAAGAGGACGAAAGGGGATCCCACCGCACTCTCCCTCGCACTCTTACTCTCACTCACACTCTTACTCTCCCTCACACTCTTACTCTCACTCGCACTCTTACTCTCACTCGCACTCTTACCAACTAAACATGTTTTAATAGTAATAGTAGGTAGAAAATAAAAGATTAGAGGCAGAATGCTTCAGAATCCTGGCCGGGTAACTGCATTATCGTTTCTCTTGACGACGGTCAGTAGACAAACAGTCCAGGTAATGGTTTTGTTCATCTTTGACGGATGCCTTGCTCGGGGCAAGGTCAGGACAGCTGCTCTCTGATGGAGCTGTCTGGCTTCTACCGTTGCATAAACTACAGGAGCGGTACGCCACAAGGCCGGGTCTCATCCGTACAACATGCCTCTTTCACCCGGGAACACAGTCGAATTCTGGTTTTAGTCCTGATGTTCTGGACAGCCCAATCAGAATGAAGAGGCCACCCAGAAGGAGGCGGGGCTATATGCCAGCCAATCGAGACACAGAGAGTTTAACTGCGTACACTTGTTTGGTTGTGATTGGTGGGTTTGAAATAGATTCCCGAATCTCTGCTTACTGTGTGGAATTACATTAAGCTTTTCCTCCGATGTTGGTTTAGTTATAAATAACATATAATATATTTGCTTTTCACTTATATAACAACACTATGGCGTAGCTTGGGGTTAGCGTTATAGTGAGGGTGGATATGAAGCGCCACCTCTATCCTGTTGTTAGGGACATGTTTAAAAAATCTATTAATCTCGCTTTGGTTAAACGCCAAAAGAAAACGAGCATTCAAATGTTGACATGGTATTTTCGTTTAGTTCACAAGTTCAGCCGACTCTTTTTGACGGAACGGAGCTAAAGAAATTCCGCCTATTTTTACCTCCTCTGCCCAAATCGACTCCAGCAGTTCCTCCGCGTGTAGCTCCGCCACGTCTCATTGGCCGAGGCAGGCGGAGGAGTCGCAGAGGACTCTGAGATACCGTCGACAGTCTCGTCAGCTGTCATACACCCAGAAGTAACCCCCCCAACACCTCTCCCTACCTTCCTCCACCCCCCCCCCCAACACCTCTCCTTACCTTCCTCCACCCCCCCCCCCTCACATTATGAACCCCTACCCGCCTCTGAGAAAGAGTTGGGTTGGTAGTGGTGGTTTTTATGATGATGATTCTGAAATCGCGGTTTAATGTCTTGCTAATCGCTCGCGAGCGCTCCGGCGCAGTCCCTCATAACACGTCCCAGCAGGGGTTAATCAGATCACGGCAAAACACAAAAACAATTACAGCCACTGGGATATCGTTCGTGCGTATATTCTAATATACTCTCCCTTATTATTCGGATTTAACAAGAAAAACTAGTTAGACGAAGCATCAAAGCACTTAAAACAGAAAAAATGCTCCAATAACAAAAAGAAAAAGGACTATGAAA
This sequence comes from Melanogrammus aeglefinus, assembly GCA_900291075.1. Lineage (NCBI taxonomy): Eukaryota > Metazoa > Chordata > Actinopteri > Gadiformes > Gadidae > Melanogrammus > Melanogrammus aeglefinus. Next base: position 281,434 of record OLKM01000121.1, on the reverse strand, counting down.
AAAGTAATAGAAATGGTGGGTGTCGCGGCAGAAGAACATGACATGAGAACGAAGTGTGCTGCAGTCTCATGTGGAGCCGCATGCTATAATGCTGCTGAACCGGCCTAATCCAGTGAACTCATGACCCGGGCACTGCCTATAGGGTTAGTGGAAGAGAGAGATGGTGGGGGAGAGAGAGATGGAGAGAGAGAGAGAGAGAGAGAGAGAGAGAGAGAGAGAGAGAGAGAGAGAGAGAGAGAGATGAGAGAGAGAGAGAGAGAGAGAGAGAGCGAGAGAGAGAGAGAGAGAGAGAGAGGAGAGAGAGAGAGAGAGAGAGAGAGAGAGAGAGAGAGAGAGAGAGAGAGAGAGAGAGAGAGAGAGAGAGAGAGAGAGAGAGAGAGAGAGTGATGGAGAGACAGAGAGAGACAGAGTGCGCGCGAGAGAGAGAGAGAGAGAGAGAGAGAGAGAGAGAGAGATGGAGATGAGAGAGAGAGAGAGAGAGATGGAGAGAGAGAGAGAGAGAGAGAGAGAGAGAGAGAGAGAGAGAGATGGAGAGAGGGAGAGAGAGAGAGAGAGAGTGATGGAGAGACAGAGAGAGACAGAGCGCGTGAGAGAGAGACTATGCGGGAGTACAATGACATCACAATGCTTTTCACATATTGTTTTATATTTTCTTACAGATTCTTAATTGCTTTCGGTTTCAACAGAAGGAATTCCCAAAGCAGACGCCAACCTGATTGACAGCCTCTATTTAATCCATTGTTTCATAAAGAAGTGTGTGTGTGTGTGTGTGTGTGTGTGTGTGTGTGTGTGTGTGTGTGTGTGTGTGTGTGTGTGTGTGTGTGTGTGTGTGTGTGTGTGTGTGTGTGTGTGTGCTCTCACGTTGTGCCCACTACATGGAGGCCTGTATTTTCCTTTTAGCGACGCACAAGGCTTACAAGAGATTAAGTGATTTGGAGGAAAGCTTAAACATATCCTGCTCATATATTTTTAAACCCTTACATTTCTGTATTTAATAGAACTATATATTATTCTTTTATTTTTATTTTTTTACTTTTTCACTCAAAAGTTCAACCAACTGAACCTGGTTTCAGAACCTTCTGTTCTCTGAAACAGAAGCCCCCTCCGGCCACGCGCGGTGATGATTACTGAGCTCTCTGTCTGCAGCGTGCGTCTGACATCCGTGTGACACCCGTCCTCTGACACATCCTTCTCTCCTTCCCTCTCTGAGGACGCTTCACCGAATCATTCCTGCGCAGCAGACACACCTGTGATCGAACCGAATCAAAGAGTCTCAAATCAATTTTCAAGCTTTTCCCGGCTTTGCCGTCAATCTAGGCGTTGCCGGTTCCTGTGCGGGGTTCCTCTCGGAGTCTCGGAGCTCCTCAATGCCGCGCGGGGAGGCACACGCTACGGACGCACCCGCCATCCCACAGGAAACTAACTCCCACGCCCCAAATATGTGCATCAATCCAAGGAAGTGACATCACCATGGCGAGGGGAGAGCAGGCAGCTCCTTTGCATATGTATATATATATATATATATATATATATATATATATATATTGAGTATATGTTTGCAAATTGAAAATAGCCAGACTGCTTGTCCTCGTGTGGTCAGACGAGGCCAGAGTCCAGGTGAGGACAGAAAGGCTTCTCTTCCTGCGGTTTAAGGAAGTGGAATCGGGGCCCCGGGGATCTCTAGCACCAATAACAGCTGAGAGGTCAAGGTGGAGGAGGAGAGAACTTCCTGAGAGTTTAGAGTTTCAAATCTGATCCAACCGCTGCCCTGCCCCAACTCAGCTCGCCAAGGGAACACCTGACAGCACACGTACCACGTGTTATTATTGTAGAGTATATAGAGTACATCGCACCAGAGTGTGGTGCAGTAGCTGTGATGAAGGATTACTATGTCCGATGCCCTCGCCCTGTTCACTTTGTTTGGACAGGGGGACATATTGCAACAGTAAATCAACAGAATCCTAATGACTTTAATTATCATTAATAATCACAACCGAAAAATAAACGATCAAAAAATTCCCATTAAGTTGGTCCAAAAAATGTCATCCAAGATTATTATCCACATTTTACTTAATGGGCTTGGCCATTAATATATCCTCCGACAATGCGCGGCAGCATTTTAGTTCTGAAATGACAGATGGCTTATTTTCCTTAGTTCCAACTCCATTATTCCTAACGTGCTGTTTATTAATCCTCTCTCGTAACAGAGTAGACGGTTTCTGCAGAGCCCTGTTGTAAAAAATAGCCTTAAACCCAAATAGGAGGCTTTTAACGGTGGAGAAAGTTCCAACCATTTACCTCCAATAATGCTCGGGTCCTGTCACTCACGCCGTCTTCTGCGAGTTGGTTTGCGTCTGTTGACGGTTATTCATACGGACAACACTCGCCGTCAGACGCATATTAGCTGAAGGCAGAATGAAAGTGAAACCAGAACCCAGTACAGCCAGACAGGTGGTGGTGTGATGTGCTGTGTTGCGTTGCGTTGTGTTGTGCTGTGCTGTGTTCGGCAGTGGGCTGCCTTCTGATGCTCTCCCCCCCACCCGCGTTTCCCAGTGAAGGTTGTCTATGAAAACAGGATTATATTGTCTGCAATGCATTGAAGAGAGACACGGGATCAATGGTTTTGCTCTGTCAGACGGGGCCTCACTGCCGGGCCCGCCGCGGCCCACAGCGAACACTGAGGAAGGACTTGATAGTGAAAACCAAGTATTGAACAGCAACTGTTTAGTTGCGATCGAATGTCCAATATTTGTCACAATAGCAGCGGCGACGGATCTCGCCTCCACAGGAACAAGCAATGAGAAATGCCCCGAGCCTGTAATGTATGTGTGGTCCTTCCCCTGATGTACAGTACGTTTTGATGAGTTGCATCTGGGTGACTATGAAAATAAAGTGTCAGTATAAAGTTGCGTCGGTGGTGCATCCGCGGTAGGTGAGAGAGAGAGAGAGAGAGAGAGAGAGAGAGAGAGAGAGAGAGAGAGAGAGAGAGAGAGAGAGAGAGAGAGAGAGAGAGAGAGAGAGAGAGCGAGACGGATAAAGTTGCGTCGGTGGTGCATCCGCGGTAGGTAGTACACGACATTTAACCACCATATAAAAGCATCCACATATTTTTCAATCCGTTGGCTCCTTGTTGTTTTACTCGCCCTGTTCTTCTTCAAGCCAAGCTCCCCCCGACTCTTACATCCATAAAGAAACGTGAATATCAATGAGCTCCCAGGCCCGACCACTCTGTTCTGCCTAATGCCTTGTTTGCGCGGCGCCCTCGCTGGCCTGTTTGTGTTTCCATGGACTCTGAAATGACTATGTTCAGTCGCTATCCTTTCATCCACCGCGAAACATCTCCTTCCTCGCTTTACTGATCACATGAGAACGGGCGCTTTTAGGCTTCCTTTCCCCGGCTCGCTGAGAGGCGGGCTGAGTGTGTTAACATGGTCCTTTTTATCTGCATACATCCCACCAAATTAAACTGAGGGATAGCGATTTAGTCAAGATAAGGGAAGATGTGTATTCATTCGACCAAGATTGGAAATTTGGGTGTAGAAGGTACAACTGAAAGTGCCGGGCAGTAATAGAGAGAAAAACAACTCTGTATCGACAAATATATCAAAGTGCAATATGAGTAGGAGCAACACTATCGTAAAAGCAAAAATGTATAGAAAATTGTGTGAGAATATTATGGTTAATACCCACCAAACCATCCTGTTTCCCTGCGGCTGTGTGTCGTCATCTTAAATTTCAATGAACCGACAAATCAAAGTATTCCTGGCGGCGAGGACACCTGAACTCTTCCAAGTGAACCGGCGATTCGCCGAATTCTCCTTATTGACATTAGGGCAGCCAAACAGATGTCTTCCTCCAATCAATGCACTGTTTTCCCTCCCGTTCCAATCAAGCGGTTATTAATTTACTTTACTCCCCATCCCGCCCCCATCTCTGGGGGTCTCTCTCGCTGCTGTCAATCACACACGGTTGAGAGGAGCGCTCGCTCCGCCGGCTAATAGCTCTGCTCTTGGAACTGAAAGCGAAAGTGAAAGAGGGCTCCCCGTGCACACATCATCTCTCTCACTCCACGAGCACGCAAATACACGCAGACATACACACTTTGTAATAATGCAGAGGGGCCTGTGGGAGTTTCTCCCGCTTTGAATGTGTACAAGTTTCGATAATGACCCTGGAGATATGCGGTGTAATCTTGCCATTTTATTTACAGCGCTGCTGCTGCATGATTGACAAAGAGGCGGTGGAGGCGCTCAAGTTTGCGCCGGGCTGGGAGGACGACATTACGAGGATCTCTTGTAGCTCTCCTCAAGAGCGAGCCCGAGACATGGTGGAAGGAGACAACAAAACGGGGCTACGCTTCAGCTTGGAGAAGAGGACTTTTCTCTTTCAGGAGCCCAGAGGTTTGGCTGCAGAAGCCTCTCTCCTCACCCCGGTATTGATGCGGACACAACTCTTTGTGTTTCATTGCCTTTCAGAGGTGAGGCAAACTCATTTCCACGAATGGATTTTCATTCAGTGTCTTTTATGGGAAAAAAGGAGATCCTCAATGAAATCTGATAATGAAAACGTGTAAGGTCCACTTCTACTGTGTAAACTTGGCCTTTGAATAAAACATCGGATATGCACGGGCTGTCACAAAATATATTTGCGAAAAGCCAGAAGGAAGGGCACAGAATGTTCCAACATACTGTTACATAAAATCTTAACGAAGACGTAAGCCTACTTTCAGCCAGCAGTCAAGTGTAATCACATGCATACATCTGTGATTAAGAAGCAGACCTATTCCTGTGTCCAGGCGTCCTTGCGGAGGCTAACTTCATGACGATGCAACACACGTAAAGTTGAACTTCAATGAAGACCGCAGCGCTCTGGCAGTCTCCCGGTCGGACAGAGAGATCAACAGCGCTCCCCTCCTCTGCCTCTGAACGAGTGAGCCCAGCTCGTCTCTCCCTGTTCCCCCTCTGTACTTCTCAGCGAGTGAAGCAGCTGCAGGACCAGCCACAGAGGACTCTGGGAAATCGAGAGCGAGAGCGAGGAAACTCTTCACTCAGACGCGAGTGTCTCCATTCCTCTGTGACCGTGGTGGAAAAGTGAAGAAGTGGCCGACAGACCCACACTCTTGCAGCGCTCCCTGAAGTGCCATCCATCATGCAAGGGCAGAGTGGTAGTTAAGGCAGCTCCACTAGCTTTCAGTCCCCATCACATGACGACGGAGGGACGCCCCCATGGGTCCGAGCCCACCCCCCTGTAGGCCGGCGTGGGCTCCGCAGCCCGGCTGAGGAGGCGGCGGCGGTTGTGGCTGTCGGCTGTTCAGCCTCTCTCTCTGTGGTGAGACCAGCCAAGCGCCCACTAAAAGCATGCGACCACCACTACCTCTTCCACCTGCTTTCCCATTACTGCTGCTTCCATAATTCACTTGGAGGATTCCCTCCACCTCACCGAGTACCAGTTGACCCGCCGGTAATAATGTGCTTGCATAAAGGGCCGCTATCAGCAGGTGTGATGCAGACTTAGCCATTTAAAAATATTCAGTCCCTCTAGTGACGAGCCGGAGTGCCCACCCACACACAGATTTATGATATGACGAATCGACCCACCTGCCTAAGCAGTGGACCGTACCAACTAGTAGGCTGACCCATCCATCACACAGCTGTGGTTGGACGCTCCCCAATTGTGATGTCACTAAAGGATAATTGCGATTTCACAATGCGTCGATTTTCAAAACGGTTTGCCATGGCTGATGAACCTCCCGGCCGTCGGTGAGAGAGAGGGGCTCCCTAATCCCAACGACCACCACCGTCTGTATCGACCTTCACACAAGCTTGCCATTCAGCATCCTGGAATAAACAACTAGCAACGTTAGCTTTAGCCGCCCCCCACTCCCGCGCACCCCGCCACGGGCGCTAACTCATCTCAATGGGCTCCGCGTAGCGAGCGTCTCTCCACTTCTGTTAGATAAACACACGCGTACCGAGCCCAGTGACACCGGGCCGGGAGGCTAAGCAATACTGACTCAGAGAGCCGGCTGGACGCTGGGGCCAAGCACTCCCAAAAAGAGCCTTTTATGGAGATGAGAATTTATGGAACGCGGGGTGCATTACTTATGGATTTATACCGGAATTGATAGGGTCTCCGGGAGGATAGATAGATATAGAGATGGACACAGGAGATTTATAGAAAGATAGATGGGTGTGAAGACAGATACATTGCTAGATAGTCAGTCAACCAGACATATCCATCTAACTTATCTAAAGTCCAAATTAAGTAATGTCTATATTTGGTTTTTTCAGTCGGGATAAACACAAACAGAATGCGTTGAAAGATCATGCATTATTTATTCCTGCACCCTCTCGTCTGATGCAGGGTAAAAAAAAACAACAACAAGGACAAATGACATATTGTTGTCTGGTAGTTTTCTAAGCTCCTTATTCTCCAAACGCACTGGCTTGATCCCAAAGATAGCAACACTGCTCTCAAACACGGCAAATCCACATAATCAAAAGACTGTTGCGACAGCGTCGATCTGAGCCGCGCCGGAAGTCCAGCCAAAATAATAATTCTTTCAACCAAAAATTAATAATTATCCGCGATATTATCAAAGTCTCCCAGCCAGCCGGATAGACGTGGACGACAGATGATGAAACAAACAAGAAATCACTTTCATGTGCGCAAGCCGAAGCCTCGGGGTGGAATTGGATGCGTTGTATAAACTACGGACAGTAGGATAATCAAACTAGGGCCCAGTCTGTGTGCTCTCCTACCACCAGTCAGCTTCCGGCCGCCGGGCTGGGTTTCAGATCATCTTTCTAGTTCCTACATTTCCCTGGGATTGCAGAGCCTTACGGGCAGGAGGGGGGGGGACAGCAGGGAGGGAGGGGGTCCAAGAGGGAGGCACCGACATGCACTGGAACACGTGCCGGCATCGACGGGCACAGACCCTTTATATATTTTAATGAAAGAATGTGACCGGTCACAGGCAGGGTGTCCATATTAACGCGTGTCCTCAGAGGTGTCCGGGAGGTCATCCCCCGCCAACGTCTGGCGGCGAGACCGCGTCGCATTGTTAGCGACCGCGGGAGCATCAACGCTCCGTCGGTTTTCGAAAACGGGGACCCAGGGGGAAAACACGGACACATTCATGAGCGCGACGTTCCTGACACATCATCACTCTCGTGCGAGCGGTTCCGCCGCAGTGTTCCGTGAAGTCATCGGCCGTCGCGCGGCGCGGTGAACCCGGCTATTGTCCGGGGTGTCGCCCGCACAATCCAGGTTACACCGCTCTCCTTCTGCTCCAGTTAGCTCTCTGTCGCCGACCTACTTGCTCCGAAACCAATTCACCCCCAAAACACAATAAAACGTATGAAATAAAAGAGGTAGTCAGGGGAGGGGAGGGGACAAACATCAACGGCTGATTCTGGGGCAGAACGGGATTTAAACCTCTGCTAGGCTCGAACGCACACTTTATTGCAAGCCAATGAAGCATGGCTGAAAGCCCCGAGGGCGAGGGTAAGGGAGGGGTGAGGGCCTGTCTCCCCTGTCCCGGGCAATCAAGGCCTTCTCTGGGAACGGGGGGGGAGACGGAGGGGCTGGGGGGACGGGCAGCAAGGGAGATCTCTGTTGGGGCGTTTTGGCGGGGAAGATCTGCCGGCCGGTTGAAGGGAGGCAGGGTCTGCTGAATCCAATCGGCTAACAGGTGGGGAGGAGACGAAGCGCAGTGACATGTGTCTGAGAGGACCCCCCTGCACACCTGGGTCTCCTCACCCCACAGGGCACCCGGGGGGGCCACAGGCTGCTGCTCCACCCCAAGATGAGGCTGAGACGCTGAGACGGGTGGTGCTGTCTCTACCTCCCCCCCCGGTCTCTCTCTCCCCTCCCCCCCTGTCTCTCCCTCCCCTCCCCCGTCTCTCACCTGTAGGCTCACCGGGGTAAGACTAGACTCCCCCTACCTCCTTATCGATGACAGGTGTCAGAGGGAGACAGGAAGTTCACTCTGAGTCGGCTGGAGAAACCGGCTCGATGAATCAATAATCATTATTTTCATGCTGCAGAGTCTCTCTCTCTCTCTCACTTTCTCTCTGTGTCTCTCGTCTTGGAAACACCCTTTCAGACTGCCCGTTAATACAGAAATACCTTGCTTATCTAATGCACAAACGTTCTTAGATTGCGGCAAGGCTTAGTAAATATGGTTTTTTGACCATATTTTGCATTTGAACGAGTTTTATCCAAAGTGTTTTCAGACGATGTTTATTAGGGAGCAGTATGGTTTAGGCCCATCCCCTCAAAGACGCCTGCAGGTTAGGCTGCACACAATGGGGATTGAACCCTGAACCTTTGATACACACATATATAAGTAGAACCTTTTCATAGGCCCTTGTGTCATCCGGTGATCTACCAAAAAAAAAATTCTGTAAGGAACAATAAAGCATGCCCCCAAAAACGTGATGTGGATTCTGTGAACCGTTGCACCAACAACAAAAACACTCAACGATTTACATAACAGCAGTCAGAGTTAACAGAGAGACACTGAGAAAACAAAGAAATGCATGGGGATTGGAACCACACACACATACATACATAATTTAAACTAGTGTTCCTCTCATAGCGTATTATATGCCTCAAACAGCCTGGAGTGGCATGCCATCTCCGTGATTAGCCTAGCATGCTAATAGCCTCAGGGTCCACCATTGAAATCCAAACAAGAGGTTTTTTTTCCCTCATGTGGGCTCTCACCCAACGCTAAGGACATGCTAATTGGAATGCACACCATCCGATGTTCGGAGGCTGTGTGCGTGGGTGTGTGTGCGTGCGTGGGTTTGTGTCCGTGGGTGTTTGTGTGTGGGTGTACGTATGGAGGGTGAGTGTGGGTACGTGTGTGTGGAGGTCTGGTACTGCATTAAGGTTCAAAGGAAATAAAGCAGTGAGGCAGGAGGTTTAAGCCTTCTTGTGTTTAAGCCAATTGATTTGAAACAGTTGACGTTGGTTTTGATCAGGAGGAGTGAGGGTCCCGCGTGTAGGAGTTTAATCAGCAGAAATGGCACCGGCTACACATGTGATTAGGATGTGCATAATATGGTAAACCTCCGCCTTGCGTTTTAAATCCCGCCATGTTGAGACGTTGAATATATGAACAGCGCGCAGGTTTGAATGCTTTCCCACAGTGATGATCTGCAAAGACTAAAACACGCTGTTTGTCGAGGTTTACGCCGTTGAATATCCGCCACCAGATGAAGTGTTCCCAAAACAGAGAGGGGAACTGTGGGTTTAATCCAGCATTAGGGGCTCTGTGGGTCTCCCTGGGGGGCCGGGTCCCCCTCACCCTGGAAGAGGTGACCCCGGTTAAGTCCCGGAGGGAGGCGGGAGGGAGATTTGCCAAATGACGCCCAGATGACACTGGCAGCATCTCGTCCTACAGTCAGTCCTCCAGCTGTAGTGGCTGAGTGTGTAAGTGTTCAGCGGGCGGTAAACGAGATGTGTTCTGTAAGCCGGCTAGGAGGCGTTCATCGTGTTCCTGTTGCTCCCCGGCGTTCCCCTGTGTCGTCCGTGTTCGCTCGCTCAGAATAAACGTGGAACCGAGCTGACATGACCAGTGCAGAGATGTTATTCTGGTGCTGGGTTGAACCCAGTATCAGGTCTGACCTGTGGGCATCGTTGAGCAAGACGCTCTGAATCCTACCGGCTCCTGGATGACATTCATCTGAAACAGCTCAATGTGTTTTGCTTTGGATGAAAGCTAAATCACCCCATATTCATAACAGCAAACATTATGACAGCTCTTTATTTACCTCTGTATGTGCGATGCGTATGTAGTTCATGATGTTTCAATCGGGTTTCAAAGACTATTTTATATATATATATATACATAAAACAATTTCCCAAAAAAATCCAGATGAATGACATGAATATGAATCACGGCGCGGAACATCAAAGGCCCTTAGGTTTATCAAATGTGTTCAGCGTTTATCTCATTTTACGCTCCCGATCTTTCACAAGGACGTGAAGCCCGATACAGAACACTGGCCGGGCCCCCAGCTGACAGATTTATCTGTGTGTGCCCCGACGTGCTCATCTTATACCAACCATTCACCCCCACCCAAGAGAGAGTTAGCTGTAGCCGGTTCAATCTTGAACCAGAGCCGTTCAGATGCTGATACCAGTCTCGGAAATTCCTCCGATTCTGGTATCGGAGGAAGTGGAAAGTCGGACTGGGAAGCGGGTCATTTCGGACCTTTGTGCGTTCGGGCTACCATGTTGGAAAAACATGGACGCTCATGCTTAACTACAAGAATAAAAATGGATTATAATAATAATATAATAATTATAATAATTTGTTATTATAAATGTCAATGATCTAGTTCTGAGCAAACATAATTGTCGACAGCAAGTGAACCGACTTAAGTTTGCTGTCGATCATAGGAGAACTCTTCAATGAGAACAAGTACTGCCGGTAGTCACATGGCTAGAATCTGTATTCTGCATTCGATGTCGGCCGATACTCAAGTTCAGGAATCGAGATCGGCATCGGAAATGAAAAAAAGCTCTATCTACAACACGCGGTGGAGCGTGAGGCCGGACCGAGGAAATTCCCTCGCCACGCTTCAGGGCTTCAGGACTTTCATCAGATACCAAACACACCAGTTAAGTGCAGGGATGTGTTGGGAGCCATTAAGGGTTCACTTAAAGTATCATTGCCACAGCTGATGTGGACGCGATCCGTCTAACTGGAAAAAAGAAGGGCTTTAAATTAAATTGGAAAAAGAAACATTGAAGGCTGAGTCAAGCGAGGGAGAAGATTGCGATGGTCTCCCCCACTCTGCGGATGCCTTTGTACCGGGTAATGATAGTGTGTCTTTATCGAGACATCCGCTGAATAACGGCCATGGAGGGAAATATGTTTCTCGAGCTGGAAAAAAACATTCCTCCCCTCAAACGGATTGTGGTTATTCCGATAAACAGGCTCGCGTTGGCTCAGGTGGAATATCAATAGTCCACTTAGATTTCTTCTGCCCAGTGGGCGCCTGAAACACACAGACTCAAACGATTTGGCCAAAGTCCAAAGACCCTATTTCTCAAGCCTTCAAACCGCATTAATCCAAATTCATGTTCCAAAGAATAACATTCCTCCCTCTTTGAGGGAAATGTCTTCTCAAAAGAGGGACGACATTTCGTCTGTCTTGGCACTTTTTCTTCTCTTTCTTAATTTGGTCCAGACACTCTCTGTGTTGTTCTTTACATTTTGAAAAAGTGCTGACTGTAAAGTGCAGGTGGACAAAGGTGTTCCGCCGGTACTTCTAATATAAGGACAAGCGCGTTGTGTCAGGATAATGGATGGCGCCGCGGCTAAGCTAACCGTTCTCCTGCGGGCCTTTTATTCACACGGCCGGTGGACTCTGCGCTCACAGGCTGAGCAACGACCAATGCAGCGTTTAATGGTTATCAAATTGTTACCTTTTAAGATAACACTTTTTAGGTTCAGCTTCCCCTGCTTTATGTGGAAGGGCTGTTGTTTAATCCCCCCGTGTTCCCGCCGCGGTGTCCTTGTTAAGCAGCCACTGACTCTCATGCTGTGTGTGAAAAGTGCTCAATAAAGTTAGTGTTTAATTTGATTTCGAATCAACCCTGGTAGGGAAATAATAAAAACTCTTGGTCAAATCAGAAGAGGACCTTTACTTTGAGTTGTGCAGATTAAACTCCCGGTTTGAGCTTGTTCCAATCAAATAGTCAAATGTTAAAAATGCCTTTTCCCAACCTTTTGTAGAGAGAGGTTGCGATGTTGCTGTTCACACTAACTCTCCTTGCTACCATCAGGGTTTAAGGGGTACAACCATCATGATTAACGTTACCTGTTAACCCAACACCGCAGAAACGATTAAAACATACAATGGTTAAACCGATAGAAGGCAATTCTAGTGATAATTTAAATCACATCCAAAAGGTTAACAACAAACCTCCATGTGTTTATGTCCCCGCAAGGACGAACCAAACGGCGAGTGCCATGCCATCTGGGTCACAGCCAGGGTGATATTCCTTATCAACAGAGACACTGCATCTGTTCTTTTGTCTCGACGCTTTCTTTAGTATAAAACCCACCCTGAACCTTTGGTTCGGCGGATACACCCGCGTTCTGCACGCCTCGAATCCAGGGTCTGACCGGGATCAAACCGTAGCGCTGCTATCATGCCTCCCCCCTGCAGTGCTCCTCATCTCAAATCCGTTCCTTTATGGTTTGGGTTTCCTTTAAGGTAAGAAAATGACGGTGAAATTGAAAGCCAAAATGAGGGCTTTAGCCATAAGTGACACCGTGTCCTACCGCCCGACGCGCGGGCATCACGGCTCGACGCCGAGGTGGTCAATCTGAAGTGAGTCCTGCTCTCGTGCTGGGATTACGATAAGAGTCTATTAAAGTAATATACTGCTGTAATCAAAGTGATTCACCGCCTCCGCACGCCATTCCACCCCCCTCCCATCCGCCAGCACAGCGCATACAAACGACGACGCCGCCATTTGCACTTAGAGATCCACACAACACCATAAACCACGGAGAGAGAGGGGGAGAGGGGGGAGATAGAGAGGGAGGGAGGGCGGAGATTGATAGATAGAGAGGGGGGAGGTAAAGAGCGACCGATGGATGGACAGACACAGATAAAAAGATAAAGCGAGATAATGGGAGTGATAGAGAGACAATGAAAGAGGTGGAGATACCAAGATAAGAAGGGGGAGAGAGAGAGAGAGAGAGAGAGAGAGAGAGAGAGAGAGAGAGAGAGAGAGAGAGAGAGAGAGAGAGAGAGAGAGAGAGAGAGAGGGAGATGGAGAGAGAGAGAGAGAGAGAGAGAGAGAGGAGAGAGAGAGAGAGAGAGAGGAGAGAGAGAGGAGAGAGGAGAGAGAGAGAGAGAGAGAGAGAGAGAGAGAGAGAGAGAGAGAGAGAGAGAGAGAGAGAGAGTGTGATGGAGAGAGAGTGATGGAGAGACAGAGAGAGACAGAGCGCGAGAGAGAGAGAGAGAGAGAGAGAGAGAGAGAGAGAGAGAGAGAGAGATGGAGAGAAGAGAGAGAGAGAGAGAGGAGAGGGAGATGGAGAGAGAGAGAGAGAGAGAGAGAGAGAGAGAGAGAGAGAGAGAGAGAGAGAGAGTGTGATGGAGAGAGAGTGATGGAGAGACAGAGAGAGACAGAGCGCGCGAGAGAGAGAGAGAGAGAGAGAGAGAGAGAGAGAGAGAGAGAGAGAGAGAGAGAGAGAGTGATGGAGAGACAGAGAGAGACAGAGCGCGCGAGAGAGAGAGAGAGAGAGAGAGAGAGAGAGAGAGAGAGAGAGAGAGAGAGAGAGAGAGAGAGAGAGAGAGAGAGAGAGAGAGAGAGAGAGAGAGAGAGGAGAGAGAGAGAGAGAGAGAGAGGAGAGAGAGAGAGAGAGAGAGAGAGAGAGAGAGAGAGAGAGAGAGAGGAGAGAAGAGAGAGAGAGAGAGAGAGAGAGAGAGAGAGAGAGACTATGTGGAGGACCAACAAATAGAAATGGAAAGGGTAAATATTGTAACTGAGATAAAGAAGCAACAGTTGAGCTCTGTGGGCTCTATGCAGCTGAAAACAACAGAGGAGAAATACACAGGGGAGGGCTGTAATGTAGAGCACTCCAGCAGCACAGCACAGCCTGGGGGGGAGAGAGGGGAGGGGGAGGGGGGGAGGGAGTGGAGGGAGGAGAGAGGAGGGAGGAGAGAGGAGGGAGGAGAAGGGAGTTCAGGGGAGATGAGGAAGAGGAGAGACAGAACAGAGAAGAGAGAGAACGGGAGGGAGGAGGGAGAGCGGAGGGGGGAGGATGAGCGGAGGGGGGAGGACAGCGGAGGGGGAGGAGAAGCGGAGGGGGGAGAGCGGAGAGGGGAGGAGAGCGGAGGGGAGGAGGAGAGCGGAGGGGGGGGAAGCGGAAGGGGGAGGAGAGCGGAGGGGGGAGGACAGCGAGAGGGGAGGGGAGGAGAGTGGAGGGGGAGGAGAGGAGGAGGGGGGGGGAGCGGAGGGGGAGGAGAGCGGAGGGGGGAGGAGAGCGGAGGGGGGGGGAGAGCGCGAGGGGGAGGGAGAGCGGAGGGGGGGAGGAGAGCGGAGGGGGGGGGAGAGCGGAGGGGGGGGGAGAGCGGAGGGGGGAGGAGGGCGGAGGGGGGAGATACTAAAGAAACATCCAGCTGAATGTCTTTCCAATAAACACATGTTTACATTGACTATGACAAGGATTGTTCCAACAACAAACAGACAAATAATGACTTTTATGTTGTATTAGAACGGTAATATGTGGAATTATTTTGTCATAAGATACCGTAAGATAAGATCAACTTTATTCGTCCCGGACGGGACATTTAGCTGTCACAGCAGCAGGACAGGAAAATAATTAAAAAGAGATTATGCATTTGAATAAGACCATGATTATGCAAAATATATGCAAAAAAAAAATGCATACATGAAACATATGAAAAATGGCCTAAAGCTATCATTTTGCTTTAATTCTAAGCTTATATGAGTAAGAATGTATCCCTGCTAGGTCCTGGTGCTATTAGCTGGCGGTCTCAGCATCCTCCCTGGGTAAGGTCTGGTTTCCATGGACACCGGCGGCGAAACCCAGACTTGGATTGTTTGTTGATTGGCTCAAACCAATTATCCTCTTGTAGGTCGCAATTAAGGCGAGTATGAGGGGGGCTTCATCTCACGCCGCGCTATGGCAGCCGTCTGGCCCCTGAAGGGAAGCACACCAGCCTGCTTTATTAAAGGTCAGAGTGCGCCAGCGAAATTACCCACAATGCACCACGATCAAACAGCATCTTAAATGCGATGTTAGCACAGTGGGCACTAGCATTACCCTACGAATGGATGAATCAATTAAAGGGAGAAGTCTATTTAAAGACAGGTGTTGCTGCGGGCCGTCCAATCACGTGCGAGGCGAGTAAGCATCCGAATATCAGATCAGACACCGACGGGGATGCGTTTGGTTCGGCGGCGCCGGGATGCAAGGAAAGTCGCTCTACGGGGGCGGCCATCTTGGTTGCGGGCTCCAGGGATTGTTATTACAGAGGAAGACTGAGAGTCTTGTCACAGCTTGCAACGCTAGGAAATTGGGAAGCTAAAAGGGTCACAATTTAGAGTTCTGCGAACACAATCCATCATGCAGCCTCCACAGCCCAGCTTTGGAGAAGTCTAACATGTAATTATAGTTTGTGTGCTTTTTAATAGCTCTGTGTGTGTGTCTGTGTTGTGTGTGTGTGTGTGTGTGTGTGTGTGTGTGTGTGTGTGTGTGTGTGTGTGTGTGTGTGTGTGTGTGTGTGTGTGTGTGTGTGTGTGTGTGTGTTTGTGTGTGTGTGGGGGGGGGTGTCAGTGTTTGCATTGGTTGAATAACTATGAACCTTTTGCTGTGTGTTGATGTTTTACATATGTACCGCACATGTAAATATGTACATGTACAGTATATTGTACAGTATATTGCACATGTAATTTAATTCCCTTTACTGTTGCCTTCGCCCTGAAATGCAGCCACACATTGCGGGATTGGATAAGTACACACAACACAACTCTGGATTGAATAATTAACAAGCACTCCACCATTTGGATGCTTCAACCGTCGGTTTCAGAGAAAGAAAAACACAATCAGGGGCCGAGGGCTTCCTAAGCGTCGAGTGTGTCTGATCCCCACGATACTGCGTGTCCTGTCTCTCCTGAACTGTGGACGGCATCGATGCCAGGGCGATTCGCTTTAAATGAGCACAATGCCATCAACGCTACAACACCAAGCAAGACAATGCTAGTGGCTCACTCAAGCAGCCCTCGAGCCAGCGACATCAATAACACCAACCCTGGAGTGAATTACTGTGGCATGAAATGTAAAAAACTTTCCCTGTCAAACATTTTGTCGACGGTAAATCTTGTGGTCTTAGAGTGGTCGTAAAATCACTGCCTCTGCGTGCCATCAATACCAAGAAGGCCTCTGAGCAAAAGTAGTATCAGTGAATTTAAAACAGTACGGAAGAATATACCCCGACTCTACCCAGGATAGGGGAAGGTGGAAGAATGTACCCCCACTCTACCCAGGATAGGGGAGGATGGAAGAATGTACCCCCACTCTACCCAGGATAGGGGAGGGTGGAAGAATGTACCCCCACTCTATCCAGGACAGGGGAGGGTAGTGGTGGTGGTGGTAATGGTGTTCGACTCCCAGTAGAGTCACAAACAGCAACAATCACTTTCTCCTCCATGCTGCAGTTCACCCCGGACTGCACTGCACTGAGTTGGCCGGTTGACCGCTGATTGGCTGTTACGTTACACATGTCACTCAGCGGCCACGCTGTTGAACGCTGATTGGCTGTCATCACGCGAATGTCGCGCCAAAGTTTAAATATTTTTAAAGATGGATAGATTGCGGGGAACATAGGACCCTATTCTCAGAAAAGGGTCCTATGTTCCCCGCAATCTATCCATCTTTACCTACTGGATATAACTAGCTAGTGGGTATAACTACCTACCGGGTATAACTAGCTACCGGGTATAACTAGCTACCGGGTATAACTAGCTACCGGGTATAACTAGCTACTGGGGTATAACAAGAACTCCTCTAGGCACAGCCACGGGCACACAGAGCATTTATCTTGAGCAGAGGAGTGGGGAGGAGTGAGGAGGAGTTTGACAAAGAGATGTTTGGGTTTATGTTTGATTTTGTTTGCTGTGACCGTCTATCACCAACCGGTCAGACGATTATTAAAGAACAGGAACACAGCCCCACCGTCCAACACACACACACACACACACACAACACACACACACACACAACACAACACAACACAACACAACACAACACACACCACACATCACTGAGAGGGAGAGTAAGAGCGAGTCGTTTCTCGCCTCAAAGCGCGTCCTCTTCGGTCTCACAGATGAAGGAAAGACAATCCATATCTCTTATACAAGCAGACTTTATGTCAAGTCACCACACACACACACACAAACATACACACATATATATTACTGCTAAATAAATAAACCGCGTTCTAGCAGCCGGCTTGATGGCTCAGGAGTCCACAGAGAGCGCTGAAGTCTTCACATGTGGAACACAAAGAGCAGCCCCCCCCCCCCCCCTCCCGTAGAAAGCTCAGCTACCTCCAGACACGTCACCCCCCCCTCACACACAGAGGTTCAACGGCCCTCGTTTTGCCCGTCACTCATCTCAGGTGTGCGGCACGAAGCCGTAGCTGTCAGTGTGTCACGTCTTCAGAACACAACAGAGGAGCGCCTGAACACGTCATCATGCACTATTCAGGTGGAGTTCACCAGGGAGAGCCTTCTGGTGTCTCTCTCTCCCCCTCTTGATTCCTGGCTCTCTAAGCCTGCCGTCGTTATCTCTCCCCCCGACGCGGCATCACTTTTTAATTAGGTCTGCCTTCAGTTGGGGGCTTGGCGTGGGGGTCTTTGTGTATTCATCCCGTGGGCTCGGCGAAGCTTTCACTCCCCACATCCTGTCGCCTTCCAACACTTCCTTCTTTCTGCTCGCGTCTTTTGATTCTTTAACTGTTCCTCCCCCTCCCTCCCCCCCATCACACCCTCCCCCTCCAACCCACAGCGTCGTCGCCCTGTTTCCGCTACAAACAGCAGCCTGTCTGACAACAACCTATGGGTTGGGCCTTTTGTTGTGGCGATAAACAATACTTAACAACGCGAGTCACAGGAGAAGGAGACGGAGACGGAGGGGAACGAGGAGACACGCAAAGCAGCTCTCGTTAAAACGAGGAGACGCCGCATGGAGAGTCCTCGCTCGTCTGCCGTGAATTAATAAAGTTCTACATATTGCGGAAAATACAATTACCGAAAAAATGCCATTGAAGGCGTACAAATGGGGGCGACCTTTGAGCGCGTCGAGAGAGGAGCGCGTGATACCGGCGCAGAGTCCGTAATGGATCCAGACGCACTAAGATGCAGCGTGCCAATTCATTACCAACGTGTGTTTAAAGACCACTGAAGGATTACGTCTCGCTGATTGGTGCATTAACCATATTTTTAAGCAGTATGACAGTGCCATAATGGGCCATTATAGATTTGACGATGTTATTTTGCAGGTTTTTCTTCTACCTTTATTCCGTGCAAACACCCCGGCTATACGCCGGCCGGGTTCAGCGGGTGATTGCGGCTCTAGACGTGGTTGCCCGGCCGCGCTTTAGCGTCTCTCCTCGTGGTAGAGGCGACGCGTTTATCATAAACAGCGGTCGCCCGCGATGGCCGAGGATTCAGATCTATTTGGAGGGCGAGCTGTCCATTAGGTGGGCTCTTTAATTAGGACACGTGTGTGTGAGTGGGTCATTAAATAGATGTCTGACAGGGGGACAGAGACATGTCTTCAACCACCCACACACTCAAACAGACACAGACACAGACACACACACACACACACACACACACACACACACACACACACACACACACAGAGACACATTCACACACAGGAACAGAAACACACACACACACACACACACACACACACACACAGGAAGATAGACGCATACACACACACACACAGACGCCTTCACACACAGGAACACACACACAGCCTCATGTCACCACGCTCCCTCCGTGCGCAAACAGGGCGGTCTGGATGTCATAGTGACGGGGGCGGGGGGGTGGGGGGACCACAGAGGACAAACATCCACCCACCAGCAGCACAACAACAACACAGCAACAACACCGCTCCACCAACCAGCATCCGGGGGGGGGGGGGGGTCAAGGGGGGTGGGTTTGACTCCCAGCTTAATGGTTACGGGCCGAGAGGAAGACGGCGAGAAGGACGACGGTAACAGACTCATCATGGAGCGCCCGACGAGGGGAACAGGAACCGGTCCACACCGGCTCACTAACACACCCAGACCAGGTCCAAGGCCTGCCACGTTCCCATGGTGACTGAAGGATGGAGAGGAGGAGGGGGGGGGGGGGGGGGGGGCAGGCCTTCCATTCCCATGGTGACTGAAGGATGGAGAGGAGGGGGGGGGGGGGCAGGCCTACCGTTCCCATGGTGACTGAAGGATGGAGTAGAGGGGGGCGGGGGGCAGGCCTACCGTTCCATGGTGACTGAAGGATTGGGGAGGAGGGGGGGGGGGCAGGCCTACCGTTCCCATGGTGACTGAAGGATGGGGAGGAGGGGCGGCGCCTCAGGCCTACCGTTTCCATGGTGACTGAAGGATGGGGAGGAGGGGGGGGGGCGGCCTCAGCCTTACCGTTCCCATGGTGACTGAAGGATGGGGAGGAGGGGGCGGGGGGGCCTCAGGCCTACCGTTCCCATGGTGACTGAAGGATGGGGAGGAGGGGGGGGGGGCCTCAGGCCTACCGTTCTCAGGGTGCTCGGTCTCTCCGATGCTGCCGTCGGGGGTGGTCCGCTCGTAGTGCTCCTCTGGCAGAGCGAGGGGGCCCAGGCGGGGCCCCCCCGAGGAGGACTTGCTGCTGGGGGTCTCCGACTCGTCCAGGCCGCTGTCGTAGAAGCTGTGGGAGGCGTCCTGCAGGTCCTGCTGCACCGGCTGGGAGGTGGAGAAGGTGACGCGCCGGTGGGGGTGCTGCGGGCGGAGGGAGGCGGGGTTAATGACTGCGGCGACGCCCACAGAACTGAAAGGGTCAGGGGCGGGAGGGGCGAGGGAGGGGCGAGGGAGAGAGGGGGAGAGGGGATGGAGAAGAGAGGCCAGGGGGAGGAGAGAGGGGGGAGAGGAGGGAGGAGAGATGGGGAATTGGGGAAGAGGGGCGAGGGAGGGGAGAGAGAGAGGGGGGGAGAGGGAGGAGAGAGGGGGGGGAGAGAGAGGGAGGCCAAGGGGAGGAGAGAGAGGGGGGAGAGGGGGCGAGGGAGGGGCGAGGGAGGGTGTGAGGGGGGAGTGGGGCGAGAGAGGGGGGAGAAAGGGACAGAGAGGGGGAGGAGAGGGGGGGAGACAGAGAGAAAGTAAGAGTGTGAGAGAGAGGGAAAGATAGAGAGGGTGGGGGACGAGTAGGAGAGCGAGAGAGAGAGAGAGAGAGAGAGAGAGAGATCGAGAGAGAGAGAGAGATCGAGAGAGAGAGAGAGATCGAGAGAGAGAGAGAGAGAGAGAGAGAGAGAGAGAGAGAGAGAGGGAGGGGAGGAGGGAGAGAGAGAGGGGGAGAGAGGGAGAGAGACGGGGCAGGGGAGGAGGGAGAGAGAGAGGGGGAGAGAGGGGAGATCATGGTTTTGTTTTTATTTACATCCTGGTTCTTTGTTGTTTTCGTTGTTTCTATTTTTCCGCGGTTGTTCTTCTGTGTCGTTTGATTTAGCTGAACTGCTTTGACGGAGCAAACGTTTGTTTCTCATGCCGATTGGATGGGGAGGGATATTAATGTTAATATTGTTTATTCATCTTTCATTATTAATGCACTGCCATGTTCAAAGGGGCGAGAGCGACGGAGAGAGCGAGTATTTACAAACTCCTCTAAGAGTTCTTCACATACAGTAGTACACACGACAGAAAAACCCTTGAAATAGTATTTAAGAGAGAGAGGGAGAGGGAGGGAGAGGGAGAGGGACAGAGACAGAGACAGAGACAGAGACAGAGACAGAGACAGAGACAGAGACAGAGACAGAGAGAGAGACAGAGACAGAGAGAGAGACAGAGAGAGAGAGAGAGAGAGAGAGAGCGAGAGAGAGGGCGAGAGAGAGAGAGAGACAGAGACAGACAGAGACAGAGACAAAGAGAGAGAGACAGAGACAGAGACAGAGACAGAGAGAGAGAGAGAGAGAGAGAGAGAGAGGGGGAGGGAGAGGGAGAGAGAGAGAGAGAGAGAGAGATTACTCCTTTAAATCCTAAGTGTGGTTTTATGAGACTCCCATAAAGGGCCAAGGAAGATTCAGGAGGTTTATATATCCATATAATATCATACTATCGTATAATATTGTTCATTTATGTGTGTGTGTGTGTGTGTGTGTGTGTGTGTGTGTGTGTGTGTGTGTGTGTGTGTGTGTGTGTGTGTGTGTGAAAATTTCTGACCATGGAAAAATGACACTGTGTAATGTGATCTGTTTCAAGTGTTTTCATAGGAAATCATGTGTGTGTGTGTGTGTGTGTGTGTGTGTGTGTGTGTGTGTGTGTGTGTGTGTGTGTGTGTGTGTGTGTGTGTGTGTGTGTGTGTTAGCATGTGTGTGTGTGTGTGTGTGTGTGTGTGTGTGTGTGTGTGTGTGTGTGTGTGTGTGTGTGTGTGTGTGTGTGTGTGTATGTGTGTGTGTGTGTGTATATGTGTGAACTGTATGTGTGTGCGTATGTGCATGTGTGTCTGTGTGAGTAAGCATGCCTATATGTGTGTGTGTTAGCATGTCTCTAAGTGTGTGTGTGTGTGTGTGTGTGTGTGTGTGTGTGTGTGTGTGTGTGTGTGTGTGTGTGTGTGTGTGTGTGTGTGTGTGTGTGTGTGTGTGTGTGTGTTTGTTAGCATGTATCCAAGTGTGTGTGTGTTTCAGTGTGTGCTTTAGTATCTCTGAGTCTGTGTTTCAGAGAGCTGCAGCAGCAGCCCTGGCCTCCTGGTCAGGTAGCGTCTGCTCCGACCTGGCCAGCATTCCCTCTCCCCCAGCTCACTTTACTAATGGCTACTTACCACCAATCGACAACAGAAACATGACCCCTCCTGGTGCACACATAATCGCATTCCCCCGTCCCCCCCCCCCCTCCCACTCTCCCCCTTCCTCCCCCACTCTCTCCCGCCCTCTCCCCCACACACGCGGCCAGCAGCCTCGTTAAAAAGAGCGGTAAAAAACCACGGTCCAGTGGAGCCGGCCGTGGTTCCTCCCTCAGATCGATGAGGAACCCGAGACGCTCTCTCTCGCCACTCCGGTGGAAAACATATCCATTCCTCAGGCTCGTCCCGCCAGCGTCGGTGAGCTCAGAGCGCACGGCCGCTGGATACTCTGCTCACAGATTCCTTTGAACCCCCATTAGCGCTCGTTAGCTCCTGATGTTGTTTTATTCAGCACTAGCTTCCTCCTCGCATCGGGAGCTTCCCCCAATAAGCGGGCGGAAAACAAATATATATAATAATATATTATTATTTTTATATTATATATATATATATATATATTTATACATACAGATATCCACAAGACATAATTAAATCCTTAAAGCAAATTTGTTGAAATATTAACGAGCGCTGGCATCATTTATTAACGCAAAATCAGAGCAGACCTCTTCAATTACTTTCGTTTTCTTTGACCGTCAAACATGTCAATCTCACTCCAGATATATATTTTGTTCTCGATATCTGTATCCCGAAATAACCCCCGGACCAACGAGTGTTTTTGGGAAAAGAAAAAATCGAATTCCTTTCCTGGCTTTAATTAGGGCCTTTGATTTATGGGGTGGTGTGGCGTGGTCTTATCGCGGCCGGCGCGCTCCCGCCATCTTGTCCCCGGCGTTCACCCTCACAGGCCAGCGTTCGGTCCGTCGTCCCTCCGAGAGGAATACAAATCGCCCTGATTGGTATCGTTTGTGTTTCTGCACAGTCGATGGAGCGGTCACCACACACCACACAGAGCAGCCCTGTGTCATGGCGAGGCTCGTCAGAGGGGGACCACTGAGGCTCACTACTGTAGCCCCCCTTCTCTTTATGGCGGTATCAGATTGTTGCGAGCGTAGCGCTGCCATTTCAATTAAATCATGCTAGTGCTTTGCACGGCTTTGTTCAGGACGCCATTACTGAGCCGCCTAAGCTGAGGTTGGGAGGAGGAGGAAAAAGAGGAGGGAGGAGATGGAGGGGGAGAAGGAGGTGAAGGAGCAGGTGGAGCCGGTGGAGGAGGAAGAGGAGGAGGAGGTGGGAGGATGAGGAGGTTGAGGAGGAGCAGGAGGAGGAAGAGGAGGAGGAGTAGGAGGAGGAGGAGGAGGAGGAGGAGGAGGAGGAGGAGGAGGAGGAGGAGGAGGAGGAGGAGGAGGAGGAGACGGAGGTTGTGGAGGTGGTCGAGGAGGAGGTGTAGTTGGTGGAGGAGGAGGCATGCAAGGCCATTCAGAAGGAACAGGGCATTTCCTCTTTTCAATATGGATTCCCACTTAAAGCCGCCAGCCTGGGCCCACACCGGGGCGTCAGCAGGTTTTCTCCTCCCGGGTGAGAGAGTCGGACCAGAGCAGCTCAGGAGGCGCGATCGGGGAGATAGATGCTCCTTTTTGGGCAGGACACAAATCCTTTTCACCAGGCCTCGGGGAGATGAGGAGGAGGGAGTGCAGAGATGGAGAGGAGGAGGAGGAGGAGGAGGGAGTGCAGAGACGGAGAGGAGGAGGAGGAGGAGGGAGTGCAGAGACGGAGAGGAGGAAGAGGAGGATGAGGAGGAGGGGAGGGGGAGGAGGAGGAGGAGGAGGAGGAGGAGTAGGAGAGGAGGAGGAGGAGGGAGTGAGAGATGGAGAGGAGGAGGAGGGGGGTGAGGAGGGGGGTGAGGAGGGGGGAGTTGGTCAGGCAGACAGGACAGAGCCGGGGGCCTGGCGGGGACGGCGGGGGGATTAGTGTGGGGACTGCTGCGGCAGCACAGTGGGTTTGTCGGCCGGCCGGCTGTGGAGAGGCGGGCGTCATGGCGATGGGATCTGCGTGCACAGAGCTGCCCGTTTAGCGCCGGAGCCTCCGAGGGCTGCGGGGGGAACAACAACATCCTGTTTTTTTTCGGTCACGCGGGCCGCTGGCGTGCAGAGAGAGAGAGAGAGAGGTGTGCAGAGAGAGAGAGAGAGAGGTGTTCCGGAGGATTCTACCGTCAACCTTCCACAACGGGAATCCTCCCTGCCTCCGATTGGGAAACGCTTTACAACAGATTGGACAGGAAGGACAGTCCAGTGGACAGGAAGACATTCACACT
>OLKM01000121.1:247631-252631 GCA_900291075.1 Melanogrammus aeglefinus | reverse complement strand
TTGATTGTTAATTAGCGTGGCAGCGGTTTATGAGGAAAAAAAAACGTCTGCTGTGAACCTCGCCCGGCCAGGCATTGGATTTGTTCTCCCCGACCAGATTACCAGAGCCTGGCTGTTACAGACCCACTCAGGGGCTTACGCCTCCGCCCGCCCGCTATATGGGATTAAAGACCCCCCCCCCCCCCCCCCGCACCCCTCGGACGAGAGGACACTGGACCCCCCGGGGGCGCAGGCCGCTGCCTGGCGTGGGCCGGTGGCTCGGTGAGCAGTCAGGATGGAAAGGTAACCGGACTGCATTCATAAAGCGCTTTCCTAACCAGCGGCCGCTCGAAGAGCCGTACAACGCGGCCCCACATTCACCCGTTCATCACACCATCCACACGGCGACGGCGGTCAGCCCCGCGGGGCCACAGCCAGCCCGTCGGGAGCCGTCTGGGCCGGGCGCCTCGCGCAGGGACACCTCCACACTCGGGGATCGAACCAGCGCCCTACCGGTTGAACCCCGCTCTACCTCCTGAGCCCCCCCGTGGTGAGGGGGACCAGGACAGGAGCCGGGGGGCCTCCAGGGGCCACTCCGAGCGCACTCCTGATTGGACCGGATAGGAAACGCTTCGTTATGAGTCAATGTTACACACACACACACACACAACATGTGCACGGCTAAACCAGCCCCGCGCTGGGAAGCTGGTCACCATCAACCTTTCCTTCGCTACGGCTCCTTCCCTAACTCCTTCCCTATGTCTCCTTCCCCGCGTCTCCTTCCCTAACTCCTTCCCTACGTCTCCTTCCCTGCGTCTCCTTCCCTAACTCCTTCCCCGCGTCTCCTTCCCTATGTCTCCTTCCCTCGCGTCTCCTTCCCTATGTCTCCTTCCCCGCGTCTCCTTCCCTAACTCCTTCCCTACGTCTCCTTCCCCGCGTCTCCTTCCCTATCTCCTTCCCTACGTCTCCTTCCCCGCGTCTCCTTCCCTCGGCACATGTTTCCCTTCACACTGATATGGCGTCATTAATCATTTCCAATAACACTTATGCGAGGATGAATGTTGCATTGGCCCGGAGGCGCAAAGCGGTGACGGCTCTCTGGGCAAAACTTTATCGATCAGCGACGTATACAATATTAAACAAAAGCAATCGAAGTAAGTACCCCCAGGGGCCCTCGCTGCCCCGGGGTACCCAGGGACCGGGGCCCCTGGCTGGGCTGGGCTGGGCTGGGCTGGGATCACCCCCCCCTACACACAAACACAGTAAGGCCTGCACACACACACACACACACACACACACACACACACACACACACACACACACACGTACCAGCCGTGCACTCCAGCATGCATCCACAACAACATGAATGCTGAGCATTTAAGCATTCATGTTGTTGTGAGTGCATGCCCACACACACACACGCACACACACACACACACACACACACACTCACTCACTCACTCATAAGCGCCAACTCATAATCACATACAAGCACGCGCACACACGCACACACAAACACTCAACGATTCACTTCCACTAAACAGTCCCACACACGCATGATCACACAGCGGATACACACACACACACACACACAGTGCGCAGTGCGTCTCCCCCCCCCCCCTCCCCATGTGAGTGGCGTGGGCTAGGAGGCGCGCTGACCTCTTTAACACGCCGAGTTGTACACAGGAGACGCCGCCCCACTGCAGAACGCGCCGCCGCGTCGTGGATGATATAAAATTGGTTTTCTGCTCATGTTAAAGGGAAAGGGGCCACTGGTGTCTCAGTGCCTCGGCGATATGAAAAATTCAATTTAAAAGGCTGAGGGGAAGAATGCCGCGCTCCGTTCTCATCAGCCCACACCGAGAGATAGCGCCGCGTCGGGGCAGGAAACGATGCCAATCGAGCTGCGGAGAAATTCCTTCATAATTCATTTCAATTTTCCAACAAATCCCAGATGGACCCACTTCCCCCCTCCCCCCTCGGCCCGGCCCCCGGGGGACACCGGGACGGACGGACGGAGGGACGGACGGACGGAGGGACGGAGGGAAGAGGGGGTGGGATGCAGAGATGCAGAGAAGACAACAGTTGGGAAGGTGGGGGGGGGGGGACCCCACACAACGACCAGGCCGAGGGGAACGACCACAGGGCCGGGCGGGACGGCATCACAGCCAGGTGAGACTAACGACCGATGAAACGCATCAAACCCACCCCCCGAATCTCCCCCAGCACCTCACCGCGGGCCGCTGCGCCCCCAAATAGATCGGAGCCCCCGCGCCAATGAGAGGAACCAACCTAAGCGGTGAACAGAGAGAGAGGAAGGGGTTCAGGGGGGGGGCGTAATGGGAGCCAGCGTGTGAACGCGGCGGCAGCGGCGGCGGCGGCAGCAGGGGCCTTGCTTTTACTTAGCGTCAGCGTGTGCGTGCACGCTTGGCTTGTCGCCGTCTGGCCGTGTGCGCAGGAATCGATGGAGTGCCTCCCCCCCCGAAGGCTGGGGAAAAAAATGAGCTGCACCACCAAATATGACAATGAAGGAGTGCAGCTCTCAGCGGACGCAGCTAGCATAAAATCACAGAGCGGCCGCCGCACGGGAGAGATGCATAGGGAAGCATTGTTTTTCCATTTCACCACCACTTCCCTCCCCTGTTACCCTCATCCCATCGAATGTTCCCTTCTCTCTCCCCCTCTCTGAGTCTCTCTCTTTCTCCCACTCTCTCTCTCTCTTCTCTCTCTCTCTCTCTCTGCTCTTACTCTTTCTCTCTCTGTGGTCTGCATCTGTCTTGATGAGGTCTCTCTCTCTCCCCCTCTCTCTGTGCTCTCTCTCTCCCCCTCTCTGAGTCTCTCTCTTTCTCCCACTCTCTCTCTCTCTCTCTCTCTTGCTCTCTCTCTCTCTCTCTCTGTGGTCTGCATCTGTCTTGATGAGCCCTCTCTCTCCCCCTCTCTCTGTGCTCTCTCTCTCTCCCCCTCTCTCTGTGCTCTCTCTCCCCTTCTCTCTGTGCTCTCTCTCCCCCTCTCTCTGAGCTCTCTCTCTCCCCCTCTCTCTGTGCTCTCTCTCTCCCCCTCTCTCCGTGCTCTCTCTCTCCCCCTCTCTCTGTGCTCTCTCTCTCCCCCTCTCTCTGAGCTCTCTCTCTCTCCCCCTCTCTCTGAGGTCTCTCTCTCCCCCTCTCTCTGAGCTCTCTCTTCCTCAATCCCTCTGTGAGACTCGCTCTCTCTGTGTTTCTCTCTCTCTCTCTCTTTCTTGATGAGCTCTCGCTCGCCCTCTCTATCCCTGCTCTGTCTCTCTTTCTCTTTATTTCCCTGTTCTCTCTCTTCTTCTATGTATTTCCCTACATGATTGCACGCATACACACAAACACAGACATACACACACATTTGCATTCACAGATGCGTTCTCAAATACATTCAAACACGCACATACACACACCGATCACACACACATCAGCCCACCCACACAAACACACACAACACACACACACACAAACACACAGTGAGCATTGTGCACACGCATTCACACACACAGATACACACACACACACAGATGTACACACACTAACACACAAATTATTGTGAAACCGTACACACACACACACACACATCTCACATGTTTACACAGATACACACACACACACACAGATGTACACACACTAACACACAAATTATTGTGAAACCGTACACACACACACACACACACACACAGTTGTTTTTGTAGGTGCAATAGCCCCAAGGCAAGCAGCGCGGAATTGGAGTCTTCAAAGAGTCTTGGATTATCAAACAGACACAGCTACCAGAAAACGAGGGGACGCCACGGAAAGGGGGGAGGAAGAACACGGGCAGGGGGGCGGGGGTGGAGCAGTGGGGGAGAGAGAGAGAGCATGTCAAGCAGTGGGGGAAGGAAAATATGAAAAAGAGAGGGGGGGAGAGAGACAGAGACAGAGAGAGAGAGAGAGAGAGAGAGAGAGAGAGAGAGAGAGAGAGAGGGAGGGAGAGGGAGAGGGAGAGGGAGAAAGAGAAAGAGAAAGAGAAAGAGAGAGAGAGAGAGAGAGACAGAGACAGAGACAGAGGGAGGGAGAGAGAGAAAGAGAGAGAGAGAGAGAGAGAGAGAGTAGAGGAGGAGAGAGGATAGGAGGGAGAGAGAGAGGAGAGAGAGAGGGAGAGAGAGAGAGAGAGATGAGCAGAGAGAGAGAGAGAGAAGAGAGAGGGGGACAGAAACATAGAGATGGTGGGGAGTTAGAGAGAGGAGAAGAGAGAAGAGAGGAGGAGAGAGAGGAGAGAGAGAGAGAGAGAGAGAGAGAGAGAGAGGGAGGAGAGGGAGAGGGAAGAGGGAGAAGGTGGAGAGAGAACGACGGGAAGAGAGGGGTGGAGGAAGAGGAGAGTGAGGAGAGACATTGCAGAGAGAGAGAGAGAGAGAGTAGAGGGGAGGAGGGAGGGGAGCGGAGTAGCGAGAGAGGGAGAGAGGGAGATGAGACGAGCGAGAGACAATGAAGAGGGCGGAGAAAGATATGAGGACGCAGGAGAGAGAGAAGAGAGGGTAGAAGCAGCGAGGAAAGCTAATCATCGATCTTAGAGGGCGTCTTTGATATCTATCTCCTACTGTACCTAAGGCAGACGGGAGCGAGTGAATATCATTACCACAACAATGCACATGACGACTAATATAGTGCCCTGGTGTTGCGGCCGCCCCACAGAATCTCCCGGGGCCCCCCCCCCTCAACAGCGCCACTTTACTCATTTATTTATTATCTCACTCCCCTCCTCCCCTCTTCCCTCGCCTTATCCTCGCTCTCGTCTCGCCTCGCGGCGCGTGCCTCGGACACCAATGTTGTCACAGGATAACCCAAAGTACATGCATCCCTGACACCGGGAGCGGGATGTGGTAGAGTGAAATGTCGCTCACACCGACACAAATAGACGGCTCATGATGAATCTGAGTGTTCGCGCCGCCGCCCGCGAGACCGGAAAGTGTGGGTTTGTGTGCGCATGCATCAGCCGTCCGCACGCGGGAAAAACCCCCGCCGTCAGCGCGC
>OLKM01000121.1:30123-246268 GCA_900291075.1 Melanogrammus aeglefinus | reverse complement strand
GAGGAGGGGGGGAGTGGGGGAGCCGTACATGGCGGAAATTAATTCTCCATTTCCGCCCCCCTGCTGAGCTCCTTATTGGCTGCATCTCTCCGACGCCATTGGAGTTAAGATCTGCATCCCGGTCCAAATGTGGGAGCTTGTGGTGGAGGCGACGTTCCCAAAGTTCCCGAGTGTTTGCGGCTTAATGGGATTGAGGAGCGGGTCCACAAAGCTCCCAACCGTACCCCTCCCCGCCCTGATCTCCTGCCATTGTCTTTGTGCTGTGGTGTTGTGCATTGTCTGTGTTTGTGTCTTGTCTTGTGTGTGTGTGTGTGTGTGTGTGTGTGTGTGTGTGTGTGTGTGTGTGTGTGTGTGTGTGTGTGTGTGTGTGTGTGAGGAATAGAGCCTATTATTAGTATATCTTATGAGCCTTGTCTCGCTTGTCTTCATTTGTCACCCTGCTGTCTCCACGTCCCGATTGGCGTCTCATCGCGAGTGTTGATGGATTCTTCCAGAAAAGTGTCGGCACTTCGCGTCCCTCTGTGGTCAGACTAACCCTGCCTCCTCACAACAGATGACTGTCACGTCTCCTCGTTTTGATGAAGACATCCAGAGAGAGATCATCTGAAGGGCCTCTTCCTCGGAACGGGTGTCCCACGTGGGGACCGTCCGTCTCATGACCCGCTTCTCCTCGTGTTTATCGGAAAAAAAACAAGGAAAGGAAAGGAGGAAAGGTTTAGCGCAGCCCAGCCGACCACATATCACCGGATCAAGAGATTATTCCGTTTGATCGAGCCGGCGCGCGTGTGGCGGCCTCCAGGAACGAGCAGGAAGAGAGGGCGTCGGCTAATCCCTCCGCCGCATGGCATCGGGTCACCAGTCGGTCAGGGATTCTCTTCATCCTCCCCCCCCCCCCTCCCCCGTTGGGCCCCTGACCCCCAGGTACTGGCCCCCGACCCCTGGGCCCCAGGTGTTGGCCCCGCCCCCTTCAGCCTCCCCGTTGTGCTCCTCCATCTTCGACACAGGCCGATCTGACCCCGCCTCGGTTCATCGTCTCCACAATCCCTTCCCCTCCGCCCGCGAGGTCTCCAGGGGAACCCCCCCCCCTCCAACGTCCGCCCCCTCGCTCGCCTCGTCGCTCCGTCCAGGGAACGCCCGTTCCAGGAAAGCCAACCCGGGGGAAAGGGTTTCGGCTCTGTGGTCGCTGCGGTGGCGGTCGTCACGGCGACGCGGTGGCGTCCCCGTCCCTTACGACAGGTCCTCGAAGACGGATGCCGCACGGGAGGATCCAGGAACGACCGCGCCGACGTTTCCAATTAGGTGGAAATGCGGCGCCGTAAATATGTACCAACGCCTCGCGCGGGTGCTTTACGGTCCGAGGAAGGGTGGGGGGATGACAAACGGGGTGCAAATACAAAACACAGCTATAAACATCACCACGGCGGGGGAAGGAGCACGTAAACAGGGGCTGCCCTCTGTCCCGCTATCCCAGACGCTCCGCCAACATTCGCCGGGCGCGGCGGGGGACTGCTGATAGAGATACGCCGTGATAACACTGACATGTTTGATCAATCTGCAGGGGAGCGCTGCTCGCAGCCCTCTGAAACCAGGCCTGGGTACCGCCACGAGAGGAGGCCGTCCAAGGGGGCCCCGCAGCCTCGGCTCCTCTCCTCCAGGGCTCTTATGAGTCACATGTGACAGATCTATGTCCCGGTCTTGTCAGGCTGCAGCCGTCAGAGGAAGGAGCAGCGAGGACCGTTTAAATACTGCGGGCTGCGCTGTCGACTCGGGTTAGAAGCGTACGTCTCCTCCTCCTCCTCCTCCTCCTGCTGCTGCTCCACTTCCACTCCCGGCTTGATGAACATGTGTTCCACGTGGACGGAGAACAGAGGAGAGGAAGCAAATGATCTCCTACTTCTCGATTCTGGTGTGAGGAAATTGGGTTTTCTGCGGGAGATAGCGGCGTCCTTATCCCGACGGGCTCCCCTCATGTCCTCTTAAAGAGACGGAGAAGTGGAACTTCTTCCCCACCACCTCCGCCACCACCACCACCACCACCACCCTTCCCTCCATCCAAAGAGAGATCTATAAAGATGCTTTGTGTGAGCCTTAACAGAGTTGCTTGGCAACAGAGTCAGAGGCTGGCAATGTCGGAGGCTGGCGCTAAAGACGCTGGTGATCCAAACGCGGTGCTACCCCTACTCGGACGCGCTTTCAAAACAATCACCGCCATCCAAGAGCTTCCTAGAAGCGGTGTGTTCCCGTTCCGGCCCGGTGAACACACGGAGGATCGACTCTACACAGAAGTAAACATATGGATTGGGGAGTTTCAGACGAACACACGGACCAGCCCGAGTGGTGATTCATTCATTCCAAAAGGGGATGGATGACCTATCACAAAGGGGGTGGACACCAAGCGTGTGGGTTGTGATAGCGTATGGATCACTGTTGTACTTATTCTGCTGTGAATTATTGATCAACTAATACACGGAACTCTTGGGTGGAAACGCATTTCCTCTTCAATGCCGACTCTAATAACTTCTTGGCAAGGGCAGGCTGTGTTGTGGAAACAATATCTTACACACACACACACACACACACCCACACACAGATAAAGTACGCACACACACACAGACACACAAACACAAACACACACACACGCTATAGTGCTGCTTTTTGTACCACATTTCCAAGGCGTTTACTGCGAGGCAGACGAGAGACCTGACTGAAGACAGAGATGTCGCCTCACACACACATCACAGCGTCCCTCTGTTCTACACACGTCTGATTAATACATCAAAAGACATCAGCTCTCCCTCAC
Organism: Melanogrammus aeglefinus; assembly: GCA_900291075.1. Lineage (NCBI taxonomy): Eukaryota > Metazoa > Chordata > Actinopteri > Gadiformes > Gadidae > Melanogrammus > Melanogrammus aeglefinus. The sequence goes on along the minus strand of OLKM01000121.1, from coordinate 243,468 downwards.
CCCCCCTCCCCTCAGCCAGCCAGTGCACAGACGCACACTCGCACGCGCCAACACACACACACACACACACACACACACACACACACACACACACACACACACACACACACACACACACAGCACTGCATCTCCCTAAACCCCCCCAAAAACCAAAACAGGGCTTGGTACAAAAATCCTTGCAGAATTGAGCTTGAACAAGGGAACACACACACTCACACACAGATACACACACACACACAGATACACACACACACACAACACACACACACACACACACACACACACACACACACACACACACACACACACACACACACACACACACACACAAACATAGAAAGACACACAAACACACGTACATGCACGTGCACACAACCACGCACCACAGAGAGACACACACATAGAGACACACACACACACACTGCCCCCTCTTTCATGGTTAATACATCAAACAGCATTAGCTTCCCAGAGTCCTGAAGCTGAGACAGACACAGTTCTGACAGACTCCACTTCCTCCCTCGCTGCCTTCTCTCCTTCTCCCTCTCTCCCTTTCTCCCTGTCCCTCTCTTTTTGCATTTTCATCTCTACCTCCCTCTCTTTATCTATTTATCTCTGTATTTCTTGCAATCTTTCTCTCGCTCTTTCTTTCTCTCTCCTGCTCTCTTATCTTTATCTTTCTTTCACACTCCCTCTCTCTCTCTATATTTATATATATATCTTGCTCTCGCTAACTATATGTCTTCGCTCTATCTCTCTTCAAACCCCCCCCTCTCTCTTTCAGTCTCTCTCACCCTCTCCCTGATAATCTTCCTGCCTATCTCTCCCTGCCTCTCTCTTCCCTCCCCTCTCTCTCCCTGATAATCTCCCTGCCTATCTCTCCCTGCCTCTCTCTCCCTCCCCTTCTCCCTGATAATCTCCCTGCCTCTCTCTCCCTCCCTGCCTCTCTCTCCCTCCCCTCTCCCTGATAATCTATCTGTCTCTCTCCCTCCCGTGCCTCTCCCTCCCTGCCTCTTTCTCCCTGCCTCTCTTTCTCTCTCCCTCCCCCTGATCATCCCCCTCCCTCTCTCTCCTCCCTCTGAAGTCTGGAGGGTGAGGGAGCGACGGGAGACAGTCCCCCCCCCCAGCGTTTCCCGGTGGCTCCACAGTGAGATCGTTTCACGTCCAGCCTAAAGTCTCAGAGACGGAGATGTGGAAGGGACTGAGTGTATGGGGGGGGTCTCACGTACATTATATCATGGGAACACTTTACAAAAAGGATTCATTAATTAACATTACCTAATGCAGTAATAATGATTATTAATAAGCAAAAAGGTTATGCTGAGGGTAAGTGTTAACCCTAATGCTAATATAATACAATATAATGTAGACATGAATACCTTGGCTAACATGAGCACCATTATTAGAAATTAACCACGTTAGTAAAGGCACTAATGTGGGCTAACACGAATGTTAGTAACACAAAAAGGAAATGATTATTAGACACATTAGTTAACTGTTAAATAATGTGCATTACTGTATTAAGTAACGTAAAGGGTTACCTATATGATTATTATTCTGTGGAATCTCTCATCCTAAACGTCTTACGGCAACACCCATGTCTGTGTGTGTGCTCAGCGTGGGAATCAAACCCTCACCCGGTCTGAAACACAGCAGCAGTAGCAGACTGCAGCAGGGACCAGAGATGGCGGGGTGTTTGTCTCAGGGCGAGGTCTCCCAGGGACAGCGTGATGAGATGCTACCCCTCGCAGACGGGCGCCCACCAGTGTCTTCACCGCAGTGTAATCATGCAAATGCAAGGAAATCCCAACTCGCCTTCAAAGGCACTGGGCCAGCCAATGCATTCTAATCCAACCTTTATCATTCAAATAGCGCGACGCTTAGCCCTTCCTGTCTGCGCGGCGAGGGGGACGGTGAACGAGGTCGCCCCAACGAGAGGCAGGTGGCTCGTCTAATTGTGCTGTAATGAAGCGGACTGAGGGCCAGGGTTGTGTTCATCTGAGGCGAGGTGGCGTGCCGTAATTACCGCAGAGTGTTCAAGGACTGCCGCAGCACAATGCATGACTGAGTGGCTCGCCGGCTGCTCAATATTACAACGTTCCTCCGACAAACCATCGATCCCCACAGCTCTGGGTTCAGACTCCTAACCGTGCACTTTACGATGGTTACATGAATTAGTGAACAGGAAGACACGCGGGCCCAGAGGACCGGCAGGGCAGATCAAACAAACAAAGTACATCGTATTCCTCACGTACTCCGTCTGCTCTGCACGTAGTTCCAACAGCGTTTTCAGTGCAGCCTTGAAAAGACCAAATGGGTTTTATCAAAACAATGGGAGTACAGTGGGAGTACTGCAGCGGGCTCCGGCGGAGAGCGGCAGTGTGCATATAATGGGCTGCGATGATATCTGCACATCTCCACGGCCGCACGCCCTCCTACAGATGGTGGAGCACGGAGTCAGGGCTACTGACAGCTGGTGTTGGACGCGATAACCCCTGGAAGGGAGAGCGGGAGACCCCGCGCCGTAATGGATAGCCCGTTGCGGCGGTTGATACTGTAGCTTAAGAGCTAGAAGAAGCGCATGTGATCTGCCATAGTCTAAATCCTCCGAAAGAGGATCAAGAGGGCTTTAAAATCACATTTACAGCGCTGGAGTCGCATCCCGCTGATAAATACAGATCATGCTATTTGACCCTTTCCATCAACGCAGTGAAAGGCCCGGCGGATGTCGTTTCTACCCCCGGATGAACAGCGTGCACGTGGGAGCGCGAAGGGAACCACCGGCCTGCGAACGCACGTGAAGGAAAAGGTTTCCGATGACCAAAGGTCCGAGCCTGGTCCGTGTGGCTCTGTGGCCCACTTTCACCCGCCGGCGCTGGATGGCGTGTTCCTTCCTCTGCCGCCCCTGTTCAGTGGGGCTTTGTGGGTCCATGCAGAGACGTGTTTATCAAGGGATATGTGGGATTTTTTAACGGCACCCTACACATGCGTTCCCAAGCCTTACGGTACTTTCTAAGGAGAATGGAAAGCTTAATATGGTCTGTTAACAATGGGTTTATTTTCCATACACAGTTCAGTGGTATCTGTGTCTCTGTGACGCCGTTCTCGTATGTTCTATAATATATTCTGTAACTTATTATAAAAAAAGTCCCACGCCCATCACTTTCATCCTGAGGAACAATTTGCATGAATTTGCATAAACGGCCCTCATTTGCATAAAGGACTCAGACTAGCTCTGATGTCATAAACGCTGGTCCCGTGAGGACGGCTCCAGCTCGGATTTAAGGGTTGATACGACCGCCCGCTCTGAGCAGGCCGATGAAAACACGTTCTGGTGACGAGACGTATGAAATAATCAGGATGGTTCTGCCGCTTCCAAGGGGAATTAAGCGTTTCTAACGCACACCTTTGTTCGGTACAGCTGGTCCATAACATCAAATCATTACAGCGCTTTAACGCAGGGAGCCCATGTTAACCTATGGAGAATCTAACTAATCCTCATTACATCCACCAACACCCAACAACAACAGCCACGGCCCACAGACACCCACACAAAACACACACACCATCCCTAGATTAAACACAAGCGTGAAGAAATACACACACATGCTCACACAAAGCACACACACTATCCCAGATTAAACACAGAAGTGAAGAAATACACACACATGCTCACACAAAGCACACACACACTATCCCAGATTAAACACAGAAGTGAAGAACGACACACACATGCTCACACAAAGCACACACACACTGTCCCAGATTAGACGACGACGTGGAGAACTACACACTCGCTCACTCACACAGTAAAGTGCAAACTACTTTTGCAAAGTCTTTTTATGAGCCCACATAGGGCCGTCTCTTTGAATGTCCCAAAGTCATCCACTAAAGTACCCCTTATCTTCCCGGTGACCCATGTCCGCGCCCCCAGCCCAACCCCACACCTGAGGAGCTCCAGGAAGAGAGCCATTGTTGTTTTATCCTTCAAACATTTGGAGAATGTGAGGAAAATGGCCGCCTTCCCCAGGTGGCATTTTACTGACATTTTGATGCGAGGGTCCCAGCGGGGGTGGGGGAAAATCCATTAAACACACTGCTATAAAATCCTGGAGCTCAGCTATACGGCCACTATATATGATCTGCGATCAATAGATAAAACCATAGCTCGGTGACAACCTTAAATCAATAGTGGCAGGAACTGAAAGGTGTGTTTTATATGTATCCCGTGTTTGATTAGCAGAGCCGGTCTGTGTGGAGGTCAATCGACTACACTAACGCCACCCAGCTCTTGGCTGCTCTGTCGTTTAGGAGACGCTTTCATCCAAAGGGGCTAACGGCGGATTTCAGAAGCAGCGGGTTGTCTAGATCAGTGGTTAACAAACTCTGGTTTGTTGTAGTGTTCCCCCTCTGAGATATTTTTCCAGCTGAGGACCCCCATTTTCGGCACAAAACATTTTTGGGAGAAAAATAAATACAATTTGCATAAATAATGTATGTGCGTCCTATTTTGCCATGTAAATATGAACATTGAAAGGGTGCAAATACTGACAAATCAGTGAGAAACATCGGCCTGTGCTTCATGCAACTGTTCAACAGCCTCATTCCTCCCCATAAAAGAAGCACAACGCCAGGGGAGGGTCAGAGCACGTAGAGGTGAATCCTAAATATATCCCTACTGAAACTGACTATGATTTGGTGGTCGTCTGTTTCTTTCTCACATATTCTCCTTTCGCCTTGTTTTCAGATTTAAAACCACTTTCCATTCTCATTTTCCAAATTTTCTATTGCCTAGCTTTCAGAATTGAAACTTAGGGTGAATCTTTTTTAAAAATGTTTCTGAGTACCCCCTGCAGTACTTCAAAGAACCTCTAGGGGTATGCATACCCGCATTTGAGAACCTCTGGTTTAGAGGCTGAGAGACAAACCCCAAACCCCTGCTAGACCTTCCTCCACGTACCCTGTTCAACCTAGGGACCGTATAGATGCCCTGGGTGGGGTGAGCTTCAGGACTAGTTTGAAACCGTTGACACCTCAATGCTTTTTGTGTTCTTCTGCATCCGTTCCCCAACCTGGGCAGCACCTAGATGGCATCTCCAATGTGTTGCCATGGTTACCAGGTGAAGGGGGGGGTCTCCCGGGCCCCGGGTGTCTCCGGGACGTACCTCCAGGTAGCAGGACGTACGGACCACACTCACCGCGACGCGAGGCGCTGTGGACCAGAGCGTATGCAGGAGGCCCCTGATGGTTATTACCACGGCCGGTGTTTCCCGTGGGACGGTGGATCTGTGAGATCCTCATCTAGCAGGCAGGAGGAGAACAGCGGGGGGGGGGGGCTAACCTTAAGGCTGAGCTCTAATAGCCAGGCCACAGAGCTTTCTCATGCGGCGCCAACCCCACCCCACCCCACCCACCAACCCGCTTTCTAGTCCCCCAGAACTGGACCCACCGCCGCCCGCCGCTCGGTGACATACGCTCTGAGCTTCCTGGTTTAATGACCAGCGCTGGTGGCATCCTGGAGAGAGTCTCGCCGGTCCGCTGGGGAGCCAGTGGAGCTGCTGGCTGTTGTTGCCACAGTAGAGCGTTAGAAACAGTAAAATGCAGGGGATTAGTTTGGGGGTCCGTCGGTCTGTTCCTCCAGGTGGGTTTTTCCCCGCTCTGCCCTTTCTTCTGTTGTTATTAGAGAACTGAAAACCAAATTAGTCATCGGCTCGCTCGTTAATTGCCGGGATATGAACCCGGGCGGGGAGACGGAGGGATTGTGTGGACTAGCGAGGGATCTCTGCAGAGGCAGAGGGGGGGGGCTGGTTTTGCTTGTTTTATAAGGAAACGGACGAGAAGAAAAAGTATTTTATTGTTACTGTTTACCCTCCATGACTGCATCACGTGTTTCAGTACTCGGTTGGGAGAAAGGACAGCGGTTCCCAGCAGGTCGGAATAATAACAAAACCGAAGGCTGAATTATGGCGGTCGGGTAGCGTAGCTCAACTCCCTTTCAGCAGCGAGTGTGTGAGCGCCTGCCTGCTTCCGGAAGCCAAAGCCGGGTTTTGCCAAGCAGTGAAATACCAAGAGGAAGGAGAGAACACACGCCCTTTGATGCGTTGACATGTTTACGATGCAATGCTAAATGCCAGCAAGGTGAGTTAAAAATAAGGTGTTGCTCGCAGCGATGTGTGTAGGAAGAGTCCTGTGGTGTCTGCAACAATCTCTCACAGAGGTGGCCGTGATCTCACTCCTGCCTTCTGTGAGACACCGTGATAATTAATTCTGGCAGATCGTTTTCCCCAACAGAACGCGACTGGCGCTACCAAAGCCACGATGATCACGCAGCCCTGAGCGGGGCATCCTCCATGACGTCTTCGCTGTGTCTGTCAATCGCGGCGATTCAAGTTTGAAATTGTTGTCTTGAGCGACGTCTTGCCTCCTGACGAGGCGCAGATGAAGCGGTTGTGTGTTGTATTTTTAACAGGCCTCTCTCACATGCCTGAAACATGCGTTTGCTGTGAGCGTTGACATTTATGGGTTCCGTTCATCAGAGGATATCCCGCTCTATAGCAGAGCTAGTCTGCTCCGTAATGGCACAGCCTCACGAGAATTGAGGAGATCTCGTGCCAAACATATGTTCTGCTACTTTTGGCAGGCATTTGAGGTTCATACAGTTGAATGATTTGCTATTTTGTCAACAATTTCATTCAAAGTATCTGACAGTGAATCCCGATGCTAGTCACTCACCAGAGAAGGTGCCTTTGGTGAGACTGTGAACATGGGGATTGAACTAGCAACTCTGGGCGGAAGAGGAAGCCACACTCTGCACCACCCTGCCTGGCCCACTAAGTTCATTTTCCTCGGCCATTATGTCATGCTATGAAGCTTTAATTTGCTACACAAACAACACCCAACCACATCAAACAAAGTATGGCTTCTTCAGCAAACAAGGGTCTCCTAAAGTATTTCAGAAGCGTTGAGTCCCCTCTAAAGGTGTGCTTCGCTAGCTATTACACTTCTGCAGTTATCTCTGCCAGGGACTTTTTAATAATGAAAACAACACAACGCAGTCTAAAAAAGGCGGCCCTTCAAACAACTGCGGCTGGATGACAATATCAGTGAATCAAAATAAACCTGAAAGCACAGCCTGCCACTGTGGGCGAAAGTGTAATTTAAAACGATAGCATGGCTATCAAAGAACTGCTGCACAGCTGTTGCTTTCAGACTGAGATGCACATGTTTTACCTGTATGGTCTTTGTTCTTCCCCCTACCGAAGAACAGACTCTTTATTAATACATGTTTTCTTATTAAACCTATGGTGTCACTTGTCGCCTCAACCAACACATGCTGAGACACCTCCAGAAACTATTCTAATTAAGGCCTATTTCTAACCAAGCTGCAGGACTCAGATGAAGTGTGTATATATATTATATATATATATCATATTTTTAGTCATACCCATCTGAAGGCCGTTTTACTTTATTTCAGGGGAGGAAGCAAAGTCAAACCACTAGAGGCGGACTGGTGACAGCTTAACATAACGCAACACAACAGAAACGAGTGGGAAGGAATCACTTCAAACGCGGTCAACGTGACCCATCCACCCCTCTCTGTCACGGCATCCTCTTCACATCCGGGGAAACAACAACCGCGCTCTTCCTCCTCTGAAATCTGTCTCCCTCATCTCTGTGATCACTCCTCCTCGTCACTTGACGCCTCCTCCGGCCGGCCGAGTGACCCTGACACATTCCCCCTAAAGCAGATGCTGTTCCATTTCGCCCGCTCCTGATGTTTAAACCTTGCCAATTACCCAACATCTTCCCTTTAAGTTATGCACAGGACCAGCTGATAAGGGCGAGCGTACCGATTTCCCCCCTCGACGACGCGGTCTGGCTTTCTGCTGCGTCAGGTGAACTTCTCCTGGTGGTGGAGGAGGGTGTAGGGGGTGGAGGAGGGAGGGAGGTGGGGGTCGGGGGCAGCTATGGGATATCTGTTTCCCCCTCGCAGCTGCTGCGCTGCAGCCTCTGCATGTTTCCCTGACTCTGAGCCCCGCTGCTCTGCCTGTCTCTGGTGGGGAGGTCCGTGGTACCGGGGCCAGACCGGTCTTTGTCGTAGGCCTTGTGCGACCGGCCCCGCTCCACAATGGCAGATGGCGAGTGGTCGTCGTCGTGGCGTTGTAATGGCGGCTGTTCCCCGGCACTCTGGTGCGTCTCCACTACAGCGTGTGTGTGTGTGTGTGTGTGTGTGTGTATCATCTCCATACCATCCCAACTACTTCTGCCGTATCCTAGCAACTCCCGGCATGTCAGACGACAAGAAAATCCCTGTCTCCCGCGCCTCCCGTACAGACCGGGGCAGCTCTCACCCTGACCTCCACCTCTCCTGGGCGCCAATCCCAGGGAGAGGAGCTTCACCTCTCCACCCCAGACTCCCAGCCAGTCTTCTGGGCTCCGGTCGCCCACTCGCACTGCCGCTGCTCGCCTCCTCCGCATCGTTTTGAGCAACGCTAATTTATGGAATTGCAAAAATATGAAGTGGAACCCACTTGATCGACTTCCCGCGTACTCGTATGATAGCCTTTTACCCTTTGGCTGTTTGTGATTTTCAGTAAGTTGAGTCTGGTGTTTTAGTGTTATTGTTACCACCTCCACAAACACACATCTGCATGCGGCTCTCAACAAGCCCATCTTTTCCGGCTCATTTGAATAGTATCATTTAGAAAAATGGTATTGGATGTTTCCTCAAGATAAAAAGTGACATTGAGTTCTTGTTTTACAAGAGAAACTTCACTATGGATTGGACGAGCTCCAAAGATTATCTTAACACAGCTAAGGTTAAAAATACCTCCCGTCAGCGAAGTCCAAAAAAGAAAGAACAAAAAAATGCTAAATAATCCACTAAATAATGCACTGAGCAGCGCCAGTTTCAGTTTGTGTTTCCTATCATCTGCGTTGCTCCGTGAGTACCAACGTCTCTCTTTGGTGCCGGCGTGGCGAAAACGTAAACTCGGACTGACACATCAGCCGACTGATGTCACGATGAGAGCCTTTCCGCCCGGTATTGATGACGTCTTTTGATTGTCACCAGCTGCTCAGCCTCAAAGAAAGAGACAGAGATGAGTCCTCCGGCCTCGCAGTCTCACTGCCTCCCCTGGCCTCGGCCTCTCAGCTGCTCCAGAAATAGACCTGCTTGTTACTTCACTTGTGTTATCCGCTATTACGCATGATTCCCAAGGCTACAGCTTGATCTCTGGCCGGTTGTTTTGCAGGAAGCTAGGTTGAGCAGCACTTGCATGCTTTAGAAATAAATCCGTCTTTGATTGTGTGCTTCCTTCGATCCCCTCTCGTGATTGACTTTGGATAAAAGCGCATCCTAAATGACCGCACACCTATTTGAACAGAAAGAACTAGTCATTATTTTCTCAAGAGGGGATAAATGCACATCTTTATGCGTTAGAGTAAAAAAGTAATAAGTAACCTTGGCTACAAAATGGTTTACCTCAATTGACTCTCAGAATGCCTCTGTGTCCTTGGCTTCGAATCAAAGGAAATCCTGCGTGAAACCGCTCTGAATTACATATTGCTATTTGCTCCCCTCTTCACACTTTCATTATAACACACGGTCCCAAGGAGTGACTTAGAGTCACGCGGGACCCAAAACACGGAAACCCAAAGCTACTCAGAGCGTCTCCTCGGCCACATCCGGAGCGGCGGGAAGGACATGCTAACGCCTGCTGCTCACTCATAACTCATTCACCTTGACCACAAATTGGAAATAGAGTGCTCCCCGCCAGGGCCAATCAACCCTGGGCGTTGCGACGGTGTTTGGCTGCACACCGCTGAGCAAGCCTCTCAAACACCATCACAAACCCCCGGGATTGACAGCCAAACAAGGGACGGGGAAACGAGCAACCGCGTCCCAAGGTGTCAGGACAGAGCTGCTTCAAACGACATAATTGCAGAGGTGTTGGTTTTCTGGAGTGGGTGGGGGCACTGACGGAACTGCAACAATGGAAATCAAACTCACAAAGGGTGAGGAGTGATCGTGAGCCCCTGGGCAACGCACCCATGGCGGTATCGCTGTGGGCACCGCATGCTTTTTCTGCTGCTCAAACCGTTGAGTCAAGCGGCTCTGGATGCCGCTGACAGTGCAACACATTCGGTGCCTGTTCTGGAAAACACGGGATCACGCCTCGGCCAAAAACCACAACAAAAGCGCACAGCGTCCACTGTGGTTTCCACTCCTGCCCAGAGAGCTGCCGTCTCCTGGGATGATTGACCTGGCCTTTGTTCGTTTGGCCCACATCCTGCTGGGACCTGTCCCTCAGACAGCCGCTACGACTTGAGCGAGTGAGACAAGGTGAATTATCCTGGGAGCCAGGGATCACTCCGGTGTATCAGTCACTCACAGATGATTCTACTGGCGATCGCTCCTGCTTCTGGGGCGATTGGCCACCGGACACCAGCGTAGTCAGCCCTCCTCTGGGCCTGGAGAGCACTCAGTCAGCGCCACATTAGGAGTTGAACTGTTATGATCTAGGATATTATCTTGTTTTCTGCCCACTCGTAAACATGAGGATTCATCTCAAGGGGTAACCCGTTGAATAACTTTAAAATATATAATGGTTCAGCTTAGACTTTTATCCAAAGGGACTTAGTTGTTATTTTTTATAAAGGAGAAGGGCGAGGGTAAGCATCACAGTCGGTAACGCCTTGATGGTAGACCGTTGACGTGGGGATCGAACCCACAACCCTTTGCTTGATCATCAAACCTATATTGTATAAACACTAAACCAGTCCCGAATTTGGAAATATTTGATCAGCCTACAAAGATATAAAGGAGATGGCAGATGTAAGTTTCTGCTCATTAAGTTGATGACCTTAGCTGACTGCGCTCACCTAAGCCGGTGTGATGCGCTCTTTGTTACCACCAGCTAAATAAACGGCCGAATCAGTCTATCATGCAAACAATATTGATTGCTGTTCCACGTGAGGAGACAGCGCCACAGCCGTGGCGCTGATTGATCATCAAAGCGAGGACGAGAGAGAGAGAAAAATAAGCACATGAAAACCAAATAGATTGTCTAGAGTGTTGTGGTTTTGGAGAACTTTCTGTAGCCCCCATCTCTGTACAACTTTCTGATGATGACGTATATATGTTTATGTTTATATATATTAACATACATCTTCACATATATAGAGACATATACACAATACATATATACACATTTATATGCATACACATAAATATACATACAACCACACATAAACACACACATATATATGTGTATATATATATATATTTATGTATGTTTCATATAAACATACATATATATATATATGTGTATATATATATATATGTATGTTTCATATAAACATACATATATAGGTATTTATACAAACACATACAAATATATTCATAAAGACAAAACTAAGTCAGTGGTTTCAGCGTTTTTCAAAGGTATTTATCAAGGATTATAAAGGATTTAATGGATTTATTGACTATTAATTCTTGCTTTCTCATGGGAATGTTGATTATTGACCATCAAGCCCAGGTTGAGTTGCCTCAGCCAGTGGTCGCTCATGTAGTGATGACTAGTGTATGATGGGATGATGGGATGCAATTACGTAACATGTGTCCGTATTAAAACGCATAATCCCTGCTGCTGGTTCATTCTGCAATCTGGATGTGAACAAAACGCACAGTCCAATGGCAGGCGCTGACATTAAATACAGAGGAGCCTGACTTTAAAAACCCAGGACAGTGTCCAGTGTTGGACAAAAATCATTTATCCAAAGCGACTAGAAAGTACATCTGTCAGAAGAACGAGAGACTATATATATCGCCTACAGTAAGGATGTTCATAGAACCAAGTGCCAAGCACTAACAATCACTAGGTTAACCCGTTCCCCGTATTCAACAGAGACAGCTAGGATAAGACGCGACACAATGCTAAGGACTATTTTTAAGTGCCAGGACTTACGACATACAATAAGTGCCAGGACATATGACATACAATAAGTGCCAGGACATATGACATACAATAAGTGTGTACAGTAAGTGCCAGGACATACGACAGACAATAAGTGTGTGTATTAAGTGTAAAATACAATAATACGTAAGAGGGGTGTGTGGGGGTCGGGCGGGAGGCTCTACGGAGTCCATCTCCTCCACACAGCACCGTATTAAACTCTCTGGCGTCTTTCCACAGGGATGGTTCTCCTCTCCACGTCACACCAGAGTGGATCCGGGGGGAAGGGGTTTTACCAAAGACATCAGGTATCGTGTTGCTCATTTGGAAAAGGTTAGGAGGATCCGGGCATTAGAGCCTGCGCCTGCCGGCCGCTGTGATCAGACTGATGAAATGCCCGTCCACCTGAAACAGTGATCAATACCCGGAGCTGTGACGGACAGCTCGGCTCTGCATATCAATGGGTCAGTGTTCTCAGAAATCACAGCAGAAGAGGAAAGGTTATGAAGACAGAAGCTACCGCGTTGTATTTAGTGGGCATGAATTCTAACCCAACATGTCATTCTGTCCGTCCGTTCAAACAGACATTAATTGATCCATCCATTTATCTGTCTAACCCTCCATCCATCATCTCTCTCCACCTACCCACCCACCCACCCGTCCATAATCCACCCCGCTTCTCCCCATCCATTCTGAGGCTAAAAGAAGCTAACAGAAACACTGGCCTCCACGCGGATCTCCTTAAATCTCTCAGAGCGCTGCCATTAAAACATTGACCCGCTTTGCCGCGCCCGGCGCCTTATCTCCAGCAGGCATCCCGCCGACGCCGTGTGCAGACTAGTTGACATTTGGACTTTTCCAAATGAAAACGTCTCCAGGATGAGACCCCCACGGAGAGCAGCCGCCGACCTCGTCTCTGGGGGGGATTTGTGTTGCAGGTGATGTAAACCCGGCACTTTGTCATCGTGAGGAGTTATCAGGGCGCCTGACTCGCAGCTGCGCACAAAGCGAGCCTCGCACACACACATCGTGTCGTGTTGTGTTGTGTTGTGATTTTGTGTTGTGTTGTGCGCCTGTCTGTTGACAGCTGCATTGCGACGCACCCTTACACACGGTGCAACCATTACGGGAACAGCCTGGGATATAAATACAGTGCGAGAACACTTGTAACGCGGTTTATAAATGTGGGGAGTTTAACTATGAGATTAACACATAGGGTTTTCGCCTGAGATGTATCGACTATGACGCGCATGAAAACAAAGCAATCATGCCTCCGCACCTACACAAACTGTGATAAGAGTCACACACATACACACACACTCTTCTGCAGACCATAATCCACAAGCTTAAATATATGTACACAGTGGTGGAGTAGAATGCAGTGTGAAACTAATTCACAGAATCCCGATCAAGGCTCGAAACTTTAAGGAGCCGGTATTAAACGCGTGGCTTATCTCAGTCTCCGAGCACACATTTTAAGACGCAAAGTTATCAAGCTCATACAGAGACGCCATCAAAAGTGTTGAAATATCGAGCCGAAAATGTGTTGTTCTTGGGATTCTCCAAACAGAGGCCTGAAGTTCTGTTCAGATTTATAATTCATTACCGAGGTTACACCAATTATATTGGATTCTCCACCAGCCTCTGACAATCTGTACAAAACGTTGCCTCACAACCCCACCGCGAGTGTATTTTTAAAGATATATGCAGCAGGCCTCATAAGCACAACGTTGTTGGAACCCAGAGCAGTGGCTAATCAGCCGTGTGCACATGTGCACCGCGGACTCCCGTCCACGCGTTGTTGCGTATCGCCGTGCGCAGGCGGGGCGGCATCTGAGGAAATCTAACGCTGGTTATTTCATTCCTCCTCATCACCACCGCCGCCGCCATATGGGAGCGCTGATAGCATCACAATGGAACGCAGCAGCCGCCGCTAAATACCATAATTGTTTCCCATCATCATTGAGATGCATTATCAGTGATTAGAGCGCCGCCGTAACGCGTTCGTAACGCCGTCCCCGCAGGCCGGGGGGCCGCGACCGGGCCCCGCAGACGGGGGGCCGCCCAGGTCTGTTTATCTTCTTCGTCACATTTTTTATGAGATGTTATATTGGGGAGGGGGGGGTCACGCGTTATTGATTAGAGAGCAGTGGGTTTCCTCGATTCACGCAGACAGACAGACACACACGCTCACAGACGCACGCACACACACACACACACACACACACACACACACACACACACACACTATCGTCTTATCGCCGCACACCACTTCCCCTAAAGCAATAAGCCATATAATTAACTGTCAAACAAGCGTTCCTTCAGAACTTAAGGCTGACCTCGTCTTCCCTTCCTCCTCCCCCCTCCTCCCCTCCGCTCCTCCTCCTCCTCCCCCCCCCCCCCCCCCGTCTGCTACACCCTCCTCTCCCACCGAGGCGTCAGCCTGGCGCTGCCTGCACCCCCCGTCACCCAGCAGCCAGCAGCACCCGGTCAGCAGAGCACGACTAATGGTCTCGCTTAAGAGGATTCACATTGGCGTGACGCAATTAAGGCGATGCAGCCGTGCTGGCAAAGCGTCGGGTAAACAGCCCCTATCTGACGCTTTGGTATATAGGTCGTCGCGCTCCTCCCCCTCCACCCCTCCGGGGGCGTGGTCCTCATCGCGACTGACAGGTGGTTGATCTGTTGATTCAGAGCTTGTGTTTGTTCGTCGAGTCCAGGTTCTGCGTTCTGCGGCGCGGCGGTGGAACGTTGACCCCGAGCGGTGCGATGGAGATCCTCAACGCTCCCCCCCCCCACGTCGAGGACAGCCCCTCAAACCGCAGCGCTTTGATCCCATGTGCACCCCCGGTTTAAATGGGGCGCTCTATTATTCATTGTTATCATCGTCGTTATTATTAACGGCTGTGGTTATTCTGACGCACGAGCGCAGGGTGGGTCCGCCGTGGAGCGGCAGCAGGCCCCCGCGCCCCGCAGCCAAGAGGTGCAGCCATGGGAACGCCGGCGTGTGCAGCGGAACGCGCAGCCTCCACAACGCCGCCTCCACAACGCCGCCTCCAGCTGTGACAGCGCCACCCATCAGCCAGCTGCACCCCCCAAAACCGCAGCACCCTCTGTCTGCCACTGCGGCGTGACGCCCCTGCTTCTACTGTTAAGATAGCTCGGCTTGTAGCCGACGCTTTTTTAAGAGAAGTCTATGCGCCGATCCGATACGATAAACAGGAGTCATTTACTGGGCAGAGAACATCACAAACACTACGGTGATACACTGCCTTCGTTAACGCTCCGAGGTGGAAAGCTGGAATGGGAAATGGGTCATCTCTGACTTATGTGCGTTTGAGCAGCCAAAAACGCAGAAAAAAAGGATGCATGGATTGGACGCTTAACTACAAGTAAACAAATGTATAATTAATACTAAATTAATACTACTACTATAACAGTTTAGTCCTGAAACGAAAAAGAATGGACAGTAAGTGAACCGACTTTACAATGCTGTCATCGTAAGAGAACCCTTCAATAAGAACAAGTGCTTTAAGTAGCTACATCGCTAGATGTATCGGTATGTAGTCGGTATCCGCCAATCGCTGACCGCAGGGGGGAAAGGTCAGGGGTCAGCAGCAACACGCCCCTGCAGCGGTGCGGGGCCTGGGGGGTGAGACAGACATCCTTCCACAACATAATGTCATCCCTCCTCGTAGAGCCGACACCAGGAAACACTCAAAAAACCCAAAGCTGAGGCCAGCACCGCCGGCACGCTCCCTGTTGTCTACTGGAGGTGGGATGGATAAACAGACAGACAGACAGCTCTACAAGCAGACAGACACACTCTCCCTGCATTATGCACAGGACATGGAAAGGATAAAAAGACAGATAGACAGATCTGCAAGCAGACAGACAGACAGACAGATAGACAGTGCTGTGTTATGCAACGGAAGTGGAATGGATAAACTGCAGACAGACAGACAGACAAAGAGACAGACAGACAACTGCACAAGCAGACGGATGTATCCTGAGGAAGATTGTCTTTGAAGTAACACCCAAATGAACATGACAGAAGAGAATAGATCACAAGGTCTAATACGTCAAACATTAAGTAGGAGTCAGGAGGGTCATGGCTGGGCGCCTGCTCGTAATGTCAACAGATTAAAGGACATTTTAGGATTCTTAATAGAAACAAATTTGAACAAACAAGAAATTCGATGATTGCAAATTGTTGCAGTAGCCTCTCCAAAAGACATAATGGAGGTCACCAGGTCAATTCATCCACGCACGGTAGAACGATGAAGCATTGAGTGTTTAAATGTTGTGTACGCCGCGTGTGAAGGGAAAGTCTCAACAACCTAATTGGGAGAAAATTGTTATTCGGTCCGATCATGCCGCGGGCGCTGGTTAAACCTCGAGATGCAGAGCCTCCAAATCATTTATGGAGCTGATGATTATTTTAGCTCACGTGGGTCAGCCCAAACAGACCAACGCACGCAGAGAGGACAACACTGGGCACGTGAGTGTGTGTGTGCATGAGTCCATGTGTGTGTATGCGTGTGAGAGTAAGAGTCTGTGTGGGTATGTTTGTTTGAGTGCGTGCGTGTGAATGTGTGAGACTGTGTGTGTGTTTGTATGTGTGTGCGTGCCTGAGAGAGAGAGAGAGAGAGAGAGAGATCGAGGCTCACTTTGGGCCTCCCAGCCTGGCATCGTGCCAAACCGCAGATGACATTCAATATGACGGCGAATCAGAGGAGAGCTCCCCGGTGGGCCCGCCCCACAAAGCTGAGGAGGATCATTACGTTAAAAGTCCTCCCTCTCTCTCTCTCCCCTCTCCCCCTCTCCCTCTCTCTCTCTCTCTCCCCCTCTCTCTCTCCCCCTCCCCCCCTCTCCCTCCCTCTCCCTCTCTCTCTCTCTCTCTCCCCCTCTCTCCCTCTCTCCCTCTCTCCCCCCCCCCTTGTTTATGCCCTGGAAATAGAGCAGGGGGAGGAGAGGGGGAGGAGAGGGAGGGAGGGAGGGATGCCGGGAGGCCTGGGATCTTTTATGATCTTTTTAAATTGACATTTGGTGAAACGACAGTGCCGTAACATGACGGCTGGGAGCCTCTCGGCGGTTAAGGTCAGGCTATTGATGCGGCGCGTGAGGCATGAGCGAGCGTGGCCACGTTCTGTTTTTCTCCCGTTCTTCGGTATGCAAATAGCAGCTGGACGTGTCCATCTGTTGTCTCGCCGAGTCGCCTTATGAACCGCTTTATCGACAAGCGTATTCATTAATGGATGTCGGTTGCGTACGGTATTGACATTAAAAGCGATCGGTGTACGATCTGGCCGCGTGCGTCATGTTAATCACATTACGTTCAAGCGATCGTTTGCTTTATGCGCGTTACGTGATTGGATCAGAGGTTCCGCAAGGCGCTGGCCGGCTTTAATGCGAGGGCTGTGATATTAGGATGTAATTGGGGAACGTTTGGTCATTTTGTCTTTTCGGTGACCGTGGTGATGGGCTAACGAGGTAAAGCTCGGCTTTTCTTTTTAATTGGTGTCTGCTTCCGTTCAAGGCAGCCGCAGAGAAATATTTTCATGTTGCGAGTTAACCTTTAGCACGCTTAAAGGAAGAGAGAAAACACGCAATTATTTAGATTTCCTTATTCAAACTTCAATAATTTGATGTGATGTTATTGTTTTTTTTAGTTGCTATATGATTCAAACTCGTCCTTAGGCACAGAAAATCTAAATCGTGCATTTTTGATTTGAAGTGAAATATTATGCGTTTTTCCCCTCATTAATTTTACCCTTCTGACTAGCGGCTAAATTGGCATTTAGCTGGTAATGATTCCCCCATGAAGCTCCTCAGAACCGCGTGAAGCGGTGATGTCATGCAAAATAAATCCTAGGGTCCACATTAGGACCGACCCCCCATGAAGCAAGGAAGACATGGAGAGGAGGAAATAGACCGACGGACGGATGGATGGGTGAATGAATGAAGAAATGACGGACAAATGAATGAATGTATGTCTGAGGAATGATGGATTGAATGATGGATGACTATACGGATGAATAAATGCCTGATAAAGGAATAAATACATTAATGAATGGATTAATTAATGAATGGATTAATTAATGAATGGATTAATTAATGAATGGATGCATGATAGATAGATGGATACAAAAATAGACTAATAGATTGGCGCTGATGGCCGATGAACAGAAAGACGGCCGATATATGGATGAACGATGGATGAATGATGAATAAATGAATGAATAAAAATTGTACGCGTATAATCGGGGCTGTTTGTTTCTCAGGCTGAAGCCCGGAGACGGGCCGGGCTATTTGAATAAAAGCCTTCATTTGTATTCCTCCGTTTCCCATCCTTGAGGGGAGGCAGCGGGTCAAGTCCACTCGGCGATCGCTGCTCTCATGCCCCACACACGTGACGAGAACCCCGCCGGGCGATCGGGAGCGGCGTTCTGCGGGAGCGGCGCCGAGCGAGGGGCTGGGGGCTGACGACTCGGCGCCAACGTGGGCTTCTACTCAAGAGGCTGAATGGCGAGGAGGACATTAGTGAAACGCGTTGATACTTCACTATCTAGATGAAGGACTTTGCACAATGGCGCTTTAACGTCGCCTCAGTCTGCCTTTCATTTCCTGTTTCATATTAGTTTCGTAGTTCATCGCCAGCTATCGCCGTCGGGGTACTGTTACAAAATGCGGGACTTTTAATTTGTAAATATCCTAAACTGTGTGGACTCGGGGCGAGGGATGCATGCACGGAATATGTTTACCAGAAATCCGTTCTGTTGCCCTGAACGTTTATATCTAATTAAAGGGAAACCATAAAAATAACAGAGTCCAAGCAGGCGTTTTACCACTGAGGGCTTCACAGCTTCAAAACCCAAACACACCGCCCGCGAGGTGTGCTTAGCGACGAACGGCCACTCCACGACGGGCTTCACAGCCCGACGCCAGTCCTCCCTCGACAGAGACGCCGCCGCCGGCCTTGGGGCCCCCGGGGGCCCCAGCATGGCCCCAGCAGGGTGGCCCCAAAGCTTTTAATCCGGTCCGTCTGCACTCTGGGACCCTCGAGAGCGGGGCGGGCGACAAAAGGAAACCAAGCAATTAATTGTCGTCTTTGGTTGGCATCTCATTTGGACAGCCCAGAAGGTCTGCGGCAGTCATTAAACCTCAACCATAATCACAGATGAGATATCGCCTCTCTCCCGCCGTCGCCGTCTCCTCGACCCGCTCGCCGGCCGGCTTAATAGCGGCACGCCGAGGTTCAGCTGATGCCGCTCGCACACCAATAACCTTTTGATGAATCCACCCTGACTCGTATCACTCTCCCCCGCGCGCCCCCCCCCCCCCCTCTTCCTTGTTTTGACGCTGAATTAGTGCAATCAGTGACATCCGCTTTGGACGCGGATCCAGAGTTATTGTGTCATGAGAAAACGAATTAAAGCTGGCAGGGGAAAGGTCCCTCGGGGTTCGCGCCAACGGAGGAACGCGGAGAGAACGCAAAAGCAGGGGGGACGCGAAACACAAAGAAAAGGTGCCAACGAAGACGGATGATCAAAGCAGAGCAGAGAGGAAGAGGACGAGGAGGACGAGGAGGACGAGGGGGACGAGGGGGAAAGTTTGGAGAGAGAGAGAGGGGCTGAGGAGGGGAGTGGGGGATTAAAGTTAAGGGAGGGAGGAGAGAGGAAGGGAGGTAGGAGGAGAGAGGAGGGGAGGGGAGGGAGGTAGGAGAGAGGAGGGGAGGGAGGGAGGAGAGAGGAGGGGAGGGAGGGAGGAGGAGTAGGCAGAGAGAAAGGAGGGAGGGAGGAGAAGAGAGCAAGGAGGCAGGAGAGGAGAGGAGAGGAGGGAGGGAGGGAGGAAAGCGATCAGGGGCGAGGCTGGGGGCTGAGGGGTAACTCTGCCAGTTGGGGGGAGAGGATACGGTTCATTTGTCACTGTCAGATCCGTTTGTTTCTCCTTCATAACTGCAAGGACGGGCTTCTGCCCCGTAAGACACTCATACCCATCAGCACAGCTAGCCCTCCACCCATCCCTCCTCCTCCTCCTCCTCGCTTCCCCCTCCTCGCCCTTCCATCCTCCACCCATCCATCCCCCCTGTCTCCTCCCCATGCCATCGCCTCCCTCCCTCCCACCTCCATCCTCCCATCCTTCCTCTCCCTCCTTCCTCCCTCCCTCCCTGATCCATCCCTCCCTCCCCTCCCTCTCCCCTCATCCTCCCTGTCCATCCTCCCCTCCCTCCCCATCCCTCTCCTCATCCCTCGCTCGTCCCCCTCCCATCCCTCCCTCCTTCCTCCCTCCTCCTCATCCCTCCTCCCCTCCCTCCCTTAGCGTCCTATATTTACCCTATATCCTCCCTCATCCCTCCCCCTCATTCCCTTCCCTCCTCTTAAGCGTCCTATGTTACCCTATATCCTCCCCTCCCTCCCTCCCTTGTCATCTCCACCTCCATCCATCCATCCATTATCTGCCCCCTCCCTCCTCCCCCCTCCCCTCCCTCCTCCCTCCCCACTCATTGCAGCACCTGCCCCCCCCCCCCTCCAGCCACTGGAGTAAAGTAGGATGCTACAGAGTAAGAGGATACATCACATGCTACGACACACACACACACACACACACACACAGAGCGAGCCGGGCTGCCTGCGTGGGCATGCTCACTGAGTGTGTGAGGATGGATGGCCCGATGCTAGCAGCAGCTAGCGGTAGCCTGGAGGGGAGCTGTCACACACACAGCACTACAGCGCGCTATTAACTTTCCTTTAGAAACAAATTTAATAAGTAATAATGTGTGTATTGGGGAGTGGGCGATGCGGCTGTGACAGAGAGAGAGAGAGAGAGAGAGAGAGAGAGAGAGAGAGAGAGAGAGAGAGGAGAGAGAGAGAGAGAGAGAGAGAGAGAGAGAGAGCGAGAGGAGAGAGAAGTGAGAGAGAGAGAGAGAGAGAGAGAGAGAGAGAGAGACAGAGACAGAGACAGAGAGAGAGAGAGAGAGAGAGACAGAGACAGAGAGAGAGAGAGAGAGAGAAGAGAGAGAGAGAGAGCGAGAGAGAGAGGGGAGAGCGAGGGAGAGAGAGGGAGAAGGAGGAAGAGAGAGAGACAGAGAGAGAGAGAGAGAGGGGGGGAGAGAGGAGAGGAGAGAGACAGAGAGCGAGAGAGAGGGGGAGAGAGAGAGAGAGAGGAGAGAGAGAGAGGAGAGAGAGAGAGAGAGAGAGAGAGAGAGAGAGAGAGAGAGAGAGAGAGAGAGAGAGAGAGGCAGGAGGAAGAGGAGTAGACGCCAGTATTTCACACTATACCCACGGTGAACCGAAGGGGAGAGACGGATGTGCTGTGTTGGTGTTGGCTCTCTGGCCGTACGGCGCGGCCACTCCTCCATTACCTCTAAATACGCCCCAGCCGCGACAGGCTGCTGAGCCAGCGTTCCCCGCCCGATTACGGCCCGGCCTCAACTAACTTTTACGGGCTTCCCCGCCCCCGCGACCAGGCCTGTAATGGACACAGCAGAGCGGCCCGCGGTTCGATAAAAGCCCCTGACAGATCAGGAGGAAGGTCCCGGGCAGCGGGGCCGGGGTGCAGCCGGCCGGGGGGCCGTGAGTCTCCTCTGCAGGGAGAGAGTGAGCAAACACCCCAGGGTGTGTCTGGCCGTGCCTCCATGTGTAATCACCCTGATACCCCCCCAGCACCCCCCCCTAGCCAAGGAACGGGTTGAAGATGCAACCACAGACTCGTTTTAATATCTGGAAACGCTTAATGGTGGTAAACAGACAGAGAGACAGACAGGCAGAGACAGACTCAGAGCCAACATCGAGACAGACAGACAGTCTGCCACGTAGAGACAGACAGACTGACAGACAGAGTGACAGGTAGAGACAGACACATAGAGACAGCCAGACATGTCTGCTCATTTGAATTGCGTTGAAGTGATATATACGTGTTCACATAGGTATATCTACATAAATAGACATTTATTATTAATAGGGTCATTCATAAATAAGTAATCTTACAGAAAGAACACAGCATACCATTGCTTCTAGCATCTTTTGGGACGGACGACGCCTTTACCTTACCACCCAGTTAGCTCTTACTAGTATTACTAGCTAGTAACCTTCAGCTCAGTATTACTATTTAGTTACCTGCAGCTCAGTATTACTACCTAGTTTTCTACAGCTCAGTATTACTATATAGTTTCCTGCAGCTGAGTATTACTAGTTAGTTACCTTCCGCTCAGTATTACTACCTAGTTACCCAAATGAAGGGATTAACCCAGTAATGTCTTCATATGTACCGGCATTAGCAACGTCTGTATACGAGCACATCTCACTGTTGAGAATCCTTCAGTCTGCGGGCAGTGCAATCCACATCGCAAATTGGATTTGGCTCCACAGTGTCAATATCTCAATTCAATTTCAAAATTACATTAGCCCCCAAAAAAAGAGAAGGGATTTGGGTGTGTGAATTCTGATGCATGATAGTGTGTGCGTGAGCAGGCAGGCAGTCCTAAAAGGCACACATTGCACTCCTAATGAAAGAAAAACACATTAGCAGTACGTTAAATATCAATTCAGCATGTGCAGACGGTGGTAGGTGAGCACGTGTTTCAACGCGTTAACATTATTGCTCTCCTTGTTTATTCACCTGCCGTCACACAACTGTAATTATAATAGTAACACGCGGCACGTGAAACAGTAAAAATAAGAGAACACGGTTATGAGTGAGTATTAAATAGAGGATTTCTTGAAGTGCTTCATCAACAAAGAGCGAGAAAAATCTGTTCAAGAATGTCTCTGTTAAAACTACTTTGCATATTTGTTTTGCTAGCCGAGTTCGGTTTAACATCCAAGCGATATATAATTGATGAAAGTATGCACCTCTACAACTGTTCACTTGAACTGAAATATTGCCCTTGTGCATCCACTGAAAAAGGACAGGCGAGCTTAAACATGCAAATGTACACTAGTATGTTCTACTCTCAAGAACGAGAGCAATCGTTCATTTACAGTCAACCGTGGGAAACGACCTTACGTCGTATTAGCATTTTGCAAACACCTCTCACTGGGGAGAATGTATGTCGCGGTGAGGGAACATTTGGGTCAACATCATCAAATGCAACACGTGCCGCCGTAATCACGAGCCAGGCACCACTCCGCACCCTCACAGCTGCCAGAGCTCGCTGCGAAACGAGCTGCGAGGCGCGGAAACTGTTACGACTGACTGTTAGCTGTCATTAAGCGCACACATCCAAAGCAACTCACTGCGTTTTAGATGTCAGAATGAAGCGCGTTTGCTCAAAGGATTCCATCTGGCAGACTTACCCACAACCTTTTGAGCTCCGGGCCCGACACTGTGACCCTGACGCACACGAGACACCTTATCCTAAAATAAACACACTTTTAGTGTTTTCCAGAAGAAAGAGCTCTCTCAGATGGGCTGGGTCGCAGAGGCAGCAGGGGTGGCCATGAGTCCGGGCGATGACGTCGGCCGGTATGTTTCCTCGGTAATTAAAAATCACCCCACGCGCCGACAACGTGCTGGAGAGGGGGAGATACCGCAGACATTATGAATAAATGATCATGGTTTTGGCCCCAATGTGTTTATAAGGTATTCTGATGTTTACTGACACTCTGATCTCAGAGAACAAGCAGGATGCTTGTTGTTGTGTTCCCCACTGCTGCCTCACTTTGTGCGTGCGGCGCCTTGTGTTTGTTCTTTGTTGGTCAATACCACTTTGATGGTGGGCCCTGATTGTTCCCGACCTTTGCTTTGGTTTCGGCTCATCTTGGATTTAAATAAGAGAGTAAACGTCTGCCTCAGTGCTGCAGGAACGCTGCATGTGCCCGAGGAGCGGTTAAGAGAACGCAGTGGGCGATGGTTCATCTGGACAGAGTGCTCTAATGTTCCCGGTTCAGGGGATCTTGACCTCAAGACCTCATATCTCGCTGCGTCTCGGAGCCGCGCTGGTCTCCTTCCTGCTGTGCATGGTGGTGAGTCTTGGCTGTGGCCGACCGGTGGGGGAGGAGTCTGGGAGACATCCGTTCTAATGGGCCCTAATGGACTCCACTGTCCTCCAGGGGCCCACAAACGCTCCAGTCCAGGGGCTGCGTGGCCCCGGTCTGCTCCCGGGGCCCTGGGTCTGGTCTGGGGCCTGACCCCCCCGGGGAGCGGGGGAAACACAGAGTATTATGGGATATGCCGGTGGAAAGGCTAACACTCAGCTTTGGGGAGAACCAGAGAGAGGGTGGACAACAGGGTCAAACTGAGCATGAGAGGAGGGGAGAGGGAGGGGAGGGGACGGGAGGGGAGGGGAGGAGAGGAGGGGGGAGAGAGAGGAGGGGGAGGGGGGGGGGGGGGGAGGAGGAGGAGGGGGGGGAGGAGAAGGATTAAGGGAGAGAGGATGGAATAGGTGGGAGAAGAAAGGGAGAAATAGAGGAAAGTGATGGAGTGAGGAGCGGGATGAGGTGGGATGGAGAGAGAGAGAGAGAGCGAGAGAGAGAGAGAGAGAGAGAGAGAGGGAGAGACAGAGAGAGAGAGAGAGAGGGGGGAGGGAGAGGCAGAGGGGGAGGGGGATAGAGAGAGAGAGAGAGAGAGAGAGAGGAGAGAGAGAGAGAGAGAGAGAGAGAGAGAGAGAGAGAGAGAGAGAGAGAGAGAGAGAGAGAGAGAGAGAGAGAGATGAAGGGAGAGCGACTAGCCCCTGGAGTTAGACTCAGCAGGGAGGGAAACACCAGCGTGTATTATTGAGGGGCACTTTCGTGCTAAGCTGCTTATTGATAAAAGCACTAATCTGCGAGGCATAAGGTAAGGAGGCTGGGGTGTTTGTGTGTGTGCGTGTGTGTGTGTGTGTGTGTGTGCGTGTGCGTGTGCGTGTGGTGTGTGTGTGTGTGTGTGTGTGTGTGTGTGTGTGTGTGTGTGTGTGTGTGTGTGTGTGTGTGTCTGCGCTGAAGGCATAAGCATCAGCCAGCCGTTCTGTACACCCAGCCCCACCTAAAGGACCGGCTCCTTTTATTTATTTTTTTACATAAAAGACGGCAATCGGATCAACCACGACTTGCAGAAGAGTAAAAATGAAAAAACGTGAATGTAGAGACGGAGGAATATGAGGATAAAAGTAAACGCCAAACTCGGCTTTCATCAGATTTGATCAATGCCGGGAGAACCGCAATATTTGATATTGCGCTTTTATCATTTTCAGGCCCCGCATATAAATCTCCAAAAAAAAAGGTGGCCCTCAATGATATTATGGGATGTAATCGACAAGAAATATGAAGGCAGCCGCGTTGGAATAATGCTCTTCAGGTGCATGCCTTCCCAATCATTTGCATTTTAATGTGTTGGCTGTGCAGCCGTGAACGCACACACCCTTAACACATCCCGCACCCCATCAAGGCTTCTCACGACGTGCTTTCATCAACGCAACGTTTCCAGATTAAAATCAGAATAAGCCCGTCCTAATCGCGAGGCTGAGGGGGGGGGGGGGGGGGGGGTGGAGAGGGCGTCAGGAGCCATGATGGATGGACGAGGAGGACGCCAGCTCCTCTCTGATTGGACGGACGAACCCTCCACGTGGTCGGTCGTCTGCGGCCCGAGACACGGGTCAAAGCGTTCATCCATCAAAACGCACAACATCTCACGGGGTCTTCCGGTGCGACAGCACACAACTCCAAGCGAGGTCGGTCGACTGACGGTCAAAAAGAACACGGGTCAAAACGTTCATCCATCAAAACGCACAACATCTCACGGGGTCTTCCGGTGCGACAGCACATAACTCCAAGCGAGGTCGACGACGTCATAAAAGAACACCGAAAACAGAAACACACGACAAGCATCTCCACAGCGTGCAGAGGGTCTGGGCGGGGGGGCCGTGATCGATATGATCAGTAGTGTTTGTTTGGAGCCTAATGGTGTGACGGCGACGGTCCCCCATCCAGCCTGTCTCCGGGACCCTAATCCCCTCTTAGCGACTAATGAAGGGAAAGTTTCTCCCCAAATTGGCTACCTCACTCCCCAAGACACACACACACACACACACCCGGACGTCAGCCAAAACTTGGCCACACATACCTGTGTGTGTGCTTGTGGTTGTGTGTTCCTACACCCACACATATACCTGTGTGTGTGTTTGTGTGTGTTCCTACGCCCACACATATACCTGTGTGTGTGTTTGTGTGTGTTCCTACGCCCACACATATACCTGTGTGTGTGTGTGTTTGTGTGTGTGTGTTCCTACACCCCCCCCCCCACAGCCCCACAACCACCCCTAAGCCGACAAGCACCATCAGGGCTGACAAGTAGAGAACCCCACCAACTCCACAACACACACACCACACACACACACACACACACACACACACACACACACACACACACACACACACCTGGGAGAGCTCATCGGGAGCTGTCTGTCTGGTTAGAGGAGGACCCACCAATCACCTCTCCCCACTCAGCTCCAAGGTACAAACCAAATCAATGTGTGTGTGTGTGTGTGTGTGTGTGTGTGTGTGTGTGTGTGTGTGTGTGTGTGTGTGTGTGTGTGTGTGTGTGTGTGTGTGTGTGTGTGTGTGTGTGTGTGTGTGGGTTTGTCTTTGTGTGTGCACGTGTCAGTGTTTGTGACTGTGTGTGGATGCGGGTGTGTGCGTGTCTGTGTGTGTGTGTGTGTGTGTGTGCGTGCGTGTGGGTATGGATTTGCGTGTGTCCCTGTGTGTGTGTGGAATGCGGGTGTGTGCATGTCTGTGTGTGTGTGTGTGTGTGGAATGCGGGTGTGTGCATGTCTGTGTGTGTGTGTTTTTTAGTGTGGGGGTTTCTCTTTGTGTGTGTGAATGGGGTGTGTGCGTGTCTGTGTGTGTGTGTGTGTTGGTTTCTCTTTGTGTGTGTGCGTACGCGTGCGTGCGTGCGCGCATGCTTGTCTTGGTTCAACGAGAGGTAGGCTCGTTAGCACCAAGGATTTGTTAATTGGGAGGTTTGGACTCTCTCCTGGGAGGAGAACACCTTGACCACCTCTCTCTCCCTCTCCCTCTGTTTCTTCATTTCCCTCTATTCTAGTCTCTCCCCCTCCCTCCCTCCCCCTGTCTCCCTACCCTCTCTGATGTGTACAAGTCAATACCACTCAGCCTGTCCTTCGGTCGGAGCTCTCTTCTCTCTCGCCCTTCCTCTCCCATCCTCTCCCTCTCTCTCCCTCGCAATTTCAGTAAGTGCTGGAATCTGAAAGCTTATCACGAATAGAGCATTCCTTACTTCACCATAACAGATGTAACACTAACAACAGGAGAACAACAAGTAAACAAGAATAAAACAGAGGAAAGATAGATGTGCTGTACATAATTATAGAAAATTGTTTCTGCTGTGTTACGCATATTTCCCATCTGGGATAAATAAAGTAGTTCTCTTATTTTCTTACCAATAGTGAGTTCACACAGCCGGTGTGAGAGTCGTGGTTATTGGACGTCTCCCCATAAGTTCCCTCCTTCCCTCTGCCATCCACGGTGGAGGAGAAGCCAGGGAAGACTGTACCGTGCTACGGCATACGGGTACGTAGGTGTGTGTGCGTCTGTAGGTGCGTGTGTGTGTGTGTGTGTCTGTGTGCGTCTGTATGTGTGTGCGTGCGTGTGTGCGTGCGTGTGTGTCTATTTCCTCCTCCTAGTCTAGGAAAATGTTGAAAGGCAGATGGACCGGAAGACGCGGCGGAGCGCAGTGTGTGTTTGCTCTCCCAGTCCAACACAATACAGATGGCCCACGTTCCAAGACGCCACCAAGCCCGTCGAACGAAGTGAGACGTCTCAGAAAGTCCCCGACGCTCCCGTAAAAACAAACCAAAGACGAGCGGCATCATGACATCATCTACAAAACACTCTGGCTGCCGCCGCTGTTTGATTGCACTAATCCCGCCTCAAACGCAAGGCCCTGAAATCACGGAGACGGCTTCACAAGGAGGCGGGTTTAAGGGGCTTAGTCCCGGCCGCGCCCTTTCTTAGCCCCGACACGCCCTTAACTTTGAATACACTGAAGAGACTCAAAGAAAGGGCGCAGTCAGGCTTAGCACCGACCACGCCCCGTGATTTGAGTCCCTTCAGGGTATTTGCGGTGCACAGAGATTGGCTGGGGGAACGCCCAGACTAGAGACCAGACACAGACGAAGACCACCATAGCCCCCCCGACCCCCCTGGCCTACAGTATGGACCAGTACCATCTCCGCGACGTTGATGTCAGAAGAAGGGTGACGGTCAGAGGAAGCCTGTGATCCAAGCTCCGACTGATCTGTCTCTATGCATCCTCTCGTTGGGGGGAGGGTGGGGGGGGGGGGAGGGCGAGGGCAGGGAGGAGAGGGCAGGGGGGGAGGGCAGGGGGGGGGGGGAGGGCGGGTTGAGGCTGCGGGGTGCGTCATTAGACGTGCTGTGCCGCGGTAGAAAAACAAAGAAAGGTGCGAGAACCAGGAGCCAGCCGGGCTAATTATCGGCACTTTGGGATGGATGTGTGGCGAATGGTTTCCGGGGCAACGGCAACGGCAATATCACACTCGGGGAGGTGAGAGTGAGGAGGGCGAAGGAAGCAGGGCGAAGGTTTTGAAGAGCGGCTGAGCGGTGGCTCGCC
Source organism: Melanogrammus aeglefinus (assembly GCA_900291075.1). Taxonomy (NCBI): domain Eukaryota; kingdom Metazoa; phylum Chordata; class Actinopteri; order Gadiformes; family Gadidae; genus Melanogrammus; species Melanogrammus aeglefinus. The sequence goes on along the minus strand of OLKM01000121.1, from coordinate 214,951 downwards.
CTCCACACGGGCGTGCGGAAGGCTAGCGCGTGTGTTTACCTCAACGCCTTTCAACAGCTTTCTATTTATCTCTGTGCATAATTTTGCAATTAACCGAGTACTGCGTTTCTCACACGGGCGTAAGAAAGGCAGAGCGATGAGACCAGCGTGGAGGCGCGTTGGCGTAACCTTTGCGCTGCGCGGTGAAATGCACGAGACACACGAGCCGTCTCACATGACACTGAAACAAAAGCACAACCGATGTTGATTGCGAGGGCCCAGGGGCGATGTTGCTAATGAGGGAGCAGCTCCTGATTAGAGCCGGGGGGAATACGGGGGAGGGAAAACAAAAACAGAACGCGGTCAGAGACCGTGGGAGCCTCAGGTATGGAGGACGACATCCGCTGTGCATGGCTGCACGACGCTGCTCTGTCCCGTCGTCTGGAGCCGGCCGGCTGGGAACTGGAAGGTTGCTGGTTCGATCCCCGGCTCAAACTTGTGTTCGGGATGTTTGAGCTGGCTGTCGCCTTGCATGTGTGAATATGTGCAGAAATGTGTGAATGTCAGGCGATGTTGTAAAGCGCTTTGAGTGGCCACTGGTTAGAAAAGCGCCGTATAAATGCAGCTCGATTTACCATTCATCAAGCACTACAGTCATGTCCCTGCTCGACTATTGAACATCAGGACCCACTGTCGTCCGGGAGCAGCTAGCTGTAAGGTTTTTGCTCATGGGAGCCCGCAGGTTATAGGCTTCTGATATTCTGGGGTGAGGATGAAGAACCTTTTAGTTCCGGGGAGTCAAAGACCCAGAAACCGAGACTTTGCCAAAGCGGCGACGTGCGGTTCTGCAACCGCAGAAATCCGATCCCAATACAAATATTAACGAAGGGGACTCTCTGCGTCGCGAGCGGAGATGTTAATTAACGCGAGGGCACCGCACAACATCTGGCCGCCGTCTGTCGGTCGGGGAATCGGAGCGAGTGAGAGGCAACATCTGCCGAGGTATGCCGAGCTCCAACATCTGGCCGTGTTTATACACACCCTGTCAATCACATCTGTCCATCACGCGGGGGGGGGGGGGGGGACAGAGAGGTAGACTGCCGACGCAGGTGTCCGCCTGCTCATGCAGTCGCCGGGTTTATCTCCGTTACCGCGGCGACCGATTCGTTTCCTCCACGCCTCCCGGAGGAGCGAACTTCAACACACTGCGGAGGCGCGGCCCCACTCTCGGCGGACTGTCGGGGGGGAGAGCGTTGGTGGAGGTGGTGGTGGTGCTGTTGGTGGAGGTGGTGGTGGGGACTGCGAGTGCAGTCCCCCCTCCCCGTCCTAAACTGACACCACCCATGACGCACTCCAGCTGTCAGCCAACATCTGCCGTAGCTCCTCAAACGTCTCAGCATCCCACTCCCACTGTGTCAGAAACACTGTGGCCTATAAATACACACACACACACACACACACGTTCTGCAGCAGATGGTTGTCCACAATACACACACCTGCACGCACACGCACACACACACACACCTTCACTTACACACACACACGCACACCCCTTCATTTAAATGCACACACTCTTACTCACACAACCACACACCTACATGAACATCCACACAAAAACACACACACACACACACACACAGGCACACCTTCACTTACACACACACACGCACGCCCCTTCACTTAAACGCACACACTCTTACTCACACAACCACACACCTACACGAACATCCACACAAAAACACACACACACACACACAGGCACTCACTCACGCACACTCCCTCTCAGACACACATAAACACACAGACTCACTCACACACACACACACACGTTTCCCTTCATTTGTGTTGATTGTATATTGTGAGATATCTGCAGCGTCTCTATGTCAGATCTCGTTTGGTCAAAGTAACGGCGACTGGGAGGAGTAATTCAATGTCTGCCGCGGGCGTACGTGTTCCGTCTGGAAGGCCTGGAATCCAGAGTTCCAGGAATACGCAGATGATGTTATCCGTATATCAATATCTGGGATGTTTACGGGGGAGATCAATGGGGTTGTTTTGAACGTAACACACGGGTAAAGATGATCTGCCCTCTGATAATCTTCTGAACAGATTATCTACAATGTTGTCATGTCGTTTTACACGCATCTCATCACTCCTGATGACATCTCTCTGCACACACACACACACACAGACACACACACACACACACAAACACACACAAACGCACACACATGCACACGCACACACACACACACACACGCACACACAGATAAGGCGGCCGCCAGAGGAGCATAGTGGCTTTTTATCCCAAGGCTGCCTTCAAAAAAAATGTTTTCCATTTGTAATCCCCCCTCTGAGTCTATTAATATTTCTGTTTCCATGGTGATTCTGGCTGTGCCAAATGTTGTCGGGATAAGGAGAGATAAGAGAAGGGAGGGAGGAGATAAGGGCGAGTGACCTGCTGAGATCAAAGCCCCCATGGGTCAGGGAGAGGAGCAGAAAATATGTCCCCAAAACAAGGCCTTTCCCTCTCCCTCGCCATCGCTCTCTCTCCCGTCTTCCACTCTATCTCCCTTTAACCCTCGCTCTCTCAATCTCATCCATCCTCCCTCTCCCTCTCCCTCTCCCCCTCTCTCTCTCTCTCTCTCTCTCTCTCTCTCTCTCTCTCTCTCTCTCTCTCTCTCTCTCTCTCTCTCTCTCTCTCTCTCTCTCTCTCTCTCTCTCTCTCTCTCTCTCTCTCTCTCTCTCTCTCTCTCTCTCTCTCTCTCTCTCTCTCTCTCTCTCTCTCTCTCTCTCTCTCTCTCTCTCTCTCTCCCCCCCCCACTGATTGCCAGCTGGAGGGATGGACGCCCGCACCTCCACACTCTATAAATACAGAGGATCACTGAGGATCCCGTGACCACTGAATCATTTAGGGCCTTGTTTTCTCCCCCCCGCGTAAACACGTCCTGCTGCCGCCTGACGGCCCCTGGAACGGCGGCCCGGAGACCCCGTGCTTTAATCCCGATCCTCTCCCATCCTTCAGGCCGGTTGTAAGGAGACTCAAATACCGGCTATGTGACCACAATTTATGATCATGGGGAAAATCGATAGCATTCATAATTTATGGGACACTGGGCACATTTCAGCGCGTTGGGTCAATAAACTCCAGCCCGATTGGACGAAATACCAAAACAGAGGTTGTTAACAGCATTTTGAAGTAATTTTAAATCCTTAATTATTATTCTATTCCATTAAGAGGGTGTGATGTTACAGGGAAACGTCCAACTACTCTACAGTTTTCACGTTTTTTTTTTGTTTGTCTGGAGAATCTGATCCCCAAACCTTTCCATCTTTAGGTCTGATAAATGATCGCCACATACATACATCAGAAAATGCATGGAATTTCAAATCCCACTGAAGGTATGTCATTTACATTCAGGGCGTTTAGCAGACGCTTTTAACCAAAAGCGACTTACAATAAGAAAGAGAAAAAACAATACGTCTGCGTCGGACTCGGTACAGTGAGGATGTTCATAGAATGTGCCAAGAACTATCAACCGCTAGTTTTAACCCATTCCCCGTGTGGGTAAGATGCTACACAGTGCAGCAGAAGTCATTGGTAGTTGATGGTGCTGGTGTAGATTGCTATACAGAACCTTTAGGACACGGTTCCCTCTATTTATAAAATGCAGCTTATATGTCAGCGATGTCTTAAGACCCCAAGAGGACCCCAGGACAGACCACTGGGATAGAGCACTGGTCCGACATTTGACCTCTCATTAATTCACTCCAATTCTTGACCTTCACACATGCCATTTACTTTAATTTAGAAATTAATATCCAGGCAAGCTAACGAGACACATATGGACAATTGTTAGCTTGCATGGCCGAAGCCTCAGCGATTACACCTCCAGTCAAAAATGAGCTTATATAAGCAAACTAACTGTCAATAAAAATGGAACTATTCAAGTTCTGAAAGGTTTTCTTGAAAGATGCATTTCAAACAAAAAACAACACGAACAAATCAACTCCTGCATTAACTTCTCTAAATTCCTTCGTCTCCCGTCTGCCTCTACAGTAGCAGGTATAACAGTCGCAATCAGTCCCAAACACCTGCAACCATCCCACATCAATCCATCAGCGTCAACACATTAATTACCTCACAGCGCTGTCAACGGCATCTCGAAATGTGTCTGCACGACGTCTGATACCCGACTGCATATGTGGCCTACTGTATATTCCTTCGCTGGGTATAAATTACAGCACAAACCCGACAGATACAAATACCTGCAATATCTGCGTGGATGATGAATGCGTGCGTTTATGCGGAGGGAACACCTTGATGTCTTTACGGCACTGCGGCCAGCGGTGACGGGGGTCACTGTGTATTATGACATCTGTGTGATTTGTAATACGAAGGCTGTGTGATTGCACAGAGAGTGATAACAGCTTTCTCTCACCGTCACACACTATGTTACTGACTCGCTGCCATTTCTCCTCTGGACCATTATCGCTTTGTGAATACGCGGTTTTATATCGAATGTGTGTGTGTGTAGTATTTAGCCTACACTCTCAATCTGCCGGCCTGTTCCCTGTTATTAGTCAGTAATGAATTCAGACCTGCTGTACTGACCCCCCCCCCCCCCTCCCACGCAGGCCAGCCCTCCGGAGGACGCCCAGCGATCGACAGCCCCCTCCTACCTGCTTGGTGCTGTACTTTGACTGGCCCGTCTTGTAGCTGTAGTCGGAGTAGTGCTCCGAGCCCGTGGAGTTGTCGTCTCCGCCCGTGCCCACGAAGGTGTTGGTCGCGGGCAGGTCCTGCACCGCCTGGTGCTTCTGGGAGGCCGACGGCGACTGCGCCTGCAGCTGGATGGACGGCAGCGGCGAGTTGGAGCGGTAGTGTCGGCCGATGTCGGGGCTCCCCGGGGGAGTAGGTGAGGGGCAGGTGGATGCGGGGGCTGTCGCTCACCCCGTCCAGGTTGAACTTGTGGCTCTTCTGCAGGCTGACCTCCTCCTCCTCGCCGAGGGGTTTGGGCGACTTGCACGGCTTGCCCTTCTTGCCGCGCTTGCCCTTGCCGTTCTTGGGTGCCTGCTTGTTGGGCGCGTACAGGTCCTTGGACTCCTTCTTGCCGGCCTGGTAGCCGCTCTTGGTGTCGCGGTGGATGCGGTGGCGGATGAACACCGCCACCAGGATGAGCATGACCACGCCCGCGATGCCCGCCAGGCTGCCAAACAGGATGTTGCTGCGCTGCGCGGCGAAGCCGTTGTCGGGGTCGCCGGCGATGTCGCGGTCCAGCGGGGTGTAGATGCTGTGGCCCACCAGCGTCTCCACCATGGTGACGTTGGAGATGGTCTCGTTGACGTAGATGTGCACCAGGGCGGTGGTGTGGCGCGCCGGCTTCCCGCGGTCGCTGACGCGCACCACGAGGCGGTGGAGGCCCCCGTGCTTCCTGGTCAGTTCCTTGGCCAGGGTGATCTCCCCGTTGGTGGGGGAGATGCGGAACAGCTGGTAGGGGTTGCCCCCGGTGATGCTGAAGCTGAGCTCGGCGTTGGGCCCGCTGTCCAGGTCCTCCGCCTCCACCACCTCCACGTGGCTGTCCGGGGTCGCCAGCGGCGACAGCCTCTTGAAGGAGTAGTTGGCGGGCTTGGTGACCACGGGGTCGTTGTCGTTCTCGTCCAGCACGTTGATGGTCACGCCCACGTACGAGGACCGCGGCGGGTCGCCCCCGTCCACCGCCTTCAGCCGGAAGGTGTAGCTGCCCTCCTTCTCCCGGTCGAAGGAGATGCTGGAGAGGATGGTGCCGGTGCCGTTCTGCACCACGAACTTCCCTCCGTCTGGTTCGACCGAGAGGTGGACGTGGGCGTTCTCGCCTTTGTCCACGTCCATGACCGTTACCATGCCGACGGGGCTCAGCGGCGGCATGTTCTCCAGCACGGAGAAGCTGTAGCCACTCAGCATGAACTTGGGGTCGTTGTCGTTGCGGTCCAGCACTCTTATCACCACGGTGGCGGTGCCTCTGTGGCTCGTCGACCCCTTATCCGCCGCCGTGACCCGGAACTCGTAGCGCTCCCGCTGCTCCCGGTCCAGGGGGCTCCGGGCTCGCACCTCCCCGGAGTTGGGGTCGATCTCAAACAGGCCCTTGATGGACGCGTCGGCCACGATGCTGTAGACCAGCTCCGCGTTCGTACCGCTGTCGGCGTCGGCGGCGATGACGTTCAGGACCCGCTCCCCCGGCTGGTTCTCCTCGGCAAAGTCCACCTCGAACAGCGTGGGCGAGAAGATGGGCGAGTTGTCGTTGACGTCCGTCACCTGCACCTTCAGCGAGTTGGTGCTGGACAGCGCCGGGTTCCCCGAGTCCACCGCCACGATCTCCACCCGGTAGTCCCGGACCCGCTCGTAGTCCAGCGGCGTGGTGGTCTGCAGGAAGTACTTCCTCTTGTTGTCGCTGGACGAGTCGCTGGCGGGCCGCAGCTGGAAGGGCACGTCGCCCGCCACCACGCAGGTGACCACCGCGTTCTCCCCCTCGTCGCGGTCCGACACCTGCACCAACGCCACCGCCGTGCCCACCGGCATGTCCTCCGAGATGTTGGCCACGCCCTCGCTGTGCGTGACCAGGCCGATGCCCCGGATCTCCACGGCGGGCGCGTTGTCGTTCTGGTCCGTCACCTCGATGGTCACGAAGGTCTTGGAGCTCTTGGGCTGCGGGCCCCTGTCCCGGGCCACCACGTAGAAGGTCAGGCTGTCCACCTCCTCGCGGTCCAGGGCGCCCTTCACGTAGATGATGCCAGTGGAGCGGTCGATGCGGAGCAGCTTGGGCACGGGGTCCAGGGCCTGGTGGAGGGTGTACTCGATCTCCCCGTTGGGGCCCATGTCGTAGTCGTTGGCTTTGACCTGCGATAAAAGAGTCATAGAGCGGCGGTTAGAGGATTGGATTTGGGGGGCGATTATTCAGATACAATTAGTGGGAAATGGGGTTGCGGGCAACATCAGCGGTTAATAAAGGAATGAATTAATAATGGGCTGTCACGTTGATCAATAACAGGGCCTACAGTTGCACACGCACCGTGATGCTCGCAGCCATTTTGTGGCACGGCCCATTAGGCCGCGTTTAAATGCTGACTTACACACACACTTTTTATACACATACATACACTATTTTCCTCCATTCGCTCCAATGCCGTTTCTTCTTCTCACTTGAAAAGACTAAAACGTGTAATATTAACATTCAGAGTAGATCATCCTCTTGAAAACTATGATAGAAAAATACTATGATGTCCAGATGCTTGTGAGGGCAGACTTGCATAATTAGAGAGAGACGATCATAAGATAGTTTGGCGTATGTATGTGGATGTTAACGATACAGAGTTTCAAATCCCAAAACCAATACATTTTTAAACAGTTTCAAGTTTAAATTTAGTTGGCAGCCAGTCTTACAAGCTGTTCACTGAATGCTCAGTAACAGGTGTCTCCCTCTCTTGCTCTCTTGAATTTTAAATGGCTACCCCTCGCTTCCAAGAGATTTGATACGGCACACAAACACATATATATCCATACATATAATTGGACGTATCAATCCATGCGTCAACACGCTACACACATTACAGTAGCATGCATATGGTTAAGACTTTGTACGCTAAACTTTGTGCTATCTTTCTGGCGTGGCATCGAAAAGGCATGAAAACATTTTCCTGCGTCAGTGACTCTAAACAACTCGCTAGCGAGACACGATGAGATGGTAGTTTATCAATCCAAAACAGGAACGAGGGCTGTCACGGCGAAACAGCACAGGACAGTATCATTAAGAAGAGATTAAGAAACTAAACAAAAATGAGAATAAATTTACACATTCGATTTACAGAAAACACGACACAATATACACCAAGCAACACTGGATTAGATGCATTGTGTTGCTTGTGAATAAAACGAGCTGCTAATAAAGCTTTGCAAAGTGCACAGACTGGACAAGGACAACGGAGGAGGGGGGCGGGAGGAGGAGTGGTTGAAGACCAAACTAATGCAGCAGAACAGTACTTCAAGAACTGATGTACTTGTAATTAAAAACAGTACATGGCATTGTATAGCGTCTTATCCTAGCTATCTGTGTTGTATACGGGGAACGGGTTATCCTCAGCTAGTGCTTGACACTTGGTTCTATGAACGTCCTTACTGTTCCGACAGAGACATACTGTTGTTTCTCTATCTTCTGGCAAAATGTGCCCATTGTAGGTCACTTGGGACAAAAGCGTCTGCTAAACACCCTAAACGTGAACGTAAATATAAGAAAGAGCTCACCTGCAGCACAGAGTGTCCCACCGGGCTGTTCTCCTGCACCTCTGCCTCGTACGCGGCCTTCTCGAACTTGGGCGAGTTGTCGTTGGCGTCGGTGACCACCACCCGGAGCAGGGCGCTGCTGTAGCGCTGCGGGTGGCCCCCGTCCACCGCCTTGATGGTCAGGTCGTACGAGTCCTTGACCTCGCGGTCCAGCATGCCCAGCACGATGAGCTGAGGCAGCTTCTCCCCGCGGTCCTCCGCCACCTGCAGGCCGAACAGCGTGGTGGCGTCCGGCCCGGCCGCCAGCGCGTAGTCCGCCACGCCGTTGCGCTCCGAGTCCTTGTCCGTCGCCACGGGGATGGAGAAGAGCGCGCCCATGTGCGTGTTCTCGGGCACCGAGATGGTGAGCACCGAGGAGGGGAACTGCGGCGTGTTGTCGTTGATGTCCTGCACCTCGATGCGGCCCTCGATGAGACGGGGACTCTGGTTCTGGATGAGGTCCGTCACCGACACCTCGAACTCCAGGTAGCAGGGCTTGCCCTTGACCTGGGCGCGGCAGTCCCGAAGGGTCTCGCGGTCGATGGGGACCTCGGTGGTGAAGATGTCCCCGGTCTTGCCGTCCACGCGCAGGTACGGGGCGCCCACCTCCAGCTTGTAGAGGTGGCCCGAGTCAGGTAGCCCCTGATCGGCCGCCAGGCTGCCAATCAGGGTGTTTGGGGGCTGCTCCTCCTGCACCCGGTACAGGATGCTGCCCCCGGCGGAGCCGCAGTGCAGCAAGAGCAGGGCCCAGAGCACGGTCGCTTTAGTGTTCATATCCATGGGCTCATGAGACGGTCCACCTGGGGGACACAGAGGGGACGGTTACAGCTTGCTTAATCATCGTTATTCTTTCTTACCTCTTTATATTCCCCTTTCATTCTTTAGTTAAATGTCTTCCTAAATTGTGTTTAATCCACTCTTTTCTTTCTTTAAGGACTTCCTCCCATCTTTAGGACTTCCTCTATTCTTCTTTTATGTATTTTATGTGTTTGCGACGTTCTAAGGGAAGACCCTAACTAGGCCTGCTACTATAAACTATAAACTGTGTGGTTAAGACGGCTTCACTTTGTCTCTGCTTCTTGTTGTTTCCATTGTCGCCGCAAAAACTGTGAAATGAAACATGCGCAACATTGTCCCGCGTTGAGATATTCCATAATTAACAAACTTCCTGAAGTGCTTCATTTTCGATGAATAGAAAAAAATGGAAAATGATAACAATTGCCACGCAGGGTTTCATTTCAATCTGAAGGCCCTAATTAATATCACTTTTGTCCAGATGTTGGATCCTCTCTGAGTGCTTACGACGCAAACACACTCGAGGGCAATTGCGCATTATTTTCTGCTGAATTCTGGAAATGGATCCCGAACACAAAGTTTGAAAGTTTTTTTTTACAATTCCCGGGAACACATTAAAGCCTCCAAGAAAGCGTCCCTGGATCCCGTTTGAAAGAACACAGTCAAACAAAACAAGAACCTCCTCAAACAAAGTAGTAAACGTCGCAGAGTTATCGTGAGTAATTACTCGTCTCTGAACAGAACGGAACGGGGCGTGATCCGTTTCAAAGCCGCGCTGTGTGCGGAGACCGCTATGCAGAGAACAGTGCATTGATTGTCATAGAGGCACTGAATCTTCTTTATGCAGTCGTCGACGTATCAGAGGATTTACCAGTTGTCAACATAAAACACAAACACTCCCCAGAATCCACGCCGGGCAGCCAGGCAGCCGTTGGATGAATTGGATTAATCAAAAAAAGTCGATAACTTTGCTCTTGACCATTGGCCACATTTTGTGACGTCTTGACTACTTCCTGACTTTCGTGCTCCGATGGCTGGGAGATTTCTTTGTGTATGTTAAGCAACCGGAGTTTGGAGCAGACGTTGAAGGCCAATATCATGCTCTGATGCTCCAGAGAACTCCTCAGGACTGCATTGTTCTCTTGATAAAAATTGTGTGTGGTGTGTGTGTGTGTGTGTGTGTGTGTGTGTGTGTGTGTGTGTGTGTGTGTGTGTGTGTGTGTGTGTGTGTGTGTGTGTGTGTGTGCGCGTGTGTGTGTGTGTGTTTTCATGTGTGTGCATGTGTGTGTAAGCATGCGTGAGCGCGTCAGTGTTTGCATGAATGTGCTTGTTTTTTTTTAAGGTGTGAATGCTCGTAATTTATTTAAGTTTGTGTGTGCCAGAATTTGTGTGCGCTCAAGTTTTTTTGTGCATGAATATGTGTTTGTGTGTGTGCTAATGTTTGGGTTTGTGTGTGTGTGTGCTCAAGTTTCTGTGTGTGTGTGTGTGTATTCAATTAACCCCTTTCATTGCGTTCCTATTTGTGCAAGAGCAGAAACAAAGAGGGAGCAAAAGAGAATCTGTTGATAATTAAATATGAACAGGGCAGAGGCATTAATCCGGTTCATCATCAATAGCGTTCTGCAACCCCTGGCATGAAAATATTATTCAAGGGACGACAAAACAAATATGTATTCAGCTTGACAGAAAAGCACAAATACCCAGAATCCGATGTGGAAGCCAATCCCTTTGAATCTGTTAGAATTGGAAGTGCAGCTTATTGATGTACTAATTGCTAAGTTATCGATGTGCCCCCTTTCTGCATTTACAACTGAGCCTCTGGTCGATGTGACTTGAATAGGAAGTGCGTGTGTGTATATGTGTGTTAGTGTGTGTGTGTCTGTATGTGTGGGTCTGTGTGTTTGTTGGTGTGTGTGGGTGGGTGTGTGTGGGTGCGCTGAGCATGACTGTGCATGTGTGTGAGGGACTGAGAAACGACAGACGAGATGGAAAGAGAGAGCAAGGGGAGAGTGACAGAGGGGGTTGAGAGAGAGAGAGAGGGAGAGGGAGAGAGGGAGAGGGAGAGAGAGAGAGAGAGAAGAGAGAGAGAGGGAGAGAGGAGGGAGAGAGGGGGAGAGAGAGAGGGAGAGAGAGAGTAAGGGAGAGAGGGGGAGTGAGAGAGGGAGTGTGAGAGAGGCAGAGAGAGAGTGTGAGAGAGGCAGAGAGAGAGAGAGAGGCAGAGAGAGAGAGAGAGAGAGAGAGAGAGAGAGAGAGAGAGAGAGAGAGAGAGAGAGAGAGAGAGAGAGAGAGAGAGAGAGAGAGAGAGAGAGAGAGAGAGAGAGAGAGAGAGAGAGAGAGAGAGAGGCAGCTAGGCTAACGCTTCAGTTTGCTCAACCTACAAAGACCAAAACATCTCTGCAGATACACCGGACACTCCACGTCCAAAACAACAACAAGGTTGCTGGTTCTGCAAAGGACTGCTATGGTCAGATCTTTAATGTGTCATCGACCTCAAGGAAACCAGAAGGTGGCTTTTGCATATTTGACTTGCATTATCAGATAAATTAATAATTTATACATAATATATATAATATGTACAAAATATATACAGTTTGATGTATATTGTATATTTGTATTCATTACGTATTCCATCGTTATATTTATCAACTAACCTGACCTTACTCAACCGTTTAATATCCATTTATTGTTTTTTGTGTTTCGGTCTCAGAATGTGAGTAACTCCTTCTTCGTCTGGTGGCTAATGTAAAGACACGGCGTCTGAAGTGACGCAGTGGCTCGTGGTCGACGACGGCCCTGACTTAGTGCTCCCCAGTGGCCTGTCAGGCCGGGAAATGGCGGCTTTCTGCTTTGTTTACTTTTGCTTTACCATTCATGTGAGCGCTGAGAAACACATGCAGACTTGTGTGTGTGTGTGTGTGTGTGTGTGTGTGTGTGTGTGTGTGTGTGTGTGTGTGTGTGTGTGTGTGTGTGTGTGTGTGTTGTGTGTGTGTGTGTGTGTGTGTGTGTGCTGCGCGCGCGCGGCGTGTATGTGTGTTCGTGTGTTTGTCATGTTGAGTGTCATGGACACGTGCTGAGAAACACATGCAGACTTCAGTCACTGTGTGTGTGTGTGTGTGTGTGTGTGTGTGTGTGTGTGTGTGTGTGTGTGTGTGTGTGTGTGTGTGTGTGTGTGTGTGTGTGTGTGTGGTGTGTTTGTCATGTTGAGTGTTATGGACACTGTTCTCTTCTCCATCTCTCTCTCTCTGAGCTCTGTCCTCTCCCTCCCTTGACGCTTTAATCTAAGACTCTACAGTTGATAAAGTTTCCTTCTCGCTCGCTAACGGCGACGTCTCTGGACGAGGCGCGGTCGAAGGTGCTTCACTCGTGTTCAGCCGCACACCTCCTACACTCTGACAATCCAACACTTCCTCGGACATCCTCCAAGTCCTCGGCAAACCACCAACTGCTGAGCTGGACTCAAAAGGTGTGTTTTTTGTGCCCTTCTTCCCGGCCCGCTCGCAGACGAGGGTCTGCCATCCCAGATGGTCTCGCCGAGCTTACAGAGTTCAAGCTGATTCAGGAGAACCGCGAACGCACGACTCAGCACAAAGCCCAAACAAAAGGTGCTGCAGAAGAGCTATGCCGGACACATCGCCGCTCCCCACAACACCTCGGCCCCCGTCTGCGCTCGTTCCCTGGACAAATGAGCCCCCGCCCGGCCTTTACAGCATCACCAATCGGACGGGATCTCTCTGCTCCTTCCTAAGGTGAGTTAACTTTGTGGAAAGAACAGACCGGAGAATCCACGTCCCACTTTCAAACATATCCCTCCACCTGTCACCCCCTGCAACATGTTCAAAGTTTTTTTCAGTCTACACAGACCCTCGGTACATAGTAACAGAAATATATATACAATAAAGACAAAACCCCGCTAGTTGAAGGGTTCTTCCAGGGCAGGACGAGTTGAATCCCCAGCAGCAGAGATGTGCTGCCGTGCAGGACAGAGCAGGCGTGTGTGTGATTCCTCTGAATGGAGGAGGACGGCCCGGGACAGGCCACCACTCATCATCACATCCTTTCCTCCAAGGACGGAACACGACCTGAAACACGGAGGAGAGAGGGGGCACGCAGACGGGAGCGGTGTCTGGCCAAAACCCGCCCTATTAAGTCCGCTAGCAGAGCCAAGCGTCCCGGCCGGGGGGAAGGCATTGCGTCAGCAGACCGGGCTTGGCTGAGCGTGGACATCGCTCAGCATATGTACAGAGCCTGCAGAGCGCTGTGATGTACTGTCGCCCTGCAGGGCCCCTGTTATACCACTACCTTGTAACCTCCGACGCTGTCATGGTGGCGGACAGCACCTCACATCTCCCCCCCCCCCACCACCACCACCCCCGCCCTCTGCTCCTTGTTAACTGTCCACACAACCGGCCGTCGGACCCCTGGCGGGCAGTGAGACGAGGAAGAGGAGGAGGAAGAGGAGGCAGAGGAAGAGGAAGAGAAGGAGGGGGGGGAGGAGGAAGAGGAAGATGAGGAGGAGAAGGAAGAGGAGGAAGAGAGAGAAGAAGTGAAGGAGGAGGAGAGGAGGAAGAGGAAGATGAGGAAGAGAAGAGGAGGAAGAGAAGAAGAGGAGGAAGAGAAAGAAGAACTGAAGGAAGAGGAAGATGAGGAGGAGGAAGAGGAGAAGAAGAGAAGGAGGCAGAGGAGGAAGAGGAGGAGGAAGAGGAAGAGGAGGAAGAGAAGGAAGAGGAGGAAGAGAAAGAAGAAGTGAAGGAGGAGGAGAGGAGGAAGAGGAAGATGAGGAGGAAGGAGGAAAAAGAAGAGAAGGAGGCAGAGGAGGAAGAGAAGGAGGAGGAGGAAGATGAGGAAGAGAAGGAGGAAGAGGAAGAAGAAGTGAAGGAGGAGAGGAGGAAAAGGAGGAAGAAGAGAAGGAGGAGGAGGAAGAAGAGGAAGAATAAGTGGAGGGAGAGGGGGAGGAAGAGGGGAGGGGGGCATCCCCTGAGATTAGCATTAGAGCCTCCTGCACAGCGGGCCCCGGGCTGGCTCGGCGTTCCCGTCCGTGTGTTCCGTTAAGAATCATCCTCGGACCGTCTCTGTCCGCCGCCCATCAGAGGGGATATTGCATCAGCTTGAAGCGGGAACCGCTCAACAGCGAGGGCTTCTCATTGGCCGGCGCTGTCAGAGGATCCTACAGTGAGGCTCCGGCACCAGAGAATGCAATGTGCAGTTTGGAGATAATGGGGCTCATAGCCAGGGGCGCACCGGGCGAGGCTGTCTACGCTGGGCTCCTGTTATTGTTCCTATCTGTTGTATATGGTGCCGTTGTGTGGTGAGGGGGGGGGGGGGGGGGGGGGCACCGCCAAACCCAGCAGGGGGCCGGACGAAGCATGGCACGGCCCAGACGCCCCCCGCCGCACTTATTAGATTAAACATCAGATGGAAAATACGACAGAGCGGAGCTCACGGCACGGCCAAACGGCCCGTCAATAAAAACAAGAATCACTCGCATAAGGTCTTCAGGAAGCTGGGATCCCCCCCCCCCCCACATTATTAAGGTTCATATTGGTTTCATGTTCGCTACGCTCCGCCAAACTCAATCGCTCCCAACCAAAAGCTTTGGTTTTGTTTTAATTAGTACTACGGTGTTGTGCAGCATCACAGTCTTAGGTCAGTGAGTATCTCATTCTGGTGTTATTAATGTTAGCGGTGTTGTGCAGCTGGATGCCCGCCTGCGTTGGGGAACACGGGGCGCAGTGAGAAGCTCAGGCAGCAGAGGCTCAACCTGCAGTAACTTTTTAATTACCCGGCGATGTGTCATTGTGCGGAGGGGGAGACGAAGCGAGTCTGACCACAGCATCACTACATCAATCAGGTCTCTGCTCAACCAGATGCTGGGATTACTGCGCAAGGCAACAACAGGCCAATACTGGAGAGTTTAACTCAAGGTCTGCTCTCCATATCCAAAAAACAGGAAATATGGATGTGTGTTGGTGTGTTGTTGTAGCGAGTATCTATGCAAGAGATGAATGGAGAGAGTGGGAGGGAGAGAGACAGAGAGCGAGAGAGAGAGAGAGAGAGAGAGAGAGAGAGCAGAGAGAGAGAGAGAGAGAGAGAGAGAGAGAGAGAGAGAGAGAGAGAGCGAGAGAGAGCGAGAGAGAGAGAGAGCTGTGATAGATACATTCCATACGATTCCTATGGCTGGATGGAATGATAGTATTTCCACTCAGCACAAAATATCATGTTTGGGATGATGCTATGGAAAACCATATAAATATCTATACCGTCTAAAATTATGGTGTGCATGTGTGTGTGTGTGTGCGTGCGTGTGTGTGTGTGTGTGTGTGCGTGCGTGCGTGTGTGCGCTCACAAATGAAGTTTGGCAACACTATGCAGGAAGTGAGGTCAAAGTTTGATCCCGGCGGCCCCCCCTGATTGGCTGCCAGAGGACGGACCACCTTGACCAAGAAACCACGACGAAGGCTAATCGGATGTGTGAGTGGCCCCGTAACCATGGAAACAGACAACGAGGCTGCCGGCTGCCACGGCGGCCGCCTGACATTTGCTCTCCGGGGCCGCCCACCGGACATCGCCCCGCATCACGTCAGGCGCCCCCCCCCCCCACCACCCCCACCCCCACCCCCCCAGCCAATCAGGGAGAGGGAGAGGAAGGAGGCGGGGACCTGAGGAGCCTCCATCACACTGCAGCGCCACGGCCGAGTGGAGCGTAGTGAACGAGGGGGGCTGTCTCCCCCATCCTCCACCTGCACCCCCTCAGGGTACGACCCGCTCAGGGTACGACCCGCTCACTGTATGACCCCCTCAGGGTGCGACCCGCTCAGGGTGCGACCCGCTCAGGGTGCGACCCGCTCAGGGTGCGACCCGCTCAGTGCACAGTGGGGACGTGATGAATCATCAGCATCCCCACGCTGTACACAGCCTCATCTGCTGCTCTCTCCTCTGCCGTCATGAGTGTGGACTGGGTGTTTCCACTTCCACAACAACGCCGGACTAACGGTCACCATACCCACGTTGGGTTGGATGTTCCTGGAGATTAAGCGGCCTGAACGGCCTCTCCAACACACTCCTCACCCCACACCTGAATGTTTACCAAACAGTGGGTACCTGGAGCCTGTCACGAGTCTATCAAGCTATCTGTGTGAGTGATGCTCTCTATAACGTCGGATATGACGGGAAATGAGCAGGATTTCAGAGCGATCTGGATGGATCGCGTTTTCTGCCTTTCTGAGATAAACTCAGCCTTTGCCACAGGAAATGACAAATGGCTGTCAGCTGCCGTGTGGCTTGGGTGTGCATGGTGAAGGGTGCGAACATGAGACATAATCATATCTGCGTGGGAATGAATGGTGGATAGAGATGCCACCAGATATCTATATGATTATATAAGTATAACTCCCTATGCAGTGGTGCATGGAGACACACACACACACACACACACACACACACACACACACACACACACACACACACACACACACACACACACATGCATGCACGCACACACACACACACACAAGTGTCATTGGGCGGTTGATGGGCTGACGAATTAGGGGCCGGCCCTTGGTTAATGATCTGATGGATGGTTGGGTTAACGAAGGCCTCGTTTACGTTAAGATATGTAGCGGAAGAGACAGCTACAGGTAGACAGATGGATTGATGGCTGATTGATCGATGAACAAATAGATGCACACACAGGTACACACCCCTTCCCACAAACACACCCCCTCCCCCTCCCACACATACACACAGAGCTAGTCTCCCATTCACACACACTTAGACCCCCCACCCCACCCATGCCTAGACCTCCTCTCTCTACACACACACTCACCTTGCCCTACCAACACACACACACACACACACACACACACACACACACACACACACACACAACACACACACACAATACACTTACTCACCTAACTTATTCCGTCTGTTCTGAATACGTGTTCAAGTGCGAGTCTGTCGACATTAATTGTGGAGATTGCTCCGTGTTTTTTTTCTTGTTCCTTTCCCTGCCAACCCCACTAGCGGCTCGAGAGCAGCTGATTGGGCTCCCGGTTGATTGGAGTCGCTGGGGTGTACCGTTCTATGTGGAGGCAATCACACACGCGCACTCGCCTAAAGAGAGCCGCTACAAAAAAAATGTGTCTGGCGGTGGTTTGTGGAGTGGTCAAGGGGGAGAGAAAGGGGGAGAGACGGCGGGGTAGAGACTAATACATTCGAGACAAGAGCGGGCAAGCGGAGAACGGGAGGTTTTCTTATTTGCATTTGTGGTGCGTTGTCAATCACCTGCGTTTTTAGGAGATGACAACGATGAGCCATTATTGATCAAAATATAGCAAATAGATACAAGGCGTTAGAAAACCAGATCGATGTGGTCGTGTGCGTTATAGCGGCTGCAACGGGAGATGCCCTGTGGGGTGTGTGTGCGTGTGTGCTTGTGCGTGTGTGTGTGTATGCGCGTGCATGTGCGTGTTCGTGCGTGTGTCTGCGCACGTATGCGTGTGCGTAATGTGGGGCTGCGATGCAACAGACTGACCGGTGAAGTAAAACCAGGCGATGTGACGCAAAACGCTGATATTCCCCACTTCGGAGAATCCGGTCGGATCAGAGAGTGGAGCCTTCGACAGTAGCTCGAGCTGCGCACTTAAGCGTCGGCCAGACTTCCCAGAGACCCCCGCTGCGCCTCGTGAACAGTCTAGATACCGGGAGACGAGTTGGAGTCTTGTGGACGAGGTGCACTCATACAGGCTGGAGCTGCCGCGTCGCACCCCAAAGTACAGCACTAGTGGAGCCTCTATGAGCCCGTTCTCCTCGGGAGAGACACCCCCCGTTCTCCGGAGGAGAGACCCCCGCCCCCTCCCTGATTATAACGCATTTCCTTCCGATTCGCCATTAGTTGCATTTAAGCCGCTCAGCAGTCACGCCTGACCAGTCCAACTTTCATTTTCGCAATCACCATCATTGGAATCGATGACTTCTTATTCTACCCCACGTAGAATACCTGAATTAATACCCAATTTCATACCCTTTTTAATACCTGTTTGGATGACTTCTCCGATGCGCGTCTGTCGCGTAAAATCCGCCTTGAGCGAGTATTCCCGGCGGCTCCAGAGGCAGGTTTCTAACCCTCAAACCTCCCCGTCTGTGGCAGTGATGAAATAACTTCACTCGGCGGATCCATGAGCTTCAGAAGTTCCCGGTGAAAACCCCGCTCTCCATGTCACCGGCGGTTGAGACGAGAACCTCGCGTCCCGAGGCGGGGGTCCGGCTTTAGTTGTCCCCGCAAAATGTGGCTTCTGTTCTATGGCGGAGAACTGGTGGAGTCAGACCTGATGGATTCAGACGTGGTGGTGGGAGACCAAAAGCGTTAGTCCATCGGGGAGGGACGGGGATGCCATTGCTCCGACTCGACAAACTGATGGCTCTGGAGACGAGGACTCGCCTGACGCATCCGTCTTGACCAACTTTGTCCTGCGATCAGACTGAGGGCGTTCAGGAACCGAACCGAGCGTCACCGAACAGAACCGTGTCCCCCCAGAAGCTCGCGGTAGCCCGGGACCGAAGAGAGAACCATCTGTAGCATCAGCTGCGGAGCGACTGATGAGATAGCGTCGTTAGGGTCTTCTCCCCCCCCAACACTCTTTTCTCGCTCTCTCTCTCTCTCTCTGGCTGTCTCTCTCCCTCCCTATCTCTTGCAGTCTCTCTCCCTCTCTGTCTCTCTCTCCTCTCTCTCTACAGAGGTCCACTAGTCCGCGCGTGGGAGGAGGTGGGCTGGCAGAGAACGCACCAACACACAATTATCTCTCTCTCTCACTCTCACACACACACACACACACACACACACACACACACCACACACACACACACACCACACACACACACACCACACACACACACACACACACACACACACACACACACACACACACACACACACACACACACACACACGTGTCTGGACGGGGAATCGATAGGCTGAGTTAAGACGGTGTTAAACTTATCGCCACTTAGTCGGTTCAGCGGGACGCAGTTGGGAACCGGCAGACTATATGCTGGTCAACACTCTGCCCTCCGTGACGGAGACGTACCATCTATACGTTTTGTGTTCGTATCGATTCCAGAAGGTACACGTACTTTTTTTTTATGCGTAAGCATCAGTTGAAATTTCATTCCTTAGCTATGAGAAACGCCAGAAATATGGAGTGTGGATGAAAGCGTCTTTAGTGTTCGTCCATCTGTCGCCCCCTTCAGGCGGCTCTGACAGGGAGGAGGGGTCGAGCTCTCCTCCGGCGAGAGGGAGCGGGGGGGGGAGAAAACGTGTTGTGACGTCACGTGGCGGTCCAAAAGTCGACCACAATTAATGGACAGGCTCTTATCGATAAAGAGAGAGGGGTCAATGGATATTACACCACGAAGAAAGATACAACTACATACATTGTAATTACTCACACACACATAATTGCATAAACACCAGAGTCCTTAAATAAACATGACGGGGTGTGAATAATGCAGGCAGGGTTTATTATAAAACAGCCAAACATGGAAATGGACCAGAAGCCATGGGGGGGGGGGGTTCTAGCAAGCAGGAAGGGAGTCATTCCTCCTTGTGTGAGGGGGGGCCCCTCCCCGGCCCCTCATTACCGGGAGCCCAGAGCTCGCTCCCCCCTCCCGGGCGTCCATTAGGGCTCCCAGCTCCAGCTCCCGCCGCCCCGAGTCAATCACATTAAAGACCCCCGCGCGCCCCCCCTCGCTGTGGAGCAGCGGTCGTATTAGAGCGGCTCAGGGACCAGAGACATCATGGACGTTACCGCCCAGAACCAGGGCAGAGTGGGAGAGCGGGCAGGAACCAGAGACATCATGGACGTTACCGCCCAGAACCAGAGCAGAGTGGGAGAGCAGGCAGGAACCGTAAATACAGGCTGCGGTCTGAGCTGTTGACGGCTGGTCCTGGTTCCACTCTACGACGTCGCGGTGTCCTGTAACGGGGCCCACACACAGGTAGCGGGTAAGAAGCAGTGTAACAGAGTGTTCCTCGGTATGTGAATGAGTCTGTCAGTGCAGGGGGTGACGGTTAGTGTAATAAGTTAGCGTAATAAGTTAATGTAGTAAGTTGGTGTAAAGGGTTAGGAATTGTTCCATAGCGTTGTTACGTAACAAGTGCATGCTTGAACAGGTTGTTGTAACGTTGTTAATGTGTTATTACAAGGTTACAAGGACACTAACGTAATCGAAGTGTTACCATTTGTGTCTTAAAAATGCAATCCTAAAATGTACCTAAAGTGGTGTGCATGAGGCTCACGTAACCTTAATCAACAGGTCCCTTACCGTGTGTTGATTAACCCTTAACAAATCTCACTTTGATGATTCTCCATATCCCGGAATATCCCTGAGTCAACGAAACGTCCAACTTTGCATCCGAGTGAATAAAGGAAACCAACACAGAGAGGCACTTTAAGGTCCCTATTCATACTTTTTTAGGGTTAATAATTGCATTGGGGGAACTACTGGAATAGGGTTACATGCCTGTATAGGTTAGAAATACCCCTTATTATTCTCACACTGCAAAACCAATTTAGCATCTTTCAAAGACGTTCTGTTTTGTATCATGTCGCATTTAGGCCCCCCTCCCGAGTAGCCCCCTCTGTGGCGATTGGTCGAACGCTTTGCGCGTTTGTCTGCAAATTCCCATTCGACGAGAAAGTGAGTAAACACTAGCGGGTGTAGCCGGGTGGCGGACTTCTGAACCTCCAGCCACCGCCCACTGCACACAGTCTGACGTCCCACTTACTAGTAGGCCTACGGACGTAAAGTTTAAGGGTTCTCGTTTGGGCGCGAATGAAAACTCGCCCGCTGGCTCAGACCTAGATTTTCCGAGCTTAGCAGACGTAAAACATGTATTCACACACGTTATATATAACAGTCATTGACGGCAAAAAGTCGAAAAGCAAGCAAGATATACGCCTCTGTACTCCGGCTGTTCAGAAGGGAGGCTGGTTTCAGTAGGGCGCGCGGTGGTGGATGGTATCAACGCGAGCCGCTTTCCCCCGGAGACGCCACGATGCAGCCGGTGGCGGTGGCACCGCCACTGAACGTTGTCTTAGCAGCTCCAACTAACATTTGGATCCTTGTTATTGTAACATTATTTAGTACAATTATCTCTGTTGTGTTTGAGTCCCACTCACCTTCTTTGATGTAATACCCACACCGACGGATCGGCATGGAGAACAGGCAGCGATAGAAGGGAACAGAGCCAAGTGGCTGCCAAGTTGTCGTGTCGTCGCTGTTGAAGACACGACGGCAGCCAGGGAGTTCTGGCCAAGCGTCCTCCACACGGAGAGGTGATTAGCCTCTAATAGTGTGTCTCCATGTCCTGCAGACCTCCCTGTCCTTCACACGAGAGGTGTTTAGCCTCTAAATAGTGTGTCTCTCATGTCCTGCAGACCTCCTGTCCTTCACACGAGAGGTGTTTAGTCTGGTAATATTTGTCTCATGTCCTGCAGACCTCCTGTCCTTCACACGAGAGGTGTTTAGTCTGTAATATTCCATCTCATGTTCTCTTGTCCTCACACAGGACACCTTGAGACAACATCTATATGTGCAGGAATACACCAGGGCCCCTAAAACTCTCAGGATGCAACCAATTAATCCTTGGAGATGGAGATGGGAAAAGGTAAATACCTGCAGACGAACCTTCATCAAATCCACCCGAGGCCGTCTGAATTAACAGCCCCAAACATTTCATTGGACAATTGATTTTAAATTGTATTATGTGTTATGTTTTTTTGGAGGTTTTGGCTGATAGTGTGTGTTCTGTGTGTTGTGTGTGTGCGGGGGGGGGGGGGTGGATTACGGTAGGATTTGAAGCTTTGCTCTCGCGTTTTCATAATCTGCCAGGTAAAAAAATGCCACACAAATTGGAGGAGAGTGGGCTCGGAGCACCCGGCCCCCCCTGCTGCTCCCTGTGTGTTTCCTCTTCTGGACAGCTACAAACGGTTGTACAATTTACCTGCTAATATACCTCCAGCCCCGCCAGCTGTCAGGACGCCCCCGCCTCCCGCGCCTCCTGTTCACCCCTTGTATAAGCTGCGTCAAGACGGCGCCACAGTCTGGGAGGGGGATGGGGGCGGCCTTCAGCGTGATGGAAAATTATAGTGTGATAAAAAATAAAAAAATAGCAGACACGGTGAAATCAAAGAGGTTTCAATGAGACATGAACGGCGCGCAGGCAGATTGAAAGCGGACAGGAGTTGATGGGCCGCCTAGGAGGGCCAGACGGCTGGTGGTCCCGTCTGTTTACCGTCAGACGAGACGTTTCGCCTTCAGCAGACCGATGGAGATGGTTCTCGGGGCTGGACAGCGCACATGACCGCTCTGAACTTCACCTTAACGTCAGGTGTGCCGTGAGTGAAACGCATCAGGAGGAATACCTCCACTGCGCTAATCACTGATGTTAACAATTCACGGTTGAATCGGTCACGGGCGAGATGCTTTTTGATGGATGTGCGCTATCTGTTTAACGGTGAGAAAAAAAGATTGATGTTGTTGAACATATAAGAATGAAGGGTTTGCCCTCAATGTTAGGAGGCCGGGTCTACACCACCAGTTGTCAGTGTGAATAGACATTACAAGCCGTTTGAGAATCTGCCTTTCCTCTGCCTTAGTGACCTTACAATTGGGCGTGTCCACCTTGATGTATGATGGTTAAATAAGCAACATTTGCTAAGGTCCACTGGGTAGGCTGGAAGACTGATTGACCCATCATACATATAAGTGGACCCGCCCACTTGTGGACGTCACTTAAGCGCACAGGGACTGCGGTCCTGATGTGTTGCCAAAAGGTTGGACGCAACAGACTAACCACACCTCAAACCTGGTTGGTATAAACGAGGCCCCCTTTTTAAAAGCAATCAAGTATCCATTGCTAGCTTTGTATATGTGAACGTTTGGCTCTGAAACACCTCCCCGTTGCCTCTGCTTCAGATTGCGTCTAACCTTGAAATCACAGTGCGGTTTGACAGCGATGATGTCGTCCCTTTAAGGCGTTTCTGTTGTTATGTCTCTTAGCCTTAAACATCATGCGGTCTTTCAGTGAGGATGCCGCTGTAGCTGTTTGCTGCTGCAGCCTGAGATTATGGTTTCCTGTGCGAAAGGTATCCCGAGTACGTCTGTTTGTAGATCCTCACTTCGAGGATACCGGAGGGGATGACCGCCGGAGCTGTCGAGGTTTGTTGTTTGTCAATTCGAAGCCTGTTAAACTAAACCGATAGCCTATCAGACCTGCGCTGAATGCTAATCGCAACAAAGTGCTTCATTAGCTGATAATATTAGTTTATATATCTGTTTTATTTAATAACTGCTGGGGGGCCCGCACGCTCACAAAGGTTCGCACGTCGCCACGCGGTCGTTGCAACACTCAACACTCAGATAAGGCTGGATTTAACCGGTTTATGTGTATAACTACTCGAATATACCTTCAGAAACTCGAACGATTATTGTAGAATTGAATGTTTAAGTATAAATTCCGGCCGGCACTATGCTCCGATCTAATAAAAACATTGGTAATTACAGGTCAGGTCATCCATTTCTACTTTTCACTAATTAATTAGGCCTTACAGTTAATGACTTAATGACTTAACGAATTATTGGTCCGAAATGATTCCATTACTGCCTCATTATTAAAGTTTATTTTGCGTTGTTCAAGTTCAATGTGTACGATGCTTGTGCATTCTAAAAACACAAGTCCGTCCCACAACACGTCATAATAACACAGATGAAAGGAAAAACTAAAGATGATGCAACGTGACGCCCGCTGACGTCTCTGACGAAGATACGGGTCACTAAGGGGCAGGTCGAGGGGCAGCACCTCTGGCTAAAGGGTCCAGGACATCAGGGGACAGAACCAGGGCACGGTTAATGCCAGCTCTGCTCACCCATCCGTCTCCGTGCTAATCTACGAGCTCCCTGTTCCCCTTGCAGGCAGCATGGGTGTGTCACTCGCTCTGGTTAAGAAGCTACAGATATGCAGTCAGTGGGTTTAAAACAGGAACAGAAGCTAGTTTGCATTTTCTGTTGTTTTGTTCTGTCTTTCTTTTTTTGTCTTGTGCTCTTTGTTTACGTTCGCCAGAGGGGTGGGGTTGTGTTCGCTGGGTGGGTGGCGGCGGTGGTGGGTGGGGGGGGGGGAGAGAGAGAGAGAAAGAGAGAGCAAAGGGGGGCGTGAGTGACTGTGGAACAGAAAGAGAGAGAGAGGAGAGAGAGAGAGAGAGAAGAGAGAGAGAGAGATGAGAGGAGAGAGAGAGATGGAGGAAGAGAGAGAGGAGAGGAAGAGAGAGAGAAGGAGAGAGAGAGCGAGAGCGAGAGAGAGAGAGAGAGGAAGAGAGAGAGAGACTGAGAGTGACAGAGAGAGAGGGAGAGGGCTGGAGGGGCTCCTGCAGTCATTAGCTTTCTCACCAAATGCTACACAGCTGCTAGCCTGCCCCCCCCCCCTCCTCCTCAGCACTACTGCTGCCATCACAAATGAGACAGAGCGAGGGAGGGAGAGAGAGATGAAGAATGGGGGCCAGAGAGAGAGAAGAGGTAGAAACACACACACACACACACACACACACACACACACACACACACACACACACACACACACACACAGAGACAAGAAGTGGAGGGAGACAGAATAACGAGTGATTTATTATGCTTCCAACCGTCTTGTATTGTTGACTTTTGTGTTTTTCCACACCAATTGTTATTTTCGTCATATTTAAAATAGTCAAATATAGCAATATTAAAATGTTTCATTCAATAAAAAATGACTATGAGAAATATACATCCTCCTTTACTGCAATATTATTACTAGAAGTAGTAGTAGTAGCAATATAGTAGTAATATAGTAATAGGAGTAGTAGTAGTGCAAGTCGTAGAAGTATTATAGTAGTACTAATAGTAAATGTAATACTAGTAATAGTGGTAGAAGTAGTAGTAGTAGCATTATAGTAGTAATAGTAGTGTTACAAGTAGTAGTAGTATTATAGTAGTAAAATTAATAGTAGGAGTAGAACTAGTAGTAGTAGTCAACCTGGTCTCACAGGAATCCGTAAAATGACTACGGACGCTTAACTCAAGATCCGTGGGATCATTACGGAAACACGCAGATATACGTAATAGGCGCACAGAATTTGTCATTAATACAAGTTAATGAGACTGATATTCCGTGGCACACACACAGATCCCCGTTTCACCGAGCGAGTCGACCACGGGCGCTTAACTCAAAATGAATGGTTTGACATTCCGTTCTGTGGAAAACGAAAAAGGTGAAACCGCGCTCTGGGACACGATTCAATAGATTGACGGTTTTGCGCATGAGCACGAAATCACGTGACATATAGGTGATATATATTTAAGCAATATCACACGAGAGGGAGTGCTGTTGTACTGTATATCAGCACGGCTGTGATTCGGTCGTAGGCACGAGGCCGCAGGCCGAGTGCCGCAGATAATCACAGCCGTGCTGATATACAGTACAACAGCACGACCTCGAGTGTGATATTGCTTTTATACAACAGTGCTACGAGCACATTTTATTAGTAATACAGTAATAAGAAACAAGAGATTATGATTGTTTGTTTCATTTAGTAATCATTTATTCGGCTCCGCCAACACAACATAGTTCCGCACACACACACACACGACTCAGAGAGACAAGAATGTGGCAGGAAACAGGATATACGAAGTGATTTATTAACTGCTTCGCAACAGTCTGTGTATTGTTGAATTTGTGTTTTTCAAAATTGTATGTTCGTCATAGTTAAAATAGTATAATATCAGCACTCATGAACATGTCTCATTGTCCAATACAATATGACTATCGTTGGAACTATCGGAACCTCCCTGTTTAACTGCAAATATTATTACTACAAGAGTGTAGTTGCAATATAGCAGTCTCAACTGTAGTAATATATGATTGGAGTAGAAGGTAGTGCAGTCGAGTGTCTTATAGTACAGTTACTAATAGTAAATGCAATTACTAGTAATAGTGTAGATCAGTAGTACAGTAGTAGCATTCATAGTAGTAATTGTAGTGTTCGTACAAGTTAGTAGTAGTATTATAGTAGTAAACTTCCATAGTAGGCGAGTATGACTAGTAGTAGTAGTCAACTTGGTCTCGCGGAGTCCGAATAAATGATTACGGACGCTTAACTCAAGATCAGTGAATCATTTCGGTTATCACGTACTGTTAACAGTAATAGTGCGCACGTAGAACTGTGTATTAATTACAAGTAATTGCAGACTGGTTCTTCCGTGGTACTCGTATATCAGCCACGGTTGTGATTATCTGCGAGCGAGTCGGCCATCGGCGCTCGTGTCTAACATGAAAAGAATGTTACAGCCGTTCTGTGGATAAACAGTAAAACAGTGAAACCGCGCTCTGTGACATGCTTCAATAGTATTACATTAATGCGCCATGAAGCTACGAAATACGTGACATATATAGTATATACATATATATATATATACCATATATATATTACAGTATATATATATATATATATATATATATATATATATATATATATATATATATATATATACATATATATACATATATATATATATACATATATATACATATATATATATATACATATATATATACATATATATATATACACATATATACACATATATATACATATATATACACATATATATATACATATACATATATATATATATATATATAAATATATATATATATATATAGTCATGTCACGGATTCCTGTGAGACCAGGCTCTAGTAGTAGTAGTATATATTAGTAGTAGTCATAGTAGTATAGTAGTAATATTAGTAGTAGTAGTATATACTAGATGTAGTGGTATATTAGTAAAGTAGGATAGTAGTAGTAATATAATAATAGTAGGCTGATTGTAGTAGTATTATTGGTCTTGGTTTGGTTATTGGCAGTGTAAAACCTCTGTTCATCACTAATCTGTTTCACTGTATTTCTATATTTTTTCTCCTGCCCTGGGATGCCTAATCAATGATATTGACTACATGCCAAGCGAAGAACGATCGCCTACTGCCCGACTTTTCTGCATGAGAACACACAGGGTACCCGCTGCAAAAACAACATTAACCATTTACCATGCAATCTTACTTTCACATTTAATAATTATACATAATAGTACTATTAAAACAGTATTTATTATGCATATATCTTATAATATATATCTAACAATTAAATTATATATTGTATTTACCTAGTATGTATTTACAACTTATATTACTTATATGTTAACATCTGATAATCTAATAAAATATACTATTCATATATCTAATAACAATTGTCTAATGGTGATGTATATTCCCTATTTCTAATATTAATATTGAATAGAAACAGTGTCTACTCATGACTTTATCGAGAGTGAAGTCAACTGCAGTAAATAAAAAATACATTATTTACATATCGTCAATAGTCTTAACGGATACCCAATCAGGCGAGGGAGTGTCCTTTGGCCCGTGGATATCCACCAATGGTTGGTGGTCTACTAAGTAGGTATTAGCCGTGAGGGTTAGGGAGCAGTCAAAGTGGAGCCATTTACAAAGTTTCCAACTGGGCAGTGCTGAGCTCTGTTTCAGACAAGGGAACATGTGTTAACCACCCAATATGGTGGCAGCCCAGTCTTTAGGATGTCGGCCTTCTCTGTTTGTCACACACACACACACACACACACACACACACACACACACACACACACACCACACACACACACACACACACACACACACACACACACACACACAGACCTGAGAGAGATACACACACATGCATAGACATTCTCTCACACACACACACACACACACACACACACACACACACACACTCACACACACACACACACACACACACACACACACACACACACACACACACACACACACACACACACACACACACACACACACACACACAGGCCCATAATGACCACAACATCAGCAGGAGGAGAGAGGCCGTTGTGAAAACACAGACCTTTAATTGTCATTGGTCGAGTCTCAATCAGCGACCATTGATTGCAGCTGATTGCGTTTCTTGCTGATGAGGGAGAGAGGGAAGTGAGGTCACTCAGGCTGTGATCTACAACTTGCAGTCGCTAACGAATCACAAGGATTATTCCCAAAAAATGTTGGGGAAAATGGTGAGTGGAGACAGATGAATGTTGGGTATTTCTTAATGAACCGTTCTGCGCTTTCTGGAGGTATTTCGCTGTACCCTAGTTGTTCAACAAGCTAGCTTTGGGGAATTCCTGAAAGTGTTTCCGATTACATTTAGCCTTTTAGTCTTTTTAACAGACACTTTATTCCGAGGGTTTTGTAAGTGTGGGTGAACAATCAAAGCCTGCAATCAATATTAGAGCAACGACAAAATGTAGGCCCAAAACACAATCCAGCAGTCAAGAGGGATGTAAGAAGGAATCAAGAGGCACTTAGGAATCAAGACGCGTTCAAACAAGGAACACACAAAATAACTGCAGCAAGACACACTGCTAGTTTTGCGGGATGCAATTAACGTGACCTGCCAAAGTTAAAAAATGTCATTGTTCATTGTGTTTATGGTTCAAACCCATGGGGATGTAGAAGTATATATCTATATATCTATATACAAAGACAAAATCATCGATTCCGTTAAAAAAGTCTATTGTCCATTGTCCGTAATATGTGGGTGAGTATCTTTCTGAAACAATTCCATATATTTGTACTTTTACTCGCACATGAGTCATGACGATTAAAAGGAAAACAAACTGATGTTGTCTTAAAAAACCAACCAATCCATAACAATAATAATACCAATTTTTGAGATTGGGGGTCTAAACAGCAGTTACACTCCTACAAAACGCTGCTCTAAACCCCCTCGTTTGGCAGTGCTGACGGTAGCATCGGTAATCAATACAATTCAAACCCCATTCCGACCGCGCGTCCAGCGGAAAGCATTGTGTCCCTACCAGTTACTTGTCATCCCCCATGCGGACGGCGTCGGGGCCAACACACTGTGGCAGATTACCGATAGGAGCCAGACCCCGCTGTACAAAGAAGTGAATCAGCTACGCTCTCCCAGCCACCGGGATCCAACGTCGGCCACAAGCACAGAACCCCGGGCCCACCCCCAGCCCTCTCAAACACACACCGGGGTGAATGAAGAGCGCTCTGGATCAAAACACTCGGAACGTCTAAAAGAGAAAGAACTCCATCCACACTGGCTGAAAATGAAAGCAACATTTGAGCTGCTTTATTGTGAATCCAAATAGCCCCTTCATGGGCACGGAGAGACACAGTGCTGCCAATGGAGGACACCAGGGGAACACAGAGAGGAAAAAACATCTGGCCTTCAACAATTTTAATTAGATTCACCTCTGGGAATCCCCTCACCCCAGGTACGGGGGAATTGTTATTCTTGTAGACCACCTGACACTATTATGCAAAATGCTCACTCACTTAAAGGGAAATAAACCACTCATTGAATATTTAATATCCATGTATAATGTATCCCATATAGATGGGACGGTCTGGAGAATACTAAATATTTCATGATTCAAATAGTTTCCCAATGCGAGAAAAGCCGACAAAAGTTGTGAGTTGAACTGCTGGGAGATGGTATGGCGTAAGGGTGTGAAGAAAAGAAACATCTCTCAGGTGGGAGGGAGTTTATAAGGGCCGGAACAGACCTCAGATCAGTGTTGAGACACAACGTTGTTGAGAACGGCTTTTGGATGTGTCACTGCTGCCTCCCCTGATGTCGTTTGATGCTGCAGTTTTATTTTTAGACTTTAATACAATCACTGGTTGCAGTATTAGCTGATCCGCTCAGTAGCGGATCGCTGTTCGTTGGAGTGGACGGACCTCGCCTCTAAATAATGAGTGCTTTCCATAATTGGATGGGCCTCTCATATCGTCTCTTCATCATCTAATTGAATGCTTTCGTAGCTCACATTATTTGAACCGTAGGATTTCAATGTGTGCTTCGTATACGCAAGTCCACTGATTACATCGACTAATGAATTCGGACCCTGATCGTAACTTGATGCCACTGCGAGGATACAACATGCATGCGGTACATTTGATAACAGAGAAACTGAGATTCTGTCCACCTTTATAACTTAAATTTGTGTGCCTTTCTATCTTTTTGCCTATTCAACCATCTATCTGCCTCCTTATGTCAATATCTCTCTCTCTCTCTCTGTCTGTTTATCTAGCTGTCCAATATATTTACAGTATGTTTGTATATCATCTCTCATTCTCACTCACTCGCTCTCCGTCTGTCGGTCTATATCTATCTCTATGTATATACATTCACTATCTATATCAATACACTCATGCTTAGTATATACACACAGACTGCTGATTTATACATACGCAGGCGCATACTACTAATGACTCGTTAGTGATGTGTGTAGAGCCAGACATCAATTGTGGCCGTAATCTTCCGGGGTCACGGAAAGAACTGTGAACCACTGGAGTAGAAAGACTGTGTTGTCTGAGCAGGAACCCTGACCTCACTATCGTCGCACACGCTGAGTACATCCACTCCGATTGGCTGCTCTGATGTACAGTAGAGTCAGCGACGAAACAAAAGGTTGAGTGTCTCCCTCCATGAAGTGACTAAATAACATCTTGTTTACATATTTATTATTTATTTGCATATTTACTGTCAAGTCAGACAGAGTGCAGCAGACGCGCTGAGTTAAGGATCATGACTCTGTTGCACAGCACTTGATCATGATTGTCGTTGTGTGTCGTAAAAGCCGTTACAAAGGCCAGATGGCGCCACGCTACAGCTGACGCGGCCCGCATCTGGGCCGGTATTAGCGGGAGATGGATGGCAGGCGCCTCTGTTTGCCAGGAGACACGGAATGCGTTTCCCCAACAGTGACATCACATGTAGGAGTGTCCGCCCAGATGTTGGGATGCATCCACTCTTCCAGTTTACCCAGTGGACTGTACCAACTGGGAGGGTCGATCCAACCCAGAATGCATCTGGGTGGACACTTCTACTTGCGATGTCACCAGAGGGAAGGTTTTGAAACGGCTTGCAATCAGCGACGCAGCTGGAGCTAAAATTGGACCACTTTAAGATACGATCTCAACATCACAATTGATCTCAGATTGGATTTGCTGCTTTATAAATATACTAGCTGAACTGAAAGTGAGCAGTATCGCAGTTAGCTACTGCTGGCTCGGGGGAGAACTAACTAGAAGTTTCTGGTTAATATTAACAAAAAATAATGTAATCATAGTCCTTTCAATATTAATGTGTCCCGATCCTAACCCTGATCTTATAACAATAATGCCCGGACCAAAATCTTACCCTAACCGTTGTTAATTGTAACCCTAAACCTTACCATTTCTAACATTTTTGCAACAAGCTTGGAACTTTTAAGCAAATATTTAATTCAATTCAATATCAATATTTATAATGGCAAATTATATGTTTTGCGCATTGAAACCTCCCCACAAAACCAGACGCATAACCGAGTTTGAGGAAAAACCCTGTTGCCAAAATGTTGAGCTATGACCATTCGGGTTGTCATTGATAGGATGGTAGTTGCAGAAGCAATGCATCATGGGAATGGCACTGTTAAAAACTCCTTATATTTCCACCCATTCTTGCCCAGGGCCAGGTGGAGCGAAACACTGTGATTGACCTTGGGAAACAGTTCTCCTCATTCTTTTTTATTGAGAGCCATAACAGCATACAGTAATGGCTTTTGGACAAACTCAGACATACTCCCACTGAAAACCACAACAATAGACATTTGTACGATCAAAACTTTTTCTGTTGGATCATATCTTACATGGCTCCTCGATTAGTCCAAATAATTATCTGAAACCCAAGGGATTTTTACCTTGGTCAAAAGAGCTATTCAAAAGCGCTGTTCTTAACACGCTCCCATACTCGACTCCAGCCACGAGCCATTCGCCTTGAGCACCTAGAAAAAAAAACAAAGCAGAATCTGAAAACTCGCTCATTCTTTCAGGAACAGATGGTGAATCCACAAACTGTTGGGACCGTGGGAGCAGAGCAAGGGCTCCCGGCATCAATCGGCTGTCCCCTTCAAACCGGCCCCTGTTTGTGGGTCCTGCTCTGTATTTAGTCCACACCTTGTCTTGCCTCATCTTCTTAAGGAACTCTCTGACCTGCTTTCATTTAAAAATGTCCGCCTGTGTTGATGACTTGCTCACAGCCCGCACCACATTACCTCCCCGGCACCTGTTCCCCACGCCGCTACTACTCCTCCGGCTTCCCTTTGTCTCTGCGTGCCTCCACACGTTCCCCCCGTCCCTCCCCGGCTGGTCGTCTGGGACCCCCGCGTCTCCCGCCCGCCTTTATGTGCCCGCTGATCTGTTGATCCTTCAGTTGAGACCTAGCAGCCGTCGCTCTCACCTTGTAGGACGGGGCTGAGATGAGAGGCCGCTCCCTTTGACTCCGCAGCCCGCGGCCGTGCTGCCTGAGTACGCACGCTGGCAGCCGGCGGCGTTCGGGCTGAAGTGACGGCACGCATCGCTAATCACCTTCATCCTCATCACCTGGTCCTCATCATCGCTCTCTTTACATTACATCATCCCTATCATCACCAACATCAATTCACCTTCGTCTCCATCGTCCTGGTCCTCAGCCTCATCATCGCTCTCATCTTCTTCGTCAACATCATCCCCATCGTAACGGACATAACCATCATCGGCACCACCGACATAATCGTGGTTCATTTCTGTGCATCGCTGCTCCCCAGCCCACTGAAGTAATCATCGTGGTAGTTCTTCTCCAGATATTCTCCGCCCTGACAGTTGACATGGGGATTTGAACCCAGAAGCTTTGGCAGGGAGGGGAATTGCCCTCAGCACTAGATTACCTTCTCTTCTCCCCTCTGTCTCGCCCCCTGTGGTGTTGTGTATCTCTTGAGTTTATAGAAGAAGTGACACACGTGCGTACACTCGCTATTCTCTGCTCATGTTGCACCACACCCTCTTCTTCTGTTGTCTAGGCGATGTGGCGTGGCACATACTGAACGAGAAGATCGAAGACGATGAACTGTGGAAAATGTGGTCGATGTTCCTGTGTTTACATACTGTACAGATCAACGTTGGTTTACGTTTTTGACAGAAAAACGTTCTCTCCTTTCTTCATGCTCACGTCTGACACCTTCATCTGAAGCGAGGCAACTCTGAGAATGAGAATAATCCGAATCAGAGAATCAAACGATAGCAACTCTTTTTCTAATTTCCTACTACTTGATAGCTAACTTGCCAGAGCGCAAGTTAGCTATCAAGTAGTAGGACATTAGAAAAAGTAAGCAATTTGAAGCATTTGTTTTCTATTTTTAGATGAACCCTCTCCAGGTAACCTCCTAGTCCTCCCTTGTATTGTAAAATATCACACAATTATTTTCACCCAACGGTTCCGCGAGTAAGCAAATGTCGACGACCTAAGAGGTGGCCTGTCGCTGTGAGTCGTGTTCAGCGAAACAAAGAGCGATCTGCCGGCTCAGTCTCTGCTCCGATAAAGTCTCATTCCAGGTCTGACCTTTTGAGTCAGCAGCCTGGATTTATGATGCAGCTGATAGGACGCATATAGGCAGCATTAATTCTGTCTAGTCCCAAACAACACCCTGCACTCCTTGCTTCTAACTTTCAGCTACTGCTTCTGTGTGTGTTTATATGTGCGCGCGCGCGCGTGTGTGTGTGTGTGTGTGTGTGTGTGTGTGTGTGTGTGCGTGTGTGTGTGTGCATGTGTGTGTGTGTGTGTGTGTGTGTGTGTGTGTGTGTGTGCGCGTGTGTGTGTGTGTGTGTGTGTGTGTGTGTGTGTGTGTGTGTGTGTGTGTGTGTGTGTGTGTGTGTGTGTGCAAATGAGTAAGAGCAAAAGTGTGTATGTTTGTATGCTGGTTTCTGCGCGTGTTTATTCATGTTTGTGTGTGTTTGTGTGTGTGTGGAGGCTAGGTGTGCATCTCTATGTTTGTGTGTTTGCCAGTAAATAAGTGACGTTTATTTATATAGCACCTTCCTCCGACATGAGTCCCACGGTGCATTACAACAGAAGAATAAAGCACACAAACACACAAACAGACTCTATAAAAGAACAAACAGTGCTACGTATTGTGTGTGTTCATACATCGATGCATGTGTGTATCTGTACAAGGGTGTGTGTGTGTGTGTGTTTGTGCGTGTGTGTGTGTGTCTTTCTGCGCATCCGTCTGTACGTGTGTGTTTGTGCGTGTGTGTGTGTGTCTTTCTGCGCATCCGTCTGTACGTGTGCACCTGCATGTTTATGAGTATGTGTTTCTTTGTGAGTGTGTGTATCTGTATTTGTGTGTGCGTGCGTGCGTGCGTGTGCATACACATGCATGATTATGTACGTGTGTATCGTTTTGGTTCTGTGCACATGCATGTTTAGGTATGCGTGTGTCTGTTTAGCCGTATCAGAGTGTGTGTGTGCACACACATGTTTCGTGTGTGCATGTATATCTGTATTAGTGTGTGTGTGTGTGTGTGTGTGTGTGTGTGTGTGTGTGTGTGTGTGTGTGTGTGTGTGTGTGTGTGTGTGTGTGTGTGTGTGTGTGTGCACATGCATCTTTTTGTATGCATGCTCCTGGCCTCCAGAGGTTTCCTCTTCACTTGATTCCGTTGAATTAAACAACGATAATGAATCACTTCTCCCCCGTCCATGTGTCGAAGGGCCCTCCTCGGCCCACACACTGATACCGTCAGACACATGCTCTCTGATGCCTTCATCAGCCACGTCAGGGTTCCTCCAGCGGCACGGCAGTACTAATAACAACAACAGGAAGGCCTCGGCTGTTTCCAGCGAACACAACTAATCACTGCGCTTCCTAATCATGTGCGACTCTCGACGGATTACTACTGCGCTTGATGGACCGCGTCATTAATATCGCAGACACGGCAACATTCTGTTGGGATTCCTAAACAATTACCCGATCAATCAGAACAGAAGTGTCTTCTGATTCTGTTTTTTTTTTGATGGGTAATTATCCGAAAAGCCC
Source organism: Melanogrammus aeglefinus (assembly GCA_900291075.1). Classification (NCBI taxonomy): domain Eukaryota; kingdom Metazoa; phylum Chordata; class Actinopteri; order Gadiformes; family Gadidae; genus Melanogrammus; species Melanogrammus aeglefinus. The sequence continues at coordinate 179,850 of OLKM01000121.1, read as the reverse complement.
GCACCGAGCCACCGCTTACCCGCGATCACAGTTGAATTACATTTCAATTCCCGCCGAATCCCGTCACTTCAGTCTTTGTCGTTGAGTTAAAAAAGTCTTCCAATTACTCGCTGACTAGAACCACGCTCTCTCGCATTTGTAAAAATGCGCCTTGATTAAAAGTGGGAAAGAGGGAATCAAATCAGAGGTTCGGGTGCAGAGCGATCCTGGCTGCAGAGCTTATCTGCCTCACCCACAGACCCCGTGTGGGCCTGGCCAAGCGGAAAAAGCACCTAAGCTTCCCTTTCATTCTGCTTAGTCTTCAAGTTGCTGTTTGCCGTACGGAGAGGGGAGAGGGCCGTAACGATTCCCCGAGTCTCCAGATCTCCTGAATCTCCTCCCGGCCCTCAAGCACACCAGACACGGCGGCTTGTTTCACTTTCCTTTGGCTCTGCGGCCCTGCGTGCTGCATCGTGTACCTCAAGACTCTCGGAGTCTCTGCATCGTCACTCCCGAGGCCATCTGGAGGATTACCGATGGATAGATTACTGTGGTCGGCACTCGCCCCACACACAATACATCTCTTTCCTCCCTGAAAAGGGGAAACTAGATGCGGCCACATACGGCCGTGATAGACAAGCAGTGAGCGTGACAAAGGCGGCAGACAGAGAGGCACCCAGAGCCGGCAGGCCCCCAGTGGCCGATCGGCCTGTGTTTCGACCACGACTCACAATGACGTGTCACATCTTAGGTCGCCTACATTTGTTTATGCATGGCACCGTTGGGTGAAAATAATTGTGTGATATTTTACAATACAAGGGAGGACTACGAGGATACCTGCAGGGGGTTCAGCTAAAAATAGAAAACAAATCATTCAAATTGCTAACCATTTCTGATTCTTACTGCTAGCTAGCTAGCACTGAAGAGTTTGTTTTGTAGAAAACGTAGCAGCTCTCATCTGAGCAGGTACAAGATACAGGGATCCACGGCCCAGGTAAACAGCAGCTGTGTATGTTTAAACACCAATACCACGTTGCTGAGTGCCCATAGCTGCCTCCAGGAGCCGCCAGTCAGACCTCAATGCGGTCTCACGTTGATTTGAGGGAAAAAGGAACCTTTTTGCGTTTAATTAATAATGCAAATTTAATTTAATTAGGGCAGCTTATGAAAAATGCATTCAAATGAGAGATGAGCTTTATTCTTAAATAACAAGCCTCCTGTGCGGGAGTTGGCGTCGTATTACATGCTAATTAGCAGTGCGGAGGGATCATTAACGAGCATATATCATCGCTACCTCACGCACGTCAGCCGCTGTGATAGGAGGAGGAGTAGGGTGAGGGAACGGTGGAATCCAATCAAAACGTATTTATTCCTATTATGGTGCCTTCAGTGCAAAACATCAAGACAAAGTGTTGAACCACAACACAGCGAGAGCCAGTAATGAGTTTAAAATAACAGATGGAATAAAATAACTGAACTAAAGATAACAGTTAGAAAAGAGCGGGAATCACAGAAATACAATTACGCGCATTCCTGACATCTCATATGTCATTAGGTTGGTGGAGGGGGGTTTAAAAAATCGTTATTTCCAGCTCCAGAAATACTGGACACACTGGGTCAGAACGTGAAATATTAATGATGCTTGATGTGATTATTTTGCCTGACAGGCGGATCAGTCGTCCGGTTCGTCCTCTCTGCGTTTCGTCCTCTCGCCGTCTGGTTTTGTGAGAGAGGGACAGACAATGACAAGGGGTCGGGAATGTCGCAAAATCCCATCACGCCATTGAAACACGATTGAGAGAATTTTTCGTGGAACACATAATGTTGAAGTGCATTTAATGATATTCAAATAATCACGAGGACAATAATAAGAACCCAAATACAGTCATCACTTCATTAGTGCCCATTGTCCCAGATACAGTGTGACTCTGAGTAATGACACATAATCCGGATATTGTCGGTTAGCACAATACAAATCATCCCAAAGAGGGCTGACATCAACCCAAATCCAGGGAGGAGAAATGGGAGAAAAGGAAGGCATTGTTGTCTCTGAGCTTGAACCACCAAGTATGTAGAGGAGTGAGAGTGATAAACTAGCACTCTGTGTGATCACTGCTGCTGTGAACGCCCACAGACGGACGGAGAGAGAGGAGATTTAGAAACCCTCCAAAAACACTCTGTTAATCTCAATCCTGGAGGGGTTACCAGGTAGGAACACCACCACCACCTCCACCAGACCAACCATAACTACCACCACCACCATAACTACCACCACCAACGCCACCACAACTACCACCACCACCACCTCCACCAGACCAACCATAACTACCACCACCACCATAACTACCACCACCAACGCCACCACAACTACCACCACCACCACCACCACCACCAGACCAACCATAACTACCACCACCACCATAACTACCACCACCACCACAACTACCAGACCAACCATAACTACCACCACCACCAACGCCACCACAACTACCACCACCACCACCTCCACCAGACCAACCATAACTACCACCACCACCATAACTACCACCACCAACGCCACCACAACTACCACCACCACCACCACCACCACCAGACCAACCATAACTACCACCACCACCATAACTACCACCACCACCACAACTACCACCACCACCACCTCCACCAGACCAACCATAACTACCACCACCACCATAAATACCACCACGACTACCAGAACAACCATAACTACCACCACCACCTCCACCACCACCACCACCACCACCACAACTACCAAAACAACCATAACTACCACCACCACCATAACTACCACCACCAACGCCACCACAACTACCACCACCACCACCACCACCACCAGACCAACCATAACTACCACCACCACCACCATAACTACCACCACCACCACAACTACCACCACCACCACCTCCACCAGACCAACCATAACTACCACCCACCACCATAAATACACCACGACTACCAGAACAACCATAACTACCACCACCACCTCCACCACCACCACCACCACCACCACAACTACCAAAACAACCATAACTACCACCACCACCATAACTACCACCACCACTACCAGACCAACCATAACTACCACCACCACCTCCACTACCACCACCACCACCACTACCAAAACAACCACCACCACCATAACTACAACCACCACCATCACCTCCATAACAACCAACACCACCTCCCCCACCACCACCTCCACCTCCATAACAACCACCACCACCTCCATAACAACAACCACCACCTCCATAACAACAACCACCACCACCACCATTATAACCACCACCATAACCACCACAACAAGTACCACCACCACCGTCATAACCACCATAACAACCACCGACACCCCACTCCATAACAGACCACCACCACACACCAACCCACCCCACCAACCACCACCATCCCTAACAACCAACCCCACCACCACCCCCACCTCCATAACAACCCACCAGCCACACCACCAACCACACCCACCACCACCACCATCCTCATAACCAACCAGCCACCACCACCACCACCACCTCCATAACAACCACCACCACACCACCAACCCCACCCCCACCCCCACCACCACCCCCACCTCCATAACAACCACCACCACACCACCAACCCCACCCCCACCACCACCACCATCCCCATAACAACCAGCCCCACCACCACCACCATCCCCATAACAACCAGCCCCACCACCACCACCACCACCTCCATAACAACCACCACCACCACCATCATAACTTCCACCACCACCCAACATGGGGTCTCCGACAGTGTCGTCACACAGACCCCCAGTCGGGAGAAGGACAGAAAATTATGATGAGAAACTGAAATGTTTCAGCTTCTTCCATTTTTCTCGCCTAACATTCTGTGACAATAGCAACAGATTTGAAGCCGTTGAGGACACAGTAAACACATTGTCCCTGTGCTACAGCCGTGGCTGGGACCGTGTGGAGGACGAAGAGGAGGAGGAGGAGGAGGAGGAGGAGGAGGAGGGCGAGAGGAGGGTGAGGAAGAGGGTGATGCTTGGATGAATGGACGATGTGTGTGTGCGCTCTGTTTTACACTGTCAATTTGGCAGGAGCCTGCAGGGGTTGGTGTGTTGCCATGGTGATAGGGGAGGCATGAAAGAGCAGCAAGGTTTGACTAACAAGACCAGGCTCATAAGGAAGCCCGAGATGAGAGCGCGCCTCTAAAACACAAGCACAGCCTTTCTCCTCGCCGTATATTTCCTTTTAAACACCGCCCTACACTTTCTCCCATATATTTCCTTTTCTACACTGTGACATACTTTCCTAACTGTGCAGTCCCTTTAAAACCCAGAGAAATGTGCAAATCCTCTGCATTACGTAACTTTGAAACACAGGCAAAGGATCTCTGCACAGAATACGGCTGTCTTTCATATCTACTATAAAATACAGATACTTTCTCCCCTATATATATATATATATATATATATATAATATATATATATATGTATATATTAGGTTATTATATATGTATATAATATGTATAATATATATGTATATATATCATATGTATACTATATTATATTATGTATATATTATAGTATAATATATGTATACTATGTGTGCTTTTTCCAGGATATATTTAGTACAAAGTACCACTATTGTATACTGATATAAAACTCGTGCAATTTTTTATCCTTATCATTCCACTGTTCCTTTAAAGGTGAATGCATGCCTATACCATATTGTATGCTTTTCCATCAATACGAGGCGCTCCTCCATCTGCATGTTCTCTTACATAGTTCCATCACTCAGGTTCCACTTTCTCTACAACACAGTAGTCTTCTACGCATACTCGACGTGGAAACAAATCTTCCACATTTTGTATTTCAGAACCAACTCCACTGGCAGGAAGTGGGAGTCCATGCGCTGACATTCCCGGCGTACCCACAGTGTGTGACATCATGTCTGGAGCGTCGCAGGCTTATCCCGGGAACAGAGACGGAGTTTAAACACACAGTGTATGATACCTCCATTCTTTAGCGCCGGAGAAACGCGGGAGCACGGAGAGTTCTTCGCCTCTCGAGAAAAAATATTCCGGAAAGTTCTTTTCAAACGGCAGTACTGTGCTTGGAGAGCAGTTTTTTGGGGGATTTCATCGGCCTTGCGACTCACTGCTTCCTTCATTCCGCCTCAAACTCCACACCTGCTCCCTCTGTCTGTCTGTCTGGCGTCTGTCTGTCTGCCTGCCCGATGAGGCCCTAAGCACACACTCTGGCAGACCTCTCTGCCTCCACGGGGCCGTCGCTGCTTGCAGGCCGTGGATAACATGCGTTCATGCTCTGTCAGCGCCTTTTATCTGTTATTATTTCACATCTGCTATTCTGTCTCGTTTCCTCCCATATGCCATTATAGTTTGATGAAATATTGTGTCTCTTTGTAAATAAGCTACTGCCATTTTTTTGTGCACAAAGCCAAACTGTCTTGGCAAGATATTAAGTATTTTCTTGATTATTGACCATCAGAGACAGTTTAATTCTAGCGGATTAAAAATAAACCTTTACTTTACGAAGATTAAGTAAAATGTTTTTGAAAATGTCCCTGCCGGTGGAGGCAGTGTTGGCAGACTACTCCATGTCTATTTTCTATTTAGTCATTTAGCTGCACACTTTTACATAACGACTCCTGTGAGGTAATGAGGTCCGTGTCTTTAGGGGGCAGGCAGGGCTCGGGCCCTCCTGCTCTGGGGTACCGATGGGTTCAGCTGCAGAGATTAGGGATCAAACCCAGAACCCCCCCCAGCCACCTGTGACTGTCCACCACCTGCCTCTGGACTCCAGCCAGGAGACCTCTGGGGTCAGGACGTCTGGAGGCGGGAGCCGTGAGCCTCCATGAGACTGAAACCGAGCTAAAGCAGCAGTATGCGCCGAGTTTGAAACGCAGTATATTCAGGCGGACTGCTCAATGTCGTTTTGTAAACATTGTCATTACCGGAGGTTCTCCCGGCGCCGTCCTCCTGGACAGCGTGGATGACAATGTTCCCGCTGGTATTCCCAGTGGAGGGGAGGAGGAGGATTCATCTTTCAAGCATCACATAGCACTTGGGACTCTGGCACGGCTTTCAAACAGTGCAGTCTGGGGTATGTTTGGTTTCTGAGAGTGTGTGTTCTGTGTGTGTGTCTGTGTATTGTATGTGTGTGTCCTCTACTTGCATTTTGTGTTCTGTGTGTTTGAATACGCATGCTGCATGAAATGTCGACTACATGATGTCTACTACACTGTGTCTACTAGATGTCTACTACATGATGTCTCTATTACTACATGATGTCTACTACTACATGATGTTTACTACTACATGATGTCTATGAATTGTTAATGTAAATGTACTGCCTTTATAAAGCGCTTTTCTAACCATTGGCCACTAAAGCGCTTACACATTCAACATTCACACACAAGATGACAGCCAGCTCGTCAGGAGCAGTCAGGGGTAGGTGCCTTGCTCAAGGACACCTCAATACTCAGCTAGGAGGAGCCGGGGATCGAACCAACAACCTACACTGTGTCTACTACATGATGTCGACTACACTGTGTCTACTACATGATGTCTACTACATGTCTACAACACTGTGTATACTACATGATGTCTACTACACTGTGTCTGCTACATTATGTATCTACTACATGATGTCTACTACACTGTGTCTACTACATGATGTCTACCACACTGTGTCTACTACATGAGGTATACATGATGTCTCTACTACTACATGTATACATGAAGTCTCTACTACTCCATGATGTCCACTACATAATGTCTCTTCTACATGTCTACAACCTGATGTCTGCTACATTATGTATCTACTACATGATGCCTCTACTACACTGTGTCTACTACATGATGTCTACTACAGTGTCTACTACACTGTGTCTACTACATGATGTCTACTACACTGTGTCTACTACACTGTGTCTACTACATGATGTCTACTACACTGTGTCAACTACATGATGCCTACTACATGATGTTTACTACACTGTGTCTACTACACTGTGTCTACTACATGATGTCTACTACATGATGTCTACTACATTGATGTCTACTACACTGTGTCTACTACATGATGTCTACTACACTGTGTCTACTACACTGTGTCTACTACACTGTGTCTACTACACTGTGTCTACTACATGATGTCTACTACACTGTGTCTACTACATGATGCCTACTACACTGTGTCTACTACACTGTGTCTACTACATGATGTCTACTACATGATGTCTACTACATGATGTCTACTAAACTGATGTCTTTACTTCATCAGGTGTCCACTGCGTCTTTGAACAACACTAACCGCAATAGCTGCAATATGTCTGGGGTGACAGCCCTTTGATACCTGTTCCCTCGTTTCACTTTAGACGCTGTGCACAGGAACAAAGCGCCTTACAGCAGAGGCTGAGAACCATCAGACAATACAATCGATACTGGATGGAGTTAGTGCAGAAACGCGGCCAGATGGAAGGTATTCAAGGGTAGCGCATCGCAACGAAGATCTAAACACAACAGCAAAGTTCGCTAACACAGAGCTAAACGACATGTCTGTTTGTAATCTATCTTGATGAATAAAAATGCAGTGTTTGTTATGCATACGGAAAATCAACGCTACCATGCAGTCTGGTATCTTCACAAAAAGAAAACTCAAGTCAAATAGACCTTAAAGCTGTTATTCCTTTGAAAGAAGGGACTCGTGTAGGGTGGGGTAAGGTGCTGTAGGAATTCTGAATATTTAATAGTACTGATCGAATTATGTCGTTACTACCGAGTCCCTGTTCAAGTTTAATCAATCAATCAGGTACCAGTTGAGTGTTCAACTGGTGGGTGAGAGGGTATGCTCCAAAATACGTCAGAGAGAGACAGAGCATGCAAACTCGTCAATATCGTTCAAGTGGTGTGTTCTATCAGTACCAAGGAGGACTTAAAGCGTTCACCGGTCTGGCTGTTTACCCTTTTCCAAACTGGATACAGACATCGATGAAACAACGCTTGCGGAAATTGTTGTAACGTGAAATGTAAAGATGACCAAGATAAACACGTCAAATCGCAGTAAAACACCAGTGCAGTGTTCCGATATCCATACTTCCATGAGTACACTTCAAAGAAGTACACCGCCCTCACTAAGTGCGCTAATTTTCAGATGACAGTGCTGTTGCAAATCAATACTCTGTGGTGCACTAACTACCAACTACTAACACTAACTAACCGGAAACTACGATCACGACTGCCGCCGCGGCTCCTCCCCCAAAATAAACATCCCGCTTTGAACGGTGAAATCTTTACGACTAGCAGCTATAAAAAACTACAAAAACTACAAAATGACTCCATTAATGCAGGCTATGTGGAAAATGCGCCGACTTTGGCTCAGCCTGGCCCCGCCCTCTTCCGCCACGTAGCTAAGATGGCTGCCGTCGAGTACGAAGAGTGTACATCGCCACGCACTTCGACCATTTTGAGTACACCATCCGGGTCCTTTCAGTACACTTATTTTCACCCGATCTGAATCGGAACGCCCTACGTACTCAAACTTAGGCCAGTAAGTACAGATAGTATGGAGATTGGAACACGGCACTGGTCATATATTTCACGATAACATAGGCTACATATGAGATAGTCGAACACACCAACAAACTCGAGGCATGGAAAACTTCATCCATGGACGCCTTCATGCAATTAATGAGCTGGTTGGAAGTTGTTGTTGGAGATAACTTGGCTTTGTTTACTTTCTTAATGGAGGTGAGCTTAGCCTTTTTTGGTATTTTCAATACCAATAGCACCTGAATTACATACTATTTAAGGACAGCTAATAAACCAGACGCACACATGTACATTTAAATGGCATTAAGTTTTACATTTCCTTTATTCATTACATTGAATAATTAATTACATAAATTATTATCGTTCTCAGTCTCCTGGACGGGCTTGGGAGGGGAGAGAGAGATAGGGAGATGAGAAGGAGGGGAGGGAGGGGGGAGAGAGGAGGGAGGGGAGATGAGAGGGAGGGGAGAGAGATAGGGAGATGAGAGGGAGGGGAGGAAGGGGGGGAGGGGGGGAGAGGAAGGGAGGGGAGAGGGAGGGTGATGAGAGGGAGGGGAGAGAGAGAGATAGGGAGATGAGAGGGAGGGGAGGAAGGGGGGGAGGGGGGAGAGAGAGGGATAGGGAGATGAGAGGGAGGGGAGAGAGATAGGGAGATGAGAGGGAGGGGAGGGAGGGGAGAGAGAGAGGGATAGGGAGATGAGAGGGAGGGGAGAGAGATAGGGAGATGAGAGGGAGGGGAGGGAGGGGGGAGGAGAGGAAGAGAGGGGAGAGAGAGGAGGGAGGGGAGGGGAGAGAGGGATAGGGAGATGAGAGGGAGGGGAGGGAGGGATAGGGAGATGAGAGGGAGGGGAGGGAGGGGTAGGGAGAGGTGAGAGAGGAGGGAGAGGGAGGGAGGGGAAGGGAGAGGGGAGAGAGGTGAGAGGAGAGGGGAGGGAGGAAGGGGGGAGAGAGGTATGTAGGGTTTGATTCTGCGCGGTTTGTACAATGTTCTCGAAATTGAGTAGTTGTTACTAATGTTTTACAACTGATAGTAGTTGTTACTAATGTTTTACAACTGATAGTAGTTGTTACTAATGTTTTACAACTGATAGTAGTTGTTACTAATGTTTTACAACTGATAGTAGTTGTTACTAATGTTTTACAACTGATAGTAGTTGTTACTAATGTTTTACAACTGATAGTAGTTGTTACTAATGTTTTACAACTGATGTTACACCGATGTGGAGCCGGGCTGAGTACCTGCTCATCTGTGGACGGCACCAGACTCTAGCGTTGTGTTCGGGTTAGTGCAGCGTTTAGATTTATGAAACCCTTTTTTCTTTCTTCTGGAGGCCGTCCAACTCGGTTCATTTGCATTTCTTGAACATCCCCCCCCCCCCCTCCTTCCAAAATCCGACTCAAAGTAGAGCAGAAAAACGACTTAACTCCCAGTAGAGAGAGAGAGAGAGACAGAAGAGGGAGAAAGAGCGAGAGAGCGAGCGAGAGACCGTTTGCACACAGAAATGAGCATCGGCTGAGGTCTGCGAGACCAGCTGGCAGCCGATGCCACCGTGAAGCCGAGGGCTTTGGCCTCCTTCGCCACAGACACCGGTTCCTACGCACCGCGCCGCGACGCCCCCCTCCCCCCGTACCCCCTTTTGATCCCGCTGCCCGGGAACAGCTGCCGCTCTGTGTTCTCCTGGCCGCGCGCCCTTCCCTGACTGCTGCCCTAATTGAAGGCGCGCTCGGCGGCGCTACGCTAGCGCCGTCCGCCAGCGCAGCGCGCGGAGCCCCTCTCACGCTCCGCTTCCTCCTCCTCCTCCTCCTCCTCCTCCTCGTGACGGCGGCGGAGGAGGAAGGAGAGACGGCCGAGGCGATGAAGGACGCAGTGAGACGCGTGATGACGGGTCCACCCCGCGTCCTGGGAGGACACGCCCATCCCCGGCTCTAGAACCCTAACGATGGGCGCAACCTTCTGTTACCTAATACCTAAAATAACCCTCTCTAACCTCATACATAAACTGACCATCTCCAATCAAATACCTAGCCTTAACCACCTTTAACTAAAACCTAAACGAACCATCTCTGACCTAAAACCTAGCCTTAACTATCTCTAACCTTATACCTAAACTAACCATCTCTTAGCTGGCGTCGCTGGGCCATGTGGGCGCGTCTGAGGGGCCCTGCGCTGGTGGTCCACATACAGGCTGCAGCGACAGAATGCCAGGGTCACAGAGCCTGGGGGGGTCGAGGCCTGCAGGACCGAGACGGCCCCTCCCCGCGGGCCGAGGTGTGTCAGGGCCGCGGCGCTACCGGCCAAGCCCTGCCCGGCGTCGTATGGCGGCTACAGAAGGGTAACTAGGACACCGGAGCCGGCCAGCAACACCGGGATGGGGCGGGGGGGCACAACACACCGCTCCACCGTTGTCGGAGGCTCAGAGGAGCGGTGTTCTTCTTCAGTGTAATTACAACGGTCCAATCAGTCCAGTAAGCCACTGGCTGCGATCCGTGGCAAAATGAATGAATAAAAGGAATCTCACAATGAATTTGAAATCTATTACAGGAACAAAGCAAGAAAATGAAAGGTTCAAATGGTCCAATTAGCTTTGGATCCCGTTTGGCAGTGTCTTGAAAGAAAATCAATTCATTGCCATTTAATCATTTAGCGGATGCTTTTATCCAAAGTGAGTCCCAGTGACTTCAAACACATGTTACCAAGGAGCAGGTAGGCCCGCCTGACGCCTAAAGGTGGGTTACTAGCAGGCTACCCGTCGGCTGGTACCCGTCGATATCACCCGCCGACATCATAACCACAACTGGAACCTTTCCAACTTATCTTTAAGTCGTGAATGAAATCATACTACTTCCCTTGCATCACATTACAGTGGTGAATGGTGCTGTTCTATGTTGTGACTGAAGCGCTGGTCTTTACGATGTTATGATACTCCTCTATGGAAGGAGGCTGTGAGTAAGACGGGTAGAGAAGGAATCGAAGCGCTGTGACGGCCATGGCAGAACAGCAGAGGTGTTTCACCACGAAGTACTGTGATTTACATTCTGCTATTTGGGACAATTCCATCCAGAGTGACCTACAGGCTGAGAACAATCAGAGGACGCCGTCAATATTATGGTAGCTAGGAGACGGAACGGCTGACAGAGTAGGGCTGCAACTAATCATTATTTTCATAGTCGATTAATCTAACGATTATTTTTTCAACGTTTAGTCTAAAAAATGGCATAAAATAATAGCAAATGCCATCCCAAAGCTAGCGGAGTCCAACGACGTCTGGAAGGGTCTTGCTTTCTCAGGAGTAAAACTAAGAAAAACTAAGCTTCTGCTCATTTTTAACGGTTTTATTAGAAGTGCAACATTAAGCAGCAAATTATTGCTATTTGTACTTGATAAATGACTTAACAAAAAATCTATTCTCCAAATTAGATTTGGTACATTTTCTGTCGATGGACTAATCGATTGATCGACTAATCCCTGGAGCAATAGGACAGAGTGCAGATTAGCAAAGAATCAGAACGAGAGGTTAAATATGTTACGAGTGCCTTTTAGATTTGTGAAACAATCCCGAGTGTCCTGAAACTTGGAGAGCTTACGTAACTGTAGGTCTGACACAGCATGCACTGAATGAGTGCCAGATTGAACGACACATCCTTATTGTGTGACCCTGACCAGATGAAGAGAACTGGGCTGACTCAGACGCTTCTGACCCAACTCTGATCAGAAGCTAAATGTATTCCTGATTACATTAGTTAGTTTCTTTGTTTTATGTATCAGCTAATGCAGGTATATCTACTGATAGACTTATTGTGTGTAAATTTTCTGGTAGAACAAACGACAAATCAATTTTTTGGAATAAAATGATCCAACTTTATGAATACATGACCATTTTATGCGTGAGGGTATTCAGGATTACAATGATCTCTTGGAGATATAACTGAATACAGCAGCTTTTGTGCTGCACATAAAACGAGGAACAACGTCTGAACAAAACATTCCTTTGAGGAAATATAAGAAATTTAAATAAAACTGAGTTTAGCATCTTTTTGCTGAATTGCAGATTTCGGGAAGAAAATAATCAGAAGTAAGACCGAAAACAAATCTGCAATCATAAACTAACTTTGGCAACAACTGTCTTGTTAATTCGCTGCATTTGTCAAATGCACACCAGAGAAATTGCAACACTAAGCCCTCCATTTTCATAGCGGCTGGTTCTCTCGCCCTTCAGGGAGGGGTAGGATGGAAGAAGGTGCTGAATGGGCTGCAGACATAATTGTGGCATAAAACGAAGTTCTTAGATCAGTGCAGAACAAGTTGTTAGAAATAATAGATTAGCATTACATGATTTAAATCATTGGTGTTCTGTTTGGAAATGGAAATGAGCTTTGGTATTTTTGTGGCAATCAGAGCTCTGGAACAATGGTGTGTAATGGCGAGGCCAAACTGCCAATTAAATCCACCATGAGCCTTCCATCAGTCAAATAAATGAACTCACGCAGAGGTTGGGCCAGATTAAGTTGTTAGCAGTAAAGTAGTTCATGACTGTTAACGGTTCCCTGACATTCAGACCAGATGGGGAATTTATAAATAATAAAAATAACAGATAATCAAAAGCAACATCGAAGGCTAATGTTTCCTCACCTCTTCCCAGCAGGACGAACGCATTCCGCCCACTAATCACCCGTGAACCCACGAGCCCGGCCGGACGCGGACTCAAACCCCGAGCTCGGACGGTCCGGCCAGGGGAGAGCCGGAGGTAATCAGGCGTGATGATGCAGTAGGGAGAGAGGGGAGGGAGGGGAGGGGGACGGGGTGAGGCTCTGAGCTCCAGAGGGGAGAGGGAGAGAGGCTCGCTGGACGGGGTGAGGCTCTGAGCTTCAGGGGGGAGAGGGAGGGAGGCTCGCTGGACGGGGTGAGGCTCTGAGCTCCAGGGGGGAGAGGGAGGGAGGCTCAGGGAGGGAGGCTCTGAGCTCCAGGGGGGAGAGGGAGAGAGGCTCGCTGGACGGGGTGAGGCTCTGAGCTCCAGGGGGGAGAGGGAGGGAGGCTCGCTGGACGGGGTGAGGCTCTGAGCTCCAGGGGGGAGAGGGGGCCTGGAGCGAGGCAGCCATCCACGGCTCGACCAGACGATTGCAGCCCCCCTCTCCTCCTAAGGTCCCCCAAGGAGACAGACACACCCCATCATGTGGTCTACTGGTATCTGTTGTCACCATCGTGGTGCTGCTTATTAGATTATTAGTATTTTATCAGGTTACTGTTATCGGGTTGTGTACAAAATACTAGTATTTATAGATTATATGGTAGGATCTTTTATACTTTCAAACTGTGACACTGTTTATTATGTGAATACTTTTATATACTTTTTTGATGAGATTAATATTTAGAACTCGGTGCTATTATAAGACTTATTGTGTACATGGTCTCCTTGAAGCAGACCTCATAACAGGCCTCAACCAGCATCTCTGGAAATAGATGATGGAAAATGCATGTAAATGATGTCATAAATTATGTATCGGGTTGAGAACTCAATCTTTAATGGAAGGGGACATGTCCCACATTTAGGGCTCTTCTCCGGGAAAACCCATTTTATTGTCGTGATTTAAATGTGCAAATTATCGTATTTAGCTTCTGGGTCACGTCAGATGCGTCATTAGGCACCGCGCGAACAGCGCTTTGATGAGGAGGAAAACAGAAAAGGATTGAGTTCCCTGTTGAAGCAGGAGCCTCTGAATCGGCTTCACGGTCGTGGACCCTTCAGCCCGCCAGCGTAAAGGCTTCATCATACACCTGCAGACCATGATGAGGGAGGTGTGTTTGTATATTGGCATGATTCGGTCATTGATTCACTAAGTAGATGCTTTCTTCCCCAAAGCGACTCAAGTGTATTGAGATACACATAATTAAGGAGAAGGTTGGGGTAAGACAGCACAGAGACAGGTGATAAGGAGCAGGTAGGGGTTAGACATCTTGCTCAAGGATGATTACAGATAGACTTGAAGACATTGGCGGTCAAACTTTAGTTTCTGCCTCCTCCGTTTATTTCCCTTGCTCGCTATTTGTATTTTACCGTTGCTTTTAATCTGATTGAACAGAACTTTGAGTTAATGAAAGACGCTATATAAAGTAAAAGTATTATTATTCACTGGGAGTCCACGCCCGTAGCCCCTAGACTACACAACATTAACACGGCGTAATACCACACGCTTACCACTAGTAGGCGACGTTTGTGGCACCTCCAGCCACGACGGCCGGACCATCTGTGTGTCCTCTCCCCCCTCCTGACACCACAGGGGCACAGCCGTCGACACAGATGGCATACCTTCGGAAGGAGTACCTCGACCACAACAGCCCTGCTTGGCGCATAGCGGGGTTTGGGGGGGGGGGGGGGGGGGGTCCTTCATGTGAAGATTACCCACCTATACGGCCAGAGACCCCCTGGCCAAGACCCCACACTAAAAGTGAAGCTCCTGGCCTCTTCTGCTGCTGCCAGTCGAAGGTTTTAGAAACAAGAAGATATCCCAAACCACGGCGTCCATTTTGTCAGAGTTTACCTCGCTTTGCTTTCATTTTTTAGCCTGTATATGTCTTTAATTTAACAACTATACGTCTCTATCCGTTCTATACGTCTGCCGCCACACTGTTCAATCCATGTTGAGTGTTGAGAACACTTCTCCAAGCGGGACCGGAACAAAATGTGATTTTCATAAGTGCACGTATGAAAGTGCGCGAGCGGAATAACCAATGAATAGCCGGGCCCTTGTTTCCCGGGGTTCAACCCCTGCACGCCACACACAGACACACACGCACAGAGCGTTAGAGGCAGCAGTGGGACCCTCCACCAGCACCACATCCTGCCATGAGCCATCAGTGTGATGGTGTCTTGACCCCTGGCCTGTTGCGTCAGGGCCCCGTCTCCCTCTCCCTTCACTGTAATTATCTCAAGCATCCGTTCTCCCGGCTTCCTTCACAGCGGGGGGGGGGGGGGTTAATGGAATGCCAGCCTGCTTTTGAACACAGACATCCTGCATCCAGAGCCGGTGGGGGGGGGGGGGGTTAATGGGTTTGCTGGTGGTGGTGCTGGTGGTGGTGCTGGTGGTGGTTCTACGTTAACTGGTCAGGCAAATTAATTGAGAAAAAAATAACATTTTTTGGGGAGAGAAGGAAGGATGATATGAAGATGTCTGGGTATGGTGACGGGCTTTGGTCTTTGGTCATTCGGCATTCAGGGAGCATCTGTTGATACCAGGATCCCCTAAAGCAGTGGGTCTCCAATGGGGGTACGCATAGGGGTACGCGGCAGGGGTACTCAGAAAATTTCAGGCAAAGAAAATAGATAAAATTAAGATAAAAAAAATGCACACTGAGCAAGTTTAAACTCTGAAAGCTAGGCAATATAAAATCGAGAAAATGAAGCAGTGGTTGAAAGGTAAATCTGAAAACAAGAATAAAGGAGAATCCATGAGAAAGACTCAATGTCTTTAGTTTCAGGAGGAATATATTTGAACGGATTCATCTCTCCGCGCTCTGACCCTCCCCTGGCGTTGGGCTTCTTTTGTGGGGAGAAATATGCACAGGCCCATGATTCTCACTAACTTGTGAGTATTTGCACCCTTTTACCACGTTTATACCGTCAAATAAAACACCCATACATTATTGATGTTCATTTAACTTTTTTGTGCCAGTGAAGAAGGAACTCCTTCACACGGGGTGCACTAGTAGAACACGTTTGGGAACCACTGCTCTTCAGGGTGCATCGAAGGAACAGCGGAGATGACGGTAAGCTCCAGAGGCCGGGAGGCGCGGTCTGTCCCCCAGCTGAGAGGTCCCGGGTTCAAACCCAATGCACCCAATCATCTACACAAAGGCACCCTAGAGAGAGGTACCCTAACCCCTACCTGCTGCGTAGGGACCTGTATCTGAACTCACTGTCTAACCCCTGCCTGCGCTTTGGGGAGATATATCTGAACTCACTGTCTAACCCCTACCTGCTGCTTAGGGACCTGTATCTGAACTCACTGTCTAACCCCTACCTGCTGCTTAGGGACCTGTATCTGAACTCACTGTCTAACCCCTACCTGCTGCTTAGGGACCTGTATCTGAACTCACTGTCTAACCCCTACCTGCTGCTTAGGGACTTGTATCTGAACTCACTGTCTAACCCCTACCTGCTCCTAAGGGACATTCTTTAAGTATGTGCTCAATGATTAAATAGTTCAATTTTGATTAAACAATCGCAGCAAATAATCAACAGCGGAGAAATTAGATTCAATTATCGACGATGATTTACGATTATTTACTTATTTATTTAGGAACAACGGCACAGAGAAGCTAAAGGAATCAGAAAACTAAGACCATCATTTCAGTTGTATTAAATATATTTCAATATGTATACAGTATGATGCAATGTAGGAGCTAGTGCATCAAAACCCCAAGAGAAGAGGTTGTAAATTCAACACTGGTCGATAATAAAATACATAATATGTTTGGGAGATGTTGAGACTTATTTAGGTGAACAGTCAGTGACGATCTTTCACTGAGAGAGACTGAGTCAAGATATTTTGTGCAAAATTGCTTGTAAAAATGTGTTCCCCCAGCCAACCGCATCAAGCTGCATGGGTAAAACATATTTATTTTATGTTTCTGGGTCTTTGCCAATATCTATTTTGAGCCCCCTATGAATTCATTTGTGTGCACTTTATTTTAAAGCTGTCTCTTAAATCTGAATGGTAGAGCACTTACTAGTGCGTTTTATTATCGCCATGAAGCAATAGAGCCACTCAAAGCTCACAGGAATATTATGCTTGATAACTGAATGAATGATATTAATGAACACACACACTTCCCCCCCCGTCCGCGATAAAAAACACGCGCGAACGTCCGCTGCTCCCGCGGAACGCTGGTCTCCGTTTGATCAGACTTTCACTCAGAACGTCTTCACTCCGAGCGCTGGTTTCATGACCGCTCCTGCGCGGTCGTTCCTGAAGGAAAGCGGAGAAGATGTGCTCGCAAATCAGCTCCTCCCTGGGTTGGGGGCGGGTGGGGCGACGGGCAGAGAGCGGACTCTGCACACAGTGTGTTGTTCTGCAGGACTGCTTTATACGCCAATAAAAGAAAAGCAAGCGTTTCGATCAGGTAGGATCGTGACGGCACAACAGCCCATGCTGGAAATCTGTTTTTTTTTTCTTATTTTTATAAACGGCTGGGGGCGCCAGCCAGGGCGTGGCTCCGTCCTCTGCGGATGTGTGACTCCACAACAGCCAGGGCTTGGTGCTACAGGTGGGTGTCATCTCTCTGATCCCTCCTCCCTGAGGGGGGGGCGATGCAGCCCTGTGACACACAACGTGCTGATTGGCATGTGTGAGCACACATTATGACGTACAAGTGTGTCAGCCAATCACGGCCCGGCGGGCAAATATATGCAAATGTTCTGGCAGATGGAGGATTATATGGGGGGAGGGGAGGGGGGGCTCCAAGGAGAGGCTGGCAATTGGGTGTCAGCGCAAACACACACAAACACACACAAACACACACACACATCAGCTCTAACACACACCAGCTCACACACACACACACACACAGCTCTAACATACACACACACCAGCTCACACACACACACACACACACACACTCCAGCTCACACACACACACACACACACACACACTCCAGCTCTAACACACACACACACCACACACACACACACACACACACACACCAGCTCTAACACACACACACACACACACACACACACACACACCAGCTCTAACATACACACACACCAGCTCACACACACACACACCAGCTCTAACACACACCAGCTCACACACACACACACACACACACGCGCACACACCAGCTCTAACATACACACACACCAGCTCACACACACACACACACTCCAGCTCTAACACACACACACACACACACACCAGCTCTAACACACACACACACACACACACACTCCAGCTCTAACACACACACACACACACACACACACACACCCAGCTCTAACACACACACACACACACACACACACCAGCTCTAACACACACACACACACACACACACACACACCAGCTCTAACACACACACACACACACACACCAGCTCTACACACACACACACACACACACCAGCGCAAACACACACACACACACACACCAGCTCTAACACACACACACATGTCAGCTCATAGACACACACACACACACACACACACACACACACACACACACACACACACACACACACACACACACACACACACCAGCCCAAACACACGTCCACACACATCAGCTCAAACACATACACATACACAAGCTCAAACACATGCACACAAGCTCAGACACACAGACACACACACACGGCCAAACACTTACACACACACACACACAGACACACAGACACACACTTGCAGCTTAACCAAAGTCAGCTCGGTATGCCTTCGACGTAACATATTGTTAATTCATCAATGTACCAGAAAATGTGTTTTCTCTTCCCTGCAACACTCAGGCGTCACTTTGGATGAAAGCTAAAATAAACAATTGTCAACATAATTCATTAATTACATTAGAGAGAGTAATACAACATGTACATGTTGTATTACAATAAATCATTTTTTTTTTCCAATTTTGCATGGGAATGGTATTGGATACATCACATTTATTAAACTGGAAATCAATAAAGTATTCCTGGACAGGTCGGTGCTGCCCTTAAATAACCTTAATCAGAGAGTAGAGCGGGCGATGACCGGCCGGGACACGAGGAAATGACCATGAAGTGTATTCCATCACTGCTCGCTGTGCACACAGGTGACTGCGGTTCTGTATTCTCCTCTCCAGCCTGACACTGGTAAAAAAGCAGCCAAAGAGCGATGCTACCCAGGAATAAACAGAACAATATGCATCCTTCCTCCACCGTTGCTGCGATATCATGTGTCAACTGATTCGTCTCAAGCACAGCGTTTGGCTGAGGGGTTGCCAGCAGTGTTTAAAGGTTTTAAACCCTGAATGCAGACGGGACTGAGCGTCGCAGCCATACAGTAATTATCCTGACAGGCGTGGCAGTAGCATGAGCTCACCGTATGTTCCCCATCTACTTAGCCTCAGAGAGGGGCTGGGTCTCCCTGCACACAAATAGAGCTGAAAGAGTTACTCTGTGTGGATGCGCCATCGTCGAGCAGGAAGAACAATATCTTACATCCGTGTCGACACAACGAGTCGGACCGAGAGCAGAGCCCGATGACATAATGGGTGTTTTCAGAAGCTAAAATAAACTAATGAGCAGTTCCGACATCCAGACTGAAACCAAGGCCTGTTGACACTAGTGGTAGTGCTATCCCCCCCTGACACACTTTAAACACTACTGCTACTCACCAACCAGCCTCTTCCAACTTCATAGACATGGTATATATTATATACCATTTACAAGTACAACAATACATGAAAAGACAGAGCCAGGGTAATATAATGCAAAACATCAGAGGTGGATATTATCTGCTATACTCCCCATGCGCTTCTTGTTGTTCCACGTTGAAGTCGCTGCCGTCAAGGGGTTTAGAGGCTGCATGTCATCAACGTGAAGTGAAGGTTGTCAGGGTGAAAAGATAATTCTTATTTATTTAGTTCACTGATACGTTGTCAAATGATTACTCCCCGTCGAGGAAGTCCTTTTTCTCCGACATGTCATTTCCTTTTTATATTTTCATGTTCTACGCGGCTGGTTTGATTAAGCGCCGTCAGTCACTCAAGGACACACAGCCTTGGTGGTACGGGATGATTAGTCAAAAATAGAAAAGGTGTTTTTCATTATTATTTTGCTTGGAACTGATAGTGTTATTTAAAACTGCAGGCTTAGGGTGCAGTCTTCTATGCCCTGCTCGGCACAAAGCCGTGATGTCAAAGTACTTCAACCTGGAAAACCGTTGAAAGGGACCTGAATCACCAGACGACCTGCAAAAGGAGATAGTAAATGGACTAAACCAGTTACTCACTGGTGGCATCATGTGTCGTGTTAGTCTAGTGCAGTAGTACTCAAACAGGGGTA
This sequence comes from Melanogrammus aeglefinus, assembly GCA_900291075.1. Taxonomy (NCBI): domain Eukaryota; kingdom Metazoa; phylum Chordata; class Actinopteri; order Gadiformes; family Gadidae; genus Melanogrammus; species Melanogrammus aeglefinus. The sequence continues at coordinate 159,271 of OLKM01000121.1, read as the reverse complement.
CTTTGGGGTACTTGCAGGGGGTACTCAGAAAATAAGTTTCTGTGCAAGTTTCTAAAATTCTAAAAGCTAGAAAATATAAAATATTTAAAATGGATGAAATGTAAATCTGAAAACAACGAGAAAGGAGAATCAGTGGAAATAAAAAAGCATCCAGAAACACTGAAGTGTTGTCAGTTTCAGGGGGGGATTTGAATGGATTCACGTCTTCGTGCTCTGAACGCCCCCCCCCCCCCCCCCTGGCGTTGTGCTTTTGAGGGGAGAAATTTGCCAACAGTTGCGTGAAGCACAGGCCCATGTTTCTCACTAAATTGTTTTTGCACCCTTTTGATGTTCATGTTCACACTGCCAAATAGAACGCACATACTTTATTCATGTTCATAAAAAGAAAATTGTCCCAATAAATATGTCTGCCGGTGAAGGGGGTACTTAGCTATAAACATACCTTAGAGGGGGTACACTAGAAGATGATGAGAAGTTTGAGAACGGCTAGTCTAGAGGTTAGGTATCGGACTCGCAGCTCAAAGGTTCTGGGTGTGAAGTCCAATATCCACAGGAAATCCTTGAGCGGAATGCTGCTAACGTCAATCAAGCCCTGAATGACCGGCCTTGAGGAACATCCATGTGTAAGAGGCTTTGGGTGAAAGGGTCTGTTAGAAATGAATGCGATGTTGGCCAATGCGTCATCCCATTGAGCGCAGGCTGGACCTGTGATGAGGTCAATGAACTTGTGAGACCAGGTGAGAATCAAGACCTGAAGCAGCCCAGAGGAAAAGTGTATCTCCTTCTTAAGCATATAATGGAGAACCTGAGACCAGGAAGAACATGTCCTTCACCAGAACCAAGTTTCATCCAGTCACCAATTCCACCAGCAACTGTTGTAGTCTTTTGCTGCGTGTTTCATCAGCGCTTCTTTCAATACCACAAACACAACCAACTGCATAACAGCAGGGACGGCTCCAGTGGGAATCTCACCCCGGGCCCTTGCAGTGTTGACGTCATGCTCTACCAGTTGGGCGAGACAGGACCACACTGGGACTCAAGAGGAATTCCTCATCAGACCAGCCAGAGGGAGATGGTGTCCTCCCCTATCCCAGCAGCTGGATGTTGGAATCTAAAGGCAAACATGACCCTGCCAATCGCAGCTTTAAAAGCAAAACTGTCAGGCGCCTCTCATTCTGGGGCGCCCCTCAAAACGTCCCCCGTTTAGGTTCACTAAACGGGGGACACGGGTGTCACATCAACTCCTGATCAGCACTGGGACTCGGTAACTATATCCACCAATCACACGTTACGCATGAACAGCATGTGTTGAACCTGGAGAGTGAGTCACCTAATACACAACCATCTACAAGTCCTGTTGGTGTTTGGCTCTCCCTCAGAGTCCACTCCACTGCTCAATGTCTCCCCTGCCACAGATTATACAAGTGTTTAGCTCCCATCCATCCTCCTAATGGAGGAACAGACAACATACTCGGTTGATCAGCGATGGACGGTTACTGAATATGAATCACAGCTCGTCGCCCCCCACAGGACTGGAGGTCCAGGTGAGAGATCATTACACACCTGACCACACCTACCCTCTTTTTTTCTCATTAAAGCCTTTGGAAGGCTCACGCACACACAGGACCCGTCAAGGAGCACAGGGTAGTGCAGTGGTTAGGGGGTTTGACTCCCAGCCCAAGGACTCTGGGTTCAATACCCCGATGTCCACAGCCTTCCGGCAGGCCTCCTTGACCAAGACGCCTGAGCCCGACCTGCTCAATAAAGACGTGATGGTTGCAAGGTATAGAAAACATATGATTAGTTGCATTGGACAAAGTGCCGTAAGTGTTCTGCCTGTGAGGAGGTCTGTGTGCCCGTGGAAGGGTTCCCTGTTTATAACCTGGTGGGCTGACCGTGCAGCCAGGAGCCGATAAAGCCTTCTCTTAGCACAAACTTGTTAGATGCGTTAGCGACTGCAGGGCGTGATCAATGCAGAAGTTCCACTTTGTTGCATTATTCCTTGTGAAGTCTGATATGGGAATAATACAACGCTATTTCCACAGGGGAAAGAGAGGCTATGTCTTTCTTGTGAGTTTAAATTTAACATAGCTAATGTTTGTTTGTTGGGTCATCCAAGCATCACAGACTCAGAGACTATCATTTGACTGAATAAATAAATGACAGAATTAGCCCTCTTGTAATTCAAAGAAATGTAGGAAGGCTAAAATTAGAATAAGTGACTGAGTAGCGAAAAACCTTATGAATTATGAACTTAGTTTCTTGGTTTAGTGGTTCATTATTGAACCTGTCCACATTCATTTTTGACAATACGAGGATTTTGCCCGATTTTAAACAGCCACTGATATGTTTTGCACATATTCTGTTGTACCCCTATCCAGCTACATTTTACGTTGGGCATTCGTGATTCATTCAAAAGGTAATTCTATCTCTATCCAACTATTTTAAGTGTACACATAAAACCTAATCTCGATTATTAGTTTGAACCACATAATAGTGGCAGGTACCCTATTGTTGTTATTTCTCAGTCCCTCTGTATTAGGCATAAAGCGCATTTATAGATTTTCCAATAATTTTATAAAAATGATATATCTGGACAGCAAACCTCTGGTTGTATGTATGGGTAAAACTATAAATGCAAGATAATAAACCTAGTGGGAGGGGATGGTGCTTGGCATATGACCACACTCCTACACCAAAACAGAAACACAATAGCTCTCACTAATGGGAGAAATATTACCGGCTCCTTCTGGGATTTCTGAAAATGAATGTATGCTTGACAGCCTAGTGTCAAGTCGGCCAACCATTGTATGGGGCGATATATAATATTATTTCCTCCACGTATAGAAAAGCCTGTGTATCTACTAAAGGAAATCTATGTGCATAAAAATCATTAGGTTACGACTCCAATTCGCCTTTTTAAAGACTGTCTCCTGTTAAAAAAAAGGTATGCTAAAACATTCTCTATCCTTGGCTTTTGCGGTGGAGCAGTTAAAGGGGTAGATCATCCTTGCCATCCTGATGGTAGCCGATCTTGTCCCCTGGCTGAGTAAAAAACACAAGCAGTCTATATAAACCCGTCTATTGTGAGCTATGATTATGGGATTTTACGTTCTCTTGTTGCTTTTGCCACTTGTTCCAGCGCATAGGGTTCAGAGAAACACAACAGAAATGTAATGACCGATGATGATCAGGTCAGGACCTCGCTGAGGGCGTCAGCCCCCCTTAAAGGGGAAGCGTCTCACCGGGGTGCGGACGGACGGACGGGGCGTGACGCAGCAGCGGTTCCACTGAGCGTGACGACGGGGGAAGAAGGCATCATGAGCTGCTCCAAAGTGCTCCACCACCGCGGTGAAGGCTCGGAGCTGGGGGCCATTATCTCCCAGACATCTGGTGAACTTCCAGAAGCTTCCCCATCACACATGAGCGAGTGTTCAAGGGTTCTCGGAGAGTGTGTTGCTTCTCGCCCCCCCCGCGGCGGCCTCTCAAACTCTTCCCGTTCATTTCCTCCGTGGCGGTGCTCCGGTGATGGATGGTAAAGCGCGGCGGACCTGCTCGGGGTGCTGGCGGGGCGGGGGGCCCGCTGTGACGATGGGTGCTGGGGGGCCCGACGAGCGGAGACACCGAGCGAGATGGAAGAGGTGAATTAGATCTTCATTTGGGAACGGTTCAGAAGAGGCACAACAACAAACTCTGCTGCCAAGTGAGCGGTTTCAAACTATTTAAAAATCAACAAGGAGGCAGAGTTTAAAAAGCGAGCGATGGCGAGATGAGCAATAACGCCGTATCTAGGACCACGTCCAAGTCTCAGGGAACGCAGAGGCAAAGTTATGGATTTAATAGAGCGAATGCAAAGCAAACGGGCACTCAATGCCTGGCTGGATCGACCCGCATTGGAGGATACACCTTAACGTTGTCGTAGAGAAAATCACTAAGTTGATTTTGAAGTTGCTTCAGACAAAGCTCCAGCTAAATGACAAAATAGGAAACAACAATCGTACACTGTTGTGTTTTCTCTGGGAAAAATAGGTAAACATACATGAATATATACATAGCCATATACATAGCAAAATGTGATACAGCCAAATGTGTGTGTATGTGTGTGTGTACGTGTTCTGTGCGTGTGCATCCATGTGTGGGTGTGTATGCAACATCCAAAGTAACTCCATCAGACAGCATACTTCAACTGCGTTTAGACAATATCTCGACTTGAGGCAGAAAACCTGTTAGATCTCATTTTCGGGGGCCGTCATCGACGCGCGTATCATGTATTCCTGGTAAGAGAGGTCGGCGAAACAGGCATGATGCAACCCAACATCAGCGCTCGTGAAATCAGAGCGGAGCGCTGCACAATTTTTCTCCTCGTTAGTGTCGCGCCAATCAAATCAACCCTGACCTCGGAACCCACGGATGTTCTATAAAGGAACGGCCGGGTGCAAAGTAACCGCCAGAATAAAAGGTTGTTCTGCCCCCGACAGCCGGACCAGCTGCAGTGCAAGAAGAGGCCCTCTCCTCGCCCCCCCCCACAGCCGGCGTGACTCCATCCCTCCTGGGGGGGGGGATGCGGCCTCAAACGCCGCCGCCAGGCCAACGCTCCACTGTACACACACTGCTGATTGGGGAGGAGAAATATGCATGGAGGGAGGGGGGTTAGGAGGTGGGAGAGGGGAGAGGCGCGAGGGGGGGGGGGGGGGGGGGGGGTAAAGAGCGTCTTGGCTTTATATTTCCTTGACAGCTCATTACCACGGCAACAGAGGCAGCAGTCCTGACATCACTGGCCCCCGCGCTGCAGCCACCGCCTGCACCACCAGGCAGTCGAGGAGATGGGGAGCGAGGGGGGGGGGGGGGGGGGGGGTTGAGGGTAGGAATGAGAGTGTGTTAACGCCAGCGCCGCCTCTGATTAAGACCAATTAAGACCAAACAGTGAGGGGAGCGGGCTCGCCTCCTTCTTTGCACTGCGAGCCAACCCCTTCTCTGCTCGCACGCACGCACACACAAACACACGCACGCACACACAAACACACGCACACACGCACACACAAACACACGCACGCACACACACCCACACGTATGCCAGGGATGAAGACGAAGACAAGGCCAAGGGAATGTTCTCCATCGTTGATTGCCTTTTCGTTAACAATTTTTTTTTATCTCAGTCGCGGAGCTCCCAGTCATGTTCTCGGAATTCCTTGATGCACGTTAGGAAGTAAAAGGCAGCACACAGTCTAATTAAAATTAAATATTAATTTGCTCTTTGTTCAGGCAGCGAGGACAAAGCAAGACAAAGACAGCAAGCAGTAGTGAGAGAGAGAGAGAGAGAGAGAGAGAGAGAGAGAGAGGAGAGAGAGAGAGAGAGAGAGAGAGAGAGAGAGAGAGAGAGAGAGAGAGAGAGAGAGAGAGAGAGAGCGAGCGAGAGAGAGCGAGAAAGAGCGAGAGAGAGAGAGAGAGAGAGAGCGAGGGAGAGAGAACGAGAGAGCGAGACAGAGAGAGTGCGAGAAAGAGAGCGAGAGAGCGAGAGAGTGCGAGAAAGAGAGCGAGAGAGCGAGAGAGTGCGAGAAAGAGAGAGAAAGAGAGCGAGAGAGAGAGAGCGAGAGACAGAAAGAGAGAGAGAGCGAGAGAGAGAGAGTGCGTGAGAGAGAGAGAGAAAGAGAGCGAGAGAGAGAGAGAGAGAGCGAGAGAGAGAGAGAGAGAGTGAGAGAGAGAGCGAGAGAGAGATCAACAGCGAGAGAGAGAGAGAGAGAGAGAGAGAAAGCTGGCTGGGTTACCTATTGCTCCTCAACACTTGGCGGTGTCGGCCATCCTCAGCAGTGTCGGAGGCATCATGTGACGCCTTGTGGGACGCGTCGAATGCGGAGGTTAAATCGCAGAAGATTAAGGCCGGCGCAATAAACATGAATGCACAGATTAGCACCACGGTTCTGTGGTGATGTTTTGATGGAGAGTTGTATTGGTGGTTGGTTTGGTTGTGGTATTGCACAGAGGTCATTTTAATATCAAAATTGCCCAGTGATTGTTATTTCAACATATTTTGTAATAATAATACTAATAAACTCTCTGGTTGGATTAGTGAGTAGAGACATTGGGGGAGGGTTAGGGCTAGCTGTTGGTCTCAGTGTGATGTAGGGGTTAGGGCAGGGGAGTAGCCTACTTTTGTACTAGCCCGGGTTAGTTGGTGAAGGTTAGCCAGGGTTCAGGTAGGTATTAGCAGTTTGATTTAAAGAATGTAGGTTTCTGATGTTCCGGCTTGCATCAGGCTCGTTCAAGGACCTTCTCTCAGATCAGATCACTGCAGTTGAAAAACACAAAAGTTTAGCCTGGAGGGTTCATTAAAATGTGAGACATTAGGTCTGATTACCGATCAGAATTCATCTAAAATATTGAAGAGTTAGTGTGGCTTAGTGTGAAGATTTAAAGGATCACATATCCTGTCTTTTCATCGTGTTTTCCTTCTGTTATTTGAGTAGCGGCATGCATATTTTATTACTATCATCATCGAGGTCATTGTACCAGAAAGCCATATTTGATACTAGGAACAGCACAATGTATTGGTTTTGAGTTTGTCCTTCGTTATAATTTAGATTAGGGATAGCAGAGTCTGACATTCAAATAATGCAGATGCAAAAATGAATAACTTGACTCAAACCATGAACCATGCATTTTTATTAGAAGGAGAATATGTGACAGTTATAACAATTCTGAAATGTTGAAATATAAATTGAGTTGAAATCCAATTCACCGTTATTGAGGGGATACTTTTATCCAATATCAATGAGTAGGTAGGGCTTTGTGATGAATGATCCTTAGGCCCGATCAATCGCCTGGGAATCAAACCCCCTCTCCCCTACACCAAAGAAACTAAACTGGTGGGCTGCGACCACTCACTAGGTGTTCAGGTGTAGTGGGGGCCTTTAGTGGGGGACTGCATATGTCGCTCCTTAATCTGGAGAAAGAAGCCAAGAATGAACGCATGTTTCAACTATTGTCCATTTTTCAAGGGGTTATTATTTAATTGGGTATAGCCCGATTATCGAAGCTTTTAGTCTGTCCCATGTTTCAACGGTACATGAAGGCATTGTTGATTACTGCAATATTGGTAAAAAATATTGTCTTAATTGGTGGGACGTGACTTAAAGACTGGTGACAAGTCCCGAGACTAGACCAGAGTCCTGAAAATAGACCAGACTAGACCAGAGTCCTGAGACTAGACCAGAGACCTGAGACGAGACCAGAGACCTGAGACTAGACCAGTACTGAGTCTAGACCCGACACCTGAGACTAGACCAGAAACCTGAGACTAGACCAGAGTCCTGAGACTAGACCTGAGTCCTGAGAATAGACCAGACTAGACCAGAGTCCTGAGAATAGACCAGACTAGACCAGAGTCCTGAGACTAGACCTGAGTCCTGAGAATAGACCAGACTAGACCTTAGTCCTGAGAATAGATCAGACTAGACCAGAGTCCTGAGAATAGACCAGACTAGACCAGAGTCCTGAGACTAGACCAGAGACCAGAGACTAGACCAGAGTCCTGAGACTAGACCAGACTAGACCAGAGACCTGAGACTAGACCAGAGTCCTGAGACCAGACCAGAGTCCTGAGAATAGACCAGAGACCTGAGACTAGACCAGAGTCCTGAGAATAGACCAGAGTCCTGAGACTAGACCAGACTAGACCAGAGACCTGAGACTAGACCAGAGTCCTGAGACTAGACCAGAGTCCTGAGAATAGACCAGACTAGACCTTAGTCCTGAGAATAGATCAGACTAGAACAGAGTCCTGAGACTAGACCAGAGTCCTGAGAATAGACCAGACTAGACCAGAGTCCTGAGACTAGACCAGAGACCAGAGACTAGACCAGAGTCCTGAGACTAGACCAGACTAGACCAGAGACCTGAGACTAGACCAGAGTCCTGAGACCAGACCAGAGTCCTGAGAATAGACCAGAGACCAGAGACTAGACCAGAGTCCTGAGACTAGACCAGACTAGACCAGAGACCTGAGACTAGACCAGAGTCCTGAGACCAGACCAGAGTCCTGAGAATAGACCAGAGTCCTGAGACTAGACCAGAGTCCTGAGACTAGACCAGTACTGAGTCTAGACCGGAGCCACTGATTAAACTACCCAGGCCCCTTTCGGTCCACCATTCAACATGAATCCTGGTTCATTTGGAAAGCGCAGTGAATTTCAGGCATTGTGTCATTCTGAATGAGTCTAGACTATGTTATGATTTGCTCGAATGATATGTCGTTGCTTGGGTATCCGTAGCCATTAGTACCTGCAGAGGTTGAGAGAAAAGGTGAGGCTCATTCTGCCTGAGGACTCCACAGAACTCACTTCTCGTGACAGAATGTTTTAACAATGACATTATTGCTGCAAGTTAAACACCGACTCCAACGCTGAAACCAACCACTTCTATTCTGTTCGTTTGGAGAGGGATTCACTTGCATATCACTTTACATTCATCATTATAATGAGGATATTCTTGTGATTATGTACGAAGGATATACTGTATATGATGTTGGTAAAGGGCTCACATTTACCAAAAGGTGTGCAGTTGACCAACATAACATGACATGGCTTGACATTCAAAATCTGTCGTGACTTCATAAGCAGAAGTGACCACTCAGAAGTAGGAAGGAGCTGGATCTGACTTGGTGGACACTCCCACTTGGGACATCACAAACTGATCGGTTTGAAAATGGCTGCTTATTGATCTCACACCTGGTTGAAAACAGGTGAGACCTTTTTAATTGAGTTAGAGTTAGCATCGTTGCCAGTTAGCCCTGTTAGCGTGGGTTTCCCCAGGGAGATGGCTAGCGCTGCGCCCCGCCGCGCGGCCGGTTAGCAAACACACCGACGCCACGTGTGTATTCTGGGCCAGTCTCCGCCGTAGGAGAAGGTATCTCCGCACTCCGCAGCTAGCCGGGTAAATCCAATTTGAATAAAAAGCACTGTTTGCTTTCATAGCTTTTGTTTTCCGTTTCCATTACCCTCAAAATAGCACCACCGCAGAATGCCGCCGGCGAGGACTTGTCAACGGCAAACACAAAGTAGCGATGTAGCCACCCCCTTCTAACAAGTGTCAGTCGGCGCCATCTCTGCAGGATTCATCAGAGGAGGATTCTGCTTTATCGACAGCGAAGAAACAAACAGCTGCTCGGGGTTTAATTAGCCCGCGGCTCGCCGGTGGGCTCTCACACGTGCCGCCGTTCCTTGATAACACAACGTCAATAAATAAGACTTGGTTGAGGTGTAGCCCCACGCGGCTCTGAATCAAAGCACATGTCTGCTGCAGTTAGCCGGGACGGGCGGTTTGACAGCCAATGAAGGCGCAGCCGTCTGTGGCGCCCGAGTGTACTGTTGAGGAAGTGTTAATGTGCCCGAGTGGTAATTACTTGGACACGCATTATATGCATTATAAAAGTACATTGGTATCTCATTGTTCCCTTAATACCAAATGCTCGATGCACATACCCTTCATATTTTCACATACAGCCTACTCAATGGATCTATCCAATTAGAGATGAATAGATTAATCAGTCTGTCCCTCCATCTGTTTCTCTATATGCATATCTCTATGTGTATGCATATATACATTCTAGAAGATTATCGAGGCTTTGGAGATTTAGATTTTGTATGAATTAAATGACTCTCAGCCCAACAAAAATAAAGTGCTTTGGCAAAACCCTCGCGTGCAGTCCTGTGTAGTGCTGTGTGTGCGCGCGTGCACATGCCTTAATGTATTCAGTATGTAATGGAAAGTTTGTGTTCCTGGTCTCTGCTCTCTATCTGGAGACAGACAGGCCATTTCTGAGACTTCTATTAATATTGATGGGAAACTGGCTGCTGATTGGCTGTTATCATCCTCGGTCATCTTCAAGGGCATCGTCTGCCAGCAAACTAACGAGGCCCAATACGACCCCTACACACGGGGGCAGGCTCGCCGAGGCTTTAGAGGGGCAAGGGGTCCATTACCATGTCACTGTGACAACACAAACGGATCCCTTTTAGACGTGGACAGCTCATATAGCCAGGCTACTCAGGTTTAGGTTAAGGACTGTTCTTTCACCGCGTCACTGAGTTGTGACATCACAAATGGCTCTGGTTGGGGCTAACAGAACATTTAGTTTTAAGGTTCTATCCCCTTGTTGTGATCACAAATGTCAAATTTGTAGGAATTGAAAAGCAAGCGGTAACATCGTCACTTTGCTGTACAATTAGGAGAATCCAATTAAATGTAAATTGATTGTGTATTTGTGTTTGTTTATATATATATATATATATATATATATATATATACACACACAAACAAAAAAAAGTTAATCTAAAAACAAATCTGCTGAAGCTAGCTCTAAAAAGAGAAAGGAAATTTGAAAAATAACTGCTGTACAATTCTATACGTTTAGCGACATTTCTTAATGACTTCTCCAATGTTTATTTAGTCCTTCCTCTGGACGCGATTTGCGCATCCAGTCACTTTTCATCTCCAGTAACTCAACGATAACAACAGCGTCATTATATTATTTAAGTCAAATAAAATCAAATTGAAGGTAAGGATGTTTATGTGTGTGAGTGCGGCCTGAAAAAGCCTTCTGGCGCTAAGGTAAAACCAATCTTTATCCAGTCACTCATTAAGCGCCACTGACTGACAGTCGCAGACACGCTCCGTCTCCCACCGCAAACTCCTGGCAGCTCAACAATTAGCCATCATAGTGGCACAGTGTGGCAGGGGATAATGTAATCGACTGCATGGCGGAGAAACTCCAATCCGCGCCTTTCTTGGCAAGCAACGGTTGAACGTTTATTTTTTATAAAACCCTCTCGCTCCACTTCAGATTAGAACCAAAAATTCATTATTTTTGTTAAGAGCGGAAGGCAATACTTTCTCCTCTTTCTTGTGCCTTGTTTATAGGCTGTGTGTGCCTGCGAGGACAGGACGGCGAACACTAACACAAAGTGGGTTTTATTTGAAAGAAGCAAAGACAGCAGCAGCACAGGAATGCAGATCGGAATGGAACCTTGGCGGCGGCGACTCGCTCGGCATACTCGGCACACGGTTATTGCACACTGCACGCTGAGCCCAGCAAACGTCCTTTTGGTCCATCTCGAAAAAGGTGAGGTTAGCCTTCAAGGAGCGCCTCACAAGGTTGTAACAAGTGAGTGGGATCCTGCTCAGAGCTGCCCCTACCCTGACCCGCCCAGATATCGCCTCTAGCCCACGCTCTCACCTCCGAACGGACGCCCTGAACATAACCAGCACTCTGGGAATGAGACGTGCGATGCATACATCACGGAGAAGAGCTGTCGGCTGCCCCCCCCTGTTTGCCGCAGGGGGGCGGCGATCGAGCCCCATGCTACATCGTTAACCCCTTAATTGTCATAAATTAATCCAGAGGAAAGGGGGAGGTCAGCCTGGGGATTGCGTTTGTTTTTGATGAGAAGGTGACAGCGTTTTATTTTTAACACTCACCAGCCCTGAGGTCATCGCTGAGTAAAGATTAACCAGCGCAGGCTGCGGGCGGGTGCAACACACTTCTGTGGAATATTGTTGCTCTCTGCAGCAAAATGGGTTTCTGGGTTTTGCTCTCTAATGGTTACAAAGTTGTTCAACACAGCGGTTGTTCCCTTATGCCGAGATGATGGAACCTGACTCCCGTTTATGCGATTTTTATCTCAGCTATCGACTGACTCGGTGTTTTCACACCGGACAGCCGTCCTCTCCGGAGTCGGAGCAGAGTACCTGGTTGTTCGTTGGAATGGCTCCGGGCTGTTGCCTGCTTCTTGTTAAAACATATTCAAACCACAACACCGAAACAACGCAGAAAGAGGTGCAGAAAATGCTGGGTTTGAGTAAAAAAAAGAAAAACCCAAAACGGCATCTTCAAATTCTTTCAGCATGAGTTCTGAGTCGAGGGCTGTATTTGTGTCTGTCCCCCTGACGGAGCTTCGGGCCGATCGCCCCTCTCCTGTTCAGAAGAACGGCCTGTCTCAGAGAACGGCAGTTACACCCTTAAGGAATTAGCAGCTCGTCAGAGAGACCTTCCCGCTGTTCCTCACGAGCGCATTAAAGCAAGTGACACATCTGTCCCGCAGTTGTGGTCCACGGAACCCGTCCGGAAACCAACCATCCCGCACAAAAAACCTCCTCCTCAAACATCTGTGTGATGCCGTCGCACGACGAGAGGAAGTAAACATTGGCCCGCACCAAAGCACTTCCTCCCGCACACACAAAGAAAGGCTTCCAGCAAACAAGAATATAATTAATATCTCAACAAAAACGAGTTTGAAGAAGTGATTGCAGTAGGGGTTGTTTGTCGTGACCCCTGACCTCTCCTTTCAAGCCTAGCGAGGTCATGATGAGAACCCCGGGTTCTGGAAATGCCATCTGGTCTCCTAGGCGACACCTTGACCTTACACGCGGGCGAGTTGGCATATGTGCACTCCCGATTGCGGTGAGCACGTCTGCACACGTACCCACACACCAGCAGAGGCTAGACCCCCCTGTCCACCGACCGGGGGGGGTCATCCGTCAAGAGGGGAGAGCAGGTGGATAAAAGAAGTGGTAAATAGATTTACTGGCTACGACAAAAAATTCCAAAAAATAAAGACTAACAAAAAATGTATATATATTTATATATGTTGAAAAATAGATTTAATGGCTATGACCAAAAAATAAAGACTAATACATTTAAAATATATTTTCCTGTAGGTGCCTCGAGGCACTTCTGTGGACATATGGAATCAAACAAACAACCTCTCGACATAGGGGTCGATACCCTTGACCCCGAGCAACTTTGCCTCGTCTCCCACTCCAACTCCTTCAGGCTAGCGGCTAAAAATGATTTGCCACTTTGCCTCAGCCATTGTGTAGTGTTTACCGCCAGAGATAAAAGCAAAGTAGTGCAGCCTCTGCTCGGTCAGCCTCGGCGGCAGAGCTAGCGATAGCAGCGTTAGCTTCACTCAGAACAACACGCCCTTAGGATAATGAGATCATTTGGATCCGTTCCAGCAAGAGGGCAAGGTCACCGATGTGTTTAATAATAACAAGGATTCTAACGATAAGGTATAAAGACAGGAGGACCAATACCAATGGGAGGGAATTTATTGTTTGGTGAAACAGAAATGATTGCAGATAACAATGTACAATGTTATTATTCTGTATGACAAGTACATGGGAAAGAGCCCTTAACATCGGTCTTTGGAATTAACTTTATTTCTCTGAGGATAGATTCCGTTGACAGGGTTCAAAATGTCGAGTCAACATTGTCAGATTTCCAACGGCAATATCAGCAACCGAATAAAACAGATCAGACTATTTGTCATGACTTAATTCACTTGTTAGTTAATTATTCTTACACAAGCACTGTCAATTTCAATTGTGACCCAAGCCTGCCCACCAGGAGAAGAGATTATAGAGTACAAAGTACAGTACACGCTATGTTATTAAACCCATACATTATTGACCGAGAGCATTAGTGTCTCAAACGTCTGTAAGTGAGACACATTTCCAGTGTAAGCTTCGTTTTTGAACCACGGGATCCAATCCGTGCTACAATTACAGGAGAATTCTCCAGAACTTTCCACATCTTATGAACTCCATCAACCTCCATCAAACTTCCCCACCCGTGAGGAGCTGGGCGCCGCGCACGGTCCTGTCAGGCTCCCCGGCACCAGGGGTAATTCCACCATGCCTGACCGACAGTAATTGGGCGCGGGTTTAGCGCCAGGGTCCGGCACGATGGACCCAAACGAGGAGATGGGCGAGGGAGAGAGAGAGGAGCTTCATCCAGAGGCCCTAACAGCCTCCCCCACACTGAACACTGACAAATATGGGGAGATGGTGTGTGAGATGGGTCTGTATGGGAGCTTCCCAGGAAATTAATTAAATAAGACACATGCACCTATAGAAGTGTTACATGGGCGTAGCGTGTCCTGGAAAGGTGGGTGTGAAAAGACGTGTTGAAGGAGGAACGCATCTTTCACCACGCGGGAAGCGGAACAACAACGTGAGGCTACCAGCTCATCCCCACCTCAGAAGTAGCATCGCCGTCACTTCTGTTTCCTAAGAAGGCAAACTTCTTTACATTTGCGTTCACTTTTAGGGCATTCAGCAGATGCATTTATCCAAAGCAACTTATAATAAGTACATTTGTCAGAAGAAAGAGAAAGAATATACCTCTGTCGGTAGAGTAAGGATGTTCATAGAACCGCTAACAATCACTAGTTAAACCATTCCCCGCATACAACAAAGATAGTTAGGATAAGATGCTACACAATGCCAAGCACTCTTTTGCAAGTGCCAGGACCTACAACATACAATGTAAAAGGGGTGTGGGGGGGGCTATGCAGAGTCCAGGTTAACTCTGAAGGAGTGAGTGCTGAGGCTTTTGCGGAAGCTAAGAAAGCCGTCATTAAAAATCTTTCAATAGTTTTTTAAGAATTTTGACGTGTTTTCAAGGTTTCTTAAGAAACTCTTTAAAGTCGTTTAAAAGACCTAACAGCTCTGAGATATTATCTTGAACGTTTCGCTTCTGACCTTTTTCTTTTCCTTTGTCTCCCGTGGGACCCGATTGGATGAAGGGTTAACAGGGGGCCTCTCAAAGCACGCGCGTCTGTGTGTCTGTACGTGCCGCTTTGTGTCTGTCTGCGTTTGAAAGAGTGTCTTGAATGGCTCCCTCAACAGAGTGGCCTCACATGCGATGCAGTCTAAGATTGATATTCTCTTTCAGCATCACACACGAGTGGCCGTGAATGATTCATTTCCTCTGGCAAGGACATTTATCCCCCCCCCCCATCCTCATTGCTTGTGTAAAGACACACTTAGTCATCTGGCAAATCATTAGGAACTCATTACAAAAACACAAACAAAACACAGCATCACCACAATCCTAAAGTGATGGACACTGGCGTCTGAGAACCTTAATAACCAGAACATCTCACAGAGGGACGCTACAAACCTTCCCAATATGTTGTCAGGGAATTTCACAAAGTATCTTAATACAGATCTCAAAGTCGACTAAGACACAATCTTGGAAAGATGAAGGTGGCGAGGTTCTGTTGCTTCACTAAGCCGTTCGTCCCGGCGTGGGGAGGGGCCTGGCCCGGTGACGAGCCTGTTGATTGGTCGCCCACTTGGCACCATAACCAGAAAAGGAAAATAGACAACCCAATGAATCAGCA
This sequence comes from Melanogrammus aeglefinus, assembly GCA_900291075.1. Taxonomy (NCBI): domain Eukaryota; kingdom Metazoa; phylum Chordata; class Actinopteri; order Gadiformes; family Gadidae; genus Melanogrammus; species Melanogrammus aeglefinus. Next base: position 144,089 of record OLKM01000121.1, on the reverse strand, counting down.
ATAGAAGGAACATAAGGTAATCCATCGACACAAAATGCTCTGATGAATTTCCTACACTACATCATATTTTGATGCTGAATGCAGACCGTGAATTTCTTCTGACAAATGTACTTATTGTAAGTCATTTTTGATAAAAGCGTCTGCTAAATACCCTAAATGTTGATAACATTTAGGGGTTTTTCTTTTTCTGTCGTACCACTCAGCAAGTAGTCCGGTAACTTATCAACCCCAGCGTCTTCGGTTGCTAAGAAACGTCAACGTCTTTGGCGGACTATTTCTCAGTTGATCAACACTTTGAATGCTGGTAACAAATAAATTGAAAAAAGTTAGAAGTTATTTTTTTGGCCATAGTTTCCATATGCTAAAGACGTGTCTAGTTCACCGTCATGCAGGCTGTGTTCAGTACAATAAATAGCAATCTGTTTATGCCGCATGTAGACCTATCTGCCTCAGCCTACGTTGAAATATTTTTGACGTTGAATGTCGGTGGCGCAGTTGTTGAAATAAACAGATTGATTTCATACAAATCAGAAAAGCCCCTCCGTGTCATTGTGTGTGCGTGTATACGAGGTGCATGTGTTGACCGATTTTAGAATATTATTCAAATACTTCTCAGCGAATATTGAATAGTATTTTTAGCCAGAAATTGACATCCCTAATTAATACCCAAATAAATTAGATTTTTCACTGTTAAAGTTTGTTTTTTGCGGTTAAGATAGTAAGTGATTTCTTGCCCATGATCCATGGCATTCTTTGTTAATGTCGGCACAGAGTTATTTCCATCCCTTATGCATAAATTATATGTTGGACAAAAAGAACACAGAGCACCACCAGCACATAGACCTGACTCAAGGGTCTATGTGGTCCGCTGTTCCCAAGAAACAGCCTGTCAACAGCCAACATGAGTGTGTGTCATAGCTTTTAAACGGCCATCAAACATAATGTCGGCCTGTCACTTTATTACGGACACCGGTCGAGAGTAATGTCTCTAATGGTGCTTTACATGTCGAGATATATCTATATCCTTATCTATACCTATATCTATATAGAACACTTGAACACTGATTTCTCTACGATACCCTCGTTTTGCCAACTCTTGAAACCCCTGCTCTCCATGACATCTTGTAATTTCACAGACAGGAAACCATTTTCATAAGCATATGCAGCAATTACAAAATCCATTAATATCCATCATGCTTCGTCATAAATCACACAGGCTGCCAGCCACACTGACTGTGTAATTATTGCTGAGCCAGAGACACAAGTCCATGATTAGCTTTACTCATTATTTCCCCCTACGTATGATTAATCTCAACTTTGAAATAATAAAACGGGCCGAAATGAAACTATTCTATGGCCAATGTGTTTAGAATTGTGAATTTGAGCATGACAAATTATGACCCTTAAGATGTGACAGAAATCCTATGTTCTTTTCTCTCTGCCGGTGCCCACGCCCTGTGACTCCCTCTCCCCCCCTCCCTCCCTCTCTCTCCTCTCCCCTCTCCCCTCTCTCCTCCCCCTCTCTCCCCTCTCCCCTCTCTCCCTCTCTCCCCCTCTCTCCCCTCTCCCCCCCTCTCTCCCCCTCTCTCTCCCTCTCTCTCCCCCTCTCCCTCTCGCTCTCGCTCTCTGTCTAAAACAAACACGCTGATCAATGCTATGGCACTGTCGCCCGCATCACAGCTGGCTAAAAATACCACACGTACAACAACTGTCACACTCAGACCCCACCATTGCCTCGGCTCCATTCAAATTAAATGATTTCTTATTCTCTTCGTATTACGCCCCACGTCACGTTAAGAAGAAAACAAAACCCTACTTGAGGACAGCGCCGTGTTAGATTCACTTTTGTTTACCCCTAACAAAACACATATTCAATCAAATCAAATAAAACCTCCAAGCGCTGACAAAAAGTGCATTTGCGGATTAAAGACGTCATATGCGTTCAATCAATAAAGCTTTCTTCAAAAGGGAACCTTTACTTCATCCTGGATCCGGTGCGCACGAGGCGGTCCTGGGTCTGATCACGGTAGTTCGCCTTCACGGGGAAACTCCAGGTCAGATGTGCTGGGGCCACCTCCCACATGGCCCGGGCAGCCTTTAACAACCGCCGACAGCAGCGGGCTGCTCCCGGCCATGAAAAGTGGAGGAAATGATGGTTAAAAACGCGCACTAAAACCAACCCGGTATCACGAGATCTCGTTCTCATGCGCATGAAACGCGTTAATCTATTGAATCGTGTCCCAGAGTACGATTGTTCTACTTTTTTCGTGAAACGCATCACGAAATGTTAACCAATGCATTCTGAATGCACATCCTTATATTCTTCGTCATAACTATCAAACCAAACATCCTTCACATTCGCCGAGCGACGATTATGAAAGTAAAATGCACATTTCTCGCTAAAAATGTTTACATAAACACTTTTAATGGCGTAACTATGCTAAAATATCATATTTTCCACCCAGAATAAAAAGTATGTCCGCCATTTTCACAGAAAAATAGCCTAAAAACCATCCAATAGGAAAGATGCTCACAGCGTCTATCCGTGACGTAGGTCTAGTCACCGATAGACGCTTTTAACGCTTTTAATGGCGGGTTACGCCATTAAAAGTGTTTATGTAAACATTTTTAGCGAGAAATGTGCATTTTACTTTCATAATCGTCGCTCGGCGAATGTGAAGGATGTTTGGTTTGATAGTTATGACGAAGAATATAAGGATGTGCATTCAGAATGCATTGGTTAACATTTCGTGATGCGTTTCACGAAAAAAGTAGAACAATCGTACTCTGGGACACGATTCAATAGATTAACGCGTTTCGTGCGCATGAGCACGAGATCTCGTGATACCGGGTTGGCTAAAACACACAAACAGCAGCTGGAACGTTCATCGCCGGGGCAGACCTCCTCATTTACATATAGAATGCAGATTCCTCATCATTTGCAAATAATGGTGGTACATATATTTTTTTGTTAAAATCGTATTGATTTCCCTGTTCATCTATTTCTCTTCATTAGGGGAATAATCAGCTTAAGTAAGGCTGCTTATATGAGATTAAAAAATATCCCTCACCTTCCCGGGGCAGCAAGCAAGACTCTCTTGTGTTATACTGGCCCCTGGGCAGCGTTGACTAATAGTATCTGGCAAGCAGGATTTTAAGGAAATCAATTTCAGCACAATAACTAGCCGGGGATAGGATCTGCCCGGTGGACTGCAGGAAAGTATATTACTTTCAATGCAAACCCTATTATGAAAGACACACACGGCTATGCATTATTTAGGGGATGCTTGTTTCAAGAGGCTGCTTCAAAACAAACTTGAATAATGCGTCCCTCCCCATATACTCCCCATTTTTTATGCACAATCAGAGCATTGCTAATCACTCACACAAACAATGCTGATCTAACGAGCATAATACCTTTGTATCTCTTTCTCACTCTCTCGAACCCCTTCCACCCTATCCCTCTCACTCTCTCTCTCTCTCCCCGGCCTCTCTCTCACTCTACCGTCCCCCTCCCTCCCTCTCTCAGTCTCTCCCCCTCTCTCCCTCTCTCAGTCTCTCCCCCTCCCTCCCTCTCTCAGTCTCTCAGTCTCTCCCCCTCCCTCCCTCTCTCAGTCTCTCCCCCTCCCTCCCTCTCTCAGTCCCTCCCCCTCCCTCCCTCTCTCAGTCCCCTCTCCCCCTCTGTAATACACTGGGGAATGAACACTATTGTACGACTTTGTCAACATTAAACCTAATGGGAGCTGAGCACTGTGGATTAAGGGGGGGGGGGGGGGGGGGCAGACGTATTGATTCTGGTGTAGGGTAAAGGTGGGGCTATTATTCTACAGTGCTGAGAGGATGGCCCATCTTGCCAGAAGATCAATGCGTGGCCTACAGCTATAATCACCACACTCCTGATGATGTTTTCATTACCACGCGGCCGACCAGAGGAATCGACTTCTTCGCCTCCTATTTCATATGCACGCCTGTAAAAGTCTGCAAAAGTACTGTATAAATCATAGAACACCCTATGCATTCTCCTTATTTATTCTATTCATTTCGGGTTTTTTGCTCCAGCACACAAACGCTGGCGAACAAAGAAGTCAAGGCCATGCACCCTGCATGCTAACATAACTAACACAAGCTACCTAGCATAGTGTAGGCTATCCCCTGTGGTCCTATACACCACGGGGACCAAGCTACAAGCTACCTAGCATGGCTATCCCCTGTGCTCCTATACACCACGGGGACCAAGCTACAAGCTACCTAGCATGGTGTAGGCTATCCCCTGTGGTCCTATACACCACGGGGACCAAGCTACAAGCTACCTAGCACGGTGTAGGCTATCCCCTGTGGTCCTGTACAACACGAGAACCAAGCTACAAGCTACCTAGCTTGCTAGTCTCACCGATGACCTCACAAACAACATAGCTTGTTGTGTCGTCAAAACAACATTAAAGTATCAAGGTCAGTCTCTCACCAACGACCCCCCCAACCACGTAGTTCACACCAATGACACCATCAACTAAAAATGAGTGCTCCCATGGACCTCAAAAGCCCCCTAGTTCAGTGCATTGTCAATGTTCCCACAAATGACCAAGCTGAGTGTATCAACAATAAACTCACAACGCACAAACAGCCCAGCTGAGTGTATCAACAATGAACACACAACGCACAAACCACCAAGATGAGTGTATCAACAATGAACTCACAACTCACAAACCGCCAAGCTGAGTGTATCAACAAGGAACACACAACGCACAAACAGCCCAGCTGAGTGTATCAACAATGAACACACAAATGAAAAAGCTGAGTGTATCAACAATGAACGCACAAACGACCTAGCTCACTAGATAGCATCGCCAGTAACCGTTTCACAGCTTTGCGTGCCACCATTTATCCACCATGCATGGCTGATCTCAGAGCAAATGCATCAGCAAGCTCAGTGAGCCACATGACTAAAATGAACCCGCAATTATGTTTGATAAGTCGCAAATTCCACCAATATGACGCCTGTGATTATGGTTCACATAATGAATGCGAAAAGGAAATTGATTCCTTCTAATTCTATGTAGAAATATCAAATAGTGATGACTTTGTGTTAATCAAGGGTAATTACAGACTTGTTATCCCGTGGCTGTCATCGCGTTCTGTCAACTTCAAAACCAGAGAAAGTATAATGGAGAGAGAAAGACAACTATGAAACAGCAAATCCTTTTGTTTCTTGCATAGAATTGCACCTCTGACTGATTGAATCTGAGGAAAACAAACCAACATCACCAAATCAATCAACCAAACAGCCTTAATTAACACATCGATGCACTAGAAAACGTGATGAATTCTCCTTGTGAAGAGATCAAATTAAGAATTGCAATAACAGCTCCAATAAGAACAAAAACTGAATCCTGATTTGGTGGCTTTTGTTGAAGCCTGACTTGCAACAACAACAAATAAAAACTTTTCCTTGTTCCATCGATCGATTTATCAGAACAATTTCTATTTTGTCCGAACCAGTGCAGCGAGCGATCCTAGAACACCAGCTCTGAGACAGCCGGCAGACATCCTGAGGAAATATAAACTCATTATCACTGGATGTTTTCCCACCTTGCAGGACAAGATGTCTACTATCTCGTCATTTACAAGACTCCCTTAGCCAAAGCGGCTCACAGAGTACTGATACAAGTCTTTAAGCAGCATGTACGGACAGACTCCTTGCTCAAGGATGATTACATTCAGGCTGAGGACATCAGGGAATCGAACCCTGAAGCTTCCCAACAAATACACAGGACACCAGACCTGCCTGGCATCCGTTAATTGATTGCCTGTATGATTACAAAGGGAATCCGAATTAAATTGAAATGGTTTCCACCTCTGTGCTTCAACGTATGAGGCACAAGCTTTGTTGTTCAGTAAGAGAACTACGTCCTCTACAGCGTCACAGCCTCTGGGCTTGCAGAACAAATAGACACTGGGTCACAGGGCCAACTACCCATCAACAGGCAACACAAATGGTTAATCGTTCATTAAGAAGAACAATGAAAAACAACAGCATTAATCTGTGCTTGAGAAGATATGATATAGATAGAAAATATGATACATCATGGAGGCTAATGTCAACACGCAGTGTTTTTTTCCCAACGATAACCTAACAACATATCGAGGACAGCTTCAGAGCTGCCGATAATTGGGTCAGACAGTGTTGGAATTATTCTTTGGAATCACGCCCTTTTGTACATTCTACCACAACACGGCTCGGGATGCTAAGCGGTTAATGTATTCTCTTTCAAGATTTCTGTGTGAAAGAATGCCTTGATCACATGGCTGTTAGTGGGCAAGTGCCCTTTATTTATTTTCTAATGTAGTGCAGGAACTACAGGCTTTGCTGTTTATATTTCTTGTCTCCCTCCCCTCTCTTCTTTTGTGTTTGTGGGTAAGCAATTAAAATAACTGGGTCATTGACTAGTTAGCGTGAACATCCCCATCACAGCATGTGCAGGTACCTTCACGCCAGCCTTCTGCGATGGCCCCGGTGCGAGGCATGCTTCAGGTTGTCAGCTTTGAATAAAGGAGGTGAACATCTTTTAATGAGGTGAGGAAATGTGTGGAAATCTTCTCCTTGTTTGCCGTTGTCTTGATTCTCACAAACAACAGCTGACAGTGTATACTTGAGAGATCACAGGCCTATTGCCCTATAAAAGCACCGAGCACAGACTCAAGGAACTTTCAGTGTGCAGTAACTTCAGTGAATTGTGTCAAGTTGGAGTCATGCTATTTCTAATTGGCACCCATGTCAGGCTCTGCAGCCGGAATATTAAAACTCCCCTATCAAAGTCTTCTGGAAACACTGCAGTGAAAGAGAATTGCAATTGTAAAAACAGGGTGAGCTGAACCCTCCCAATCACTCCAGATAACTGATGATAATATAAAAGCCATCGGAATAACTTAGAAAAGGGCTGCCTTCAGCCTGAGCGCTGGGTGATTGGCAGGCAGGTGAGCCTGTGAGAGCCCAAGGCAAACCCAGGACGCCCCTCAGTACACAGACTGACAGTGTCTGGAGATCACCCAAGATCATCTTGAAACCTTGGATTCACGTCAGAGTAGCCGCAATCATGTCATATAATTGCATTATTTGTGGTAGCAATCAAATTGTTATTATTACGAGTGCTACTATTTGTGTTTCTTGTAATAATTGTCATTATTTCAATGTTATCCCTCAGAGTTGGTAGCAGTAGAATGTGTGTGAAGGGTAAGGCTCGTCATTGTTGTTGGGTTGTTACTGTTAGTCAGTCTCAGCAGCCTCAGTAGTAGTAGCAGGAGTAATGGCACTGGAGGTGTACCGCTGTTATAGGAGTAGTTAAAGTGCTAGTGTAATAGTAATAGTAGTATTAGCAGTCGCAGTGGTAGTATAGTAGTATTAGTAGCAGTGGTAGTATAGTAGTACTAGTAGCTTTCGTAATAGCAGTGGTATAGTACTAGTAGTTTAGTAATAGCAGTGGTGGTATAGTAGTATTATCAGTAGTAGCAGGGTTCATTTAGTGGTACTAGTGGTAGCATTGCAGCACCAGTTAGTTTTAGGTCGTCTCATATGACAGCAGGAGCAGGAGAGAGGAAGGCAGTAGGTTAGGAGAGAGAGAGGAGATCCCAGCCTCCCCACAACCAACGTCACCCTCATCTGTGATCTCGGCCGGTGTTGTTGCGGGAGGTGTTGCATGCATGGCGCATGCACGATCTACTGGGACTTTATTACACCGCGGCGCCGTCGTTTTGCCTTCATTATTGTTATTTTCTATTTTTGTCAAATCAAAAAGTGTTGCAACAACGACAAAACAACACGACGTGTTCCACCTTCTCCCCAGGATGCTGCCCTCCATGTGGGCGCCCTGCTGGTTTCAGATCCAGTGTTGCCGTCACCGCGCGTCCTCAGAAGAGCATGCCGTGGTGTGAAACCACCCGCACCACTAATGTGGCTGATAGTCTGGAGCACCAATGAAAACACAGGGCTGGTTAAAACAAAAGGGGGGGGGTGTCAGGCTAGACTCCCCCCCCACCCCCAACACTCTGCTCTGAGCCCCAGGTACAGAGCCGACCGGGTTCAGGCATTTTCTCAGCCGCTACGCAAACATACAGGGGCTTACATCTCTCTCCCTCTGACTTCCTGTCTCCGGGCCCTGTTTCCTAGGTAACAAAGTCAGACGAACTGAGCGAGCTGGAGAGGGGGGTGCTGGGGAGAGAGGGGGGGGGGGGGGGGGGGGGGTCGGGTCGATACTGACGCCTCCCTCTGGAGATCCAATCGCCTCTTATTCAAAGTTTGTCTCACTGTAGGTCACGTGATGCAGCGTTCCCATGACAACCAGGTTGGAGGGCAGCCTGGGCATGTCTTTGATTGAGGAGGAATATCGCCGGTGCCAGCGAAACAACACCCCCCCCCTCCCAGTAGCCAGACAAGGTTTGGCCGGGACGCAATAGTCTCATTTTCCATTTCTGTAAAAAGTGCTTTGATTTGAATACAAAGAAAACACCACTTTGATTCACTTCCATAACATGATGAGGGTGTATAACCAAAAATACAGAACCTCAATGCCTCGAGTGACCTTTTCATGAAACGCCATCAGTAGGCGCGGTTCCCGGCGTGCCTCAGAGGAAGAAGAAAGCCGTGCTTTATTTCCACACCGCATGTTGTTCCGAGTTTAATAAAGGCATTGAGCTGAATCATCTAAACGCTGGGTTTAAAGTGTTGGTATCACCGGCCCGTCAACGAGGCAGGTAATCGCCTGCAGCAGACACGCCTCAGCCTCCAGGGTTTGAGGGCCTGTTAAGGTTTTTCAGAGCGAGATAAACGTGGCCTTTCAGACGCTTTGAGGTCTGGCAAACAAAGAGTTGAGCAAAGCTCTCCACGGTGGCACCGCTGACTTCCTCAGAACCTTTAAAAGGCAGAAAGGCGGTTGTGAAGCTTCGGTCAGATAGACCCAGCCCAGGGGAGATCTCGAAATAAAGTATCGTTGGCAACCCGCAAGCCGGGTGGGCAGCTATCGCCACATGAAACCACCCATCATTTCTGCCCTTTCCACTGGTCTCAAATCTACCGATGTAATAAGGAGTAAGGAGTAAATAAACGCAGTACTTAAAGTGCTTCGTAATCGTGGTTGATATGTATTGTATTGTGACAACTTGTAAGACCTTAGTGGACTTGGACATGTGAAACACTTTCCTACATCAGCGGTAAGAAGTTCATTCACTAGGAGACGTTCTAATTGAGAAACGTTCTCAATTTTCACATGACACAATTCATTTCATTGTAATATTTGAATACAATTTCATATAAATCATCATTTTTGACACACTGCAAATTACTAATGTCAATGTATCATTCACGGACAATCATATTTTGCTTTATTATCGATTTCATTTCTACTCATGAAATTGGGGATTTTTGCATATTGTTAAGTTGCATTTTTGTGTTTTTCTTTTCTTGTGACTGCCACAATCTGGCATTAACAAAACACGATATCTTATTAAAAACCACCAAGTCTTTTTTTAGTCCCAATCCTTAGTCCTCACATTAGCGCTGGTGCTAACAGTCAGAGGCCTGGATCAAGGAAGGAACACAAGCACCTCTTGTAAACAAATTGACAACAAGTGTCGGGGCGCCATTTGGTGAAGCAGGTCTTTAACAAGCCCCAGCAAAGTCCAAGACTCCTGTCACACAAAGCTTTGTGCGGCGCTCTGCAGACACAACACAACACGGAGCAAGCCTCTGCCTTCCACCGGGAGACGCCTGATTTCTGAAGGACATTTCTCCCACAATAACGTTATCGATCGTCTATTGGGTTTGAGCGAGAGGGAGGGACGTAGACAAAGCAAGCCAGCAGCAAACAAACTTTCTGCAGCAGCACAGTGGAAGTTAACAATGCGGCCTCAATGATTGCTGCAGACGCATACACCAACACATTCAGGCTTTTTTGGCGATGTAACAGAATGTTCAGAATGCCGATCCTTTCTCTGAACAGCTCCGCCGCGCTACAGTAATGTGGGGATATATGAATGGTAGCGAGGTGTGTAGCTTTTGTCCACGGCGTGTTGTCGTCTTGTTATTCTGCGCTGGCTTAAAGGTGCTTTCAGCAGTCCTTGTGCCACAACTCATTGTTATGTTCCTCTGCCTAGCGTCCATTTAGACGACGGCTGCAGCGGCAGGCAGCACGAGGCGAGATACAGCGTGTGTACATGACCATCTGCATGGCAAACATCCACTGGTTCCAATAGCAAAAAAAGAGGGAATTAATAAGGAACACGGCCAATAAAACGGCCATGGTTTCGTAATAAGATCCTCCATAAGGGACCACCTCACCTGGAGTCATACAGTTCCTAAATCCTCTGCTGACTTAGTGATTCTTAGTGATAAGTGCATTCACATTAAAGGCAAAGGTTTTCCCCTTACAAAGACGGCAGCAGTAGGTGGTGTCCAACACCAGGGAGCTTGTTGGCTGGGTGTTGTGTTGGATGGTGCCCTGACGTCCAGCAGCATGAGGTGCTGCTGGACGTCCTACCTCAAGCCCTCACTATAGAGTCTGGTTGTGCTGTAGGACTCCTTGAGTCAGGGTTGCTGCTTCTGTTCGGTTGTGGTTGGTGACTCACGCTGGTGTTTTATCTTAATTATATTTCCGGGTTTGGTTCAGGGTAAAACAAAGAAAATGTCGGTTGAATCACGGTTGTGGGAACATAAAAACACTGTTGGATAAATCGGTTAACTGATTAGCGAGAGTTTAGCTCCTGGATGAACGATGAACCAACCAATCAGATGCTACAAAATACAGAAGGGTATATTCATACCCCTCAATCTACATGCAGCAAGGAAGCCCGACAAATAGTAAGTGAAAAATAATTCCATTTACAAATACATTTAGCAGACATTATTATCCACAGTGACTTATAATGAGTACATTTGTCAGAAGAAAGAGAAACAACAGAAAGCGCTGTAGGTAGAGAGTGCCATGCACTAACAATTCAACTAACAAACTAAAAATGTGTACTGGAGACTTTCTTCAGGATACGGTGATATGGTAACTAACTGGTACTTACTGTGTGGTGTCAATTTTTCCACTTGAAAATAATATCTAGCATTGTGAAGCGTCTTATCCTAGCTGCCTTTGTTGAGCATGGCAAACGGGTTAACCTAGTGATAGTTAGTGCTTGGCACTTGGTCCTATGAACATCCTTACTGTACCGACAGTAACATATTGATGATACTCTTTCAGATAAACTGTACGTCTCTTTGGATAAAAGCATCTGCTAAATGCCCTTAATGTCAATGTAAATGTAAACTATGACACTATGATACATACAATTTGAATATTTTATAGTTTGATGTTTTATATTCCTTACTTCTCGGCTATAATTACAATTACATTTGTATATTCTATATTATACTTTACCACAAACAAACATTCATATCGTCATGAACATCATTTTGATATATAAACTATAAGCCAATTCCCTTTTATTGAAGAGGCATTTGATATTTTGTCAGGCTTTAAATGAAGCTCCTTAAACTTCGTCCTTTAATTTCCTCTTTGAGTGAATGATTGCATCTCACGCTCGCGGAGCCAAAGACATGATTGATCACTAAGGTGATCACCATGAGATGTTCTGCTCAAAGTGGCGATAGGACAAGTGGCTTCATGTCAACGATGGATAGGGTCGAGTTGTGGAAATTATTGTTCATATCTGCATGTCACAGGGCGGTACTATACAGCCCAGAGCCGGGAGGGGGGGTATGAGAATCAGACTACGACCCGGAGCGCGGGGGGGTCTTAGAATCAGACCCAGCAGGACTGTGTGAAGTCAGGTGGTCCGACTTGGTGTTCAGTCCAGGCAGCCGTAGCACCCCTTAGTTTAGAGTTCTAAACCACTGGTTCTCAAATCGCTTTATACTAGTGTTCCTCCTCTTAAGATATTTTTCAAGCTAAGTACCCCCTTCACTGGCACAAAACATTTTTGGGGAAAACAAATGAAATGAACATGAATAATAAAGTACGTGTGATCTATTTGGCAGTGTAAACATGAACTTTAAAAGGGTGCAAATACTCACAATTTAGAAAGAAAAAAAGAATACCAAGGACCCCCTGCAGTACTCCAAAGTACCCCTAGGGATACCCATTGGAGAAACACTGCTCTAAACAGTTTCCATTGCGACTGTATATAGTAAATGGACTGCATTAAAATAGACTTCTCTAAACTTCTGCTACTCCAAGCACGTCGCAATATTAGCCGCACATTCACCGAAATCATATACCGACGGTGGAGACAGTACGGGAACAGCCAGCTCAGTCTATGGTCTTATGTCTTGCTCAAGGAGACCTCAACACTTGGCGAGGAGGAGCAGGGAATTAAACCTTTACATGTGGAAATGAAAGGGATTATCACTATTTGTCATTCCTCTGGGTGGAAGGAAACACATTATCGGGTAGATTAGCACATAACAGCTATGGCAATTTCGGAGTCAATAGTGAAGTCCTTTCAAACACCCAGAACCGATAGAGAGTACAATGAGAATAACACCGCGTGTGGTGAAACCCCTTTCTGAGGCCTCGGTTCTCCCTTGTAGCGTATTGTGTGTGTACGTTCTCGTTGTCATGGCGTGTTGCCCCGGCAACGCAAACACCCTGCGGCGCGGCGACCCTAACTAACCCTGTTACACTGCATTGATCTCCGCGGGGGTGTTTGTCATTTGACCCAAACAGAGTGTTTGGGGCCACCCCGCGAGGCCCCTTGCCCAGACAACTAACTAACGCCCTGCGGCTATGGGACCCTGCAGGTCAGGGGCCCGCAGGAAGGAAACAAGGCCCAGACGGACCCCTGTGTTTGGGGCAGGAGAGCTGGAGCGTGCAGAGCTGTGTGGATGTCAGGAGGCCTCCTAGGAGACTCAACCAGCCAGTGGAAACATGAGCTGCAGAGACACAACGGCTAGCATCACAATACAGCTAGCAAGGTACTAAGATTAGTACTGCCTGAAGTACTATAGTAGGCCTAGTACCCATGGTACTATGAGCAGTATTACAGTACTACTGCAGATATACAATGTCCAGCATCACAATACAGCTAGCAAGGTACTAGGATTAGTTCTGCCTGCATTACTGTCGAGTACTAAAGTCAACCTAGTACCCAAAGAACTATGACCAGTATCACAGTACTACTCGATGTACTGCATATAGCACTAGATTCCTACTGCAGATAAACTATGTCTAGTACTATAGTACTACAGTTCTACTGCTGATAAACTATGTTGAGTACTACAGAACTACCAAAATACTGCAGATATACTATGTGATGTAGGTACTGTATTTAGAACTATAATACTAGTGCTGAGGTACTATCTCCACCAGTACTTTAGGACTATGAAGGTACTGTATCTAGTACTATAATACTACTGCTGAGGTACTATCTCCAGTACTGTTTCTGCTGGGCGTCAGCTGAATATGTAAACATAAAGAATGCGAGGACCAGGAGACAGGGCAGGGTAGTGAGCCTGTATTCTCCTCGTTTGTTTCCTGATGTTACACTGTCAGAAACATTGCCGTGTGTATTTTGTGAAAGCCCATTTATTGCAGGGATGCACTCCTCACTTGCTGACAAAGAAACAGACAATTAATGCATTCATTATTTTAATGGGCGGCCACAGTTGAAACCATTTGCATATTTGTTTTTATTTGCAGAATTAGAGAGAAGAAAGAAGAATGAGATGTTGCCTTGATGCATAAATTGTTTGGATTTTATTCACTAGAAAACTAAAACAAATCCACGCATTACAATATATACAGTATCTATATATAACAATATGCGAGTTCATTAAGGCACTGATTGCAACTTAATTAGCAATTAATCAGTTGCATAAAATCAGGAATACATTGTCCTTGATTTAACGCTATTCAAATGTTAATATCAATATACAATGTTCAACATTATGCAAATGAAAAGCCACAGCAGCCAATAAGCAGGGGAGCGGACCCACCGTGGAACAGACCGCTTCACTCTTCACTCAAGAAGCCACCTAATCAAGCTCGGAAGAGAACATCACATTGCTGCACAGAGGTGCCCAAGAATTCATCATTGTCCACTTTTATAGGTCAGGCGTGTTGGCGGCTCACACAATGTCTCCCTTAGACCAGGGCCCTGCATGTCAAGAAGACCGGTACCCAGATGGGGCTGGTGACAGTCCGGAAGCGCCCTCTGGTATCCAGGGCGATCGTACACACAGAAACCCAGGCCGGATCCCCCTCACCCTCCTGCTGTGAGACCCCAGAACCCCACCCCCGAAGTGAGCCCTTGGTCTGTTCAGCGACACCTCTGGCCGTTGTGGGAGGAGGTTTGTGGTGAAGAACAGTTGGGTGGCTGAACATGTGAAGCAGCTGAAGGAGCCCTTTTTATAATCCAGCCTTGAGCGTCTGTTTCATCAATTCAATGTAAACGTCTCTGGTCTGAAAGCTTTCAGCAGAAACACAAGTGTTGCTTTACTTTAGCTTAAAGGTCAACAATGTGCTACATGTCAACACACTGCATGTCGAACAGAACAGCCTGCGAAACAATTAGATAGATGAGGTCCCCATGATAGACATGTGCACAGTGTGTGTATGTATATATATATATATATATATATATATATATTCCAGGCACATAATTGGGAGCCTCATTCGTATTCTCCTCTCATAACCCAAGTGCATATCTTATTTCTATATAAGGCTTGATTCTTACTTTGATATCCTTATTTATTATGCATAACCCTACTTGAACTGCTCCCTCAGTACCTCGTTTGCAGGCAGTACTAGAAGGTACGACAACGAAGGTACTATGTCTAGTATTACAATACTTCTACTAATGTCAATGGTAAATGGACTGAATTTACACAGCGCTTTTCTAACCAGTTGCCACTCCAAGCACTTTATAATACTGCCTCAGATTCATCCATTCATGCACACATCGGGAGCAGTCAGGGTGAGGTCCCTTGCTCAGGGACACCTCCACACTAAGCTAGGAGGATCGACCGTCCGGATACCAGTCAACTCGCTCCATCTGTTGAACCACATGCCTCCTAAACGTTGAGTATTACTACTGCCCAAAGTTTGTCAAGTATTACAGTACTGCCCGAGGTACTGTGTTCTGTACTACAGTCATCTTCCAGGGGGCCAGGAAAGCTCTCCTTGGAGAATGAGAATGTTCCTGTGAGTTATGGCATGTTGTTTTTGTTATCCCACCCTTTTTTCACGACGGCCAAATTAACTGCTCACTTTAATTGAGTCCTTTAGCAAATGCTTTTATCCAAAGTGACTAACAGTGAATTGTTTCAGGTTTGTGCAATTTAAAAGCAGGTAGCGGTCTGGCATCGTGCACAAGGCTCGCCAGTTAGGATAGGACATTGGGAATCTAACCCAGGATATTTTGGCTCAGAGTCAAATCCCCCAGCCTGCTCACTGTTCTTATTATAAAGAAAATAAGTAGTTTATGATCAACTGCCCTCTCTTTCTGTTTATCCATGAAAGGGTTCAGTAGGATATCATGCATGTGAGATTACACCATTCAGTAATCTACGTAATGAACTGACTAAAGTTGAAAAACAAATGTGTGGAAGACCACGAAAACATTTCAAAGGGGCACATTTGATAAAGTGAGAACTGAAATCCCTCAAAAGTTAATTTGAGTTAGGCCAAGGAAAAAGAATTAAAAATGCTCCTCTAAATCCATTAAAAAGCTTGTTTTTCCAAACTGACCTAGATGGCATGTACAACGCGAGTGTGGGTCAGTGAAGAGCTCCCCTGGGAGCCGCTGTCACTCACGGCCTCCTGTGTTTACAGCACCACTCGGTGTCTTTAGTGTCTTTACAGTCGCGGACAACGAGAGGACGCACACACACTCCAGCAGAATGCATTCTCCCTGGAAGGCTGTGGACAACAGAACCGCAGGCTGCGGCTGGTTCTACTGACGGAAACAAATAAAAATAAAAGCTCAACTGAAAACTCTGCAAGGTAATCTAAGAACTTCCCCCAGACAAACAGACATAAGATAAACCACACAGACACACACACAGACATACACACACTTGCACATGCAGACACAGACAAACACACTAACACACACACACCCCCACATAGTGACACCCACACACACCCAGCCAATGCCACCCCTAACCTCCTCCCCGGTCCTCCACGCTGGAAGGCGGTCAGAGGGATCCAATCAGGGGATCCAGTCAGAGATCCAGTCAGGGGATCCAGTCAGGGGATCCAGTCAGGGGATCCAGTCAGGGATCCATTCAGGGATCCAGTCAGGGATCCAGTCAGGGATCCAGTCAGGGATCCATTCAGGGATCCAGTCAGGGGATCCAGTCAGGGGATCCAGTCAGGGGATCCATTCAGGGATCCAGTCAGGGGCTGCAGCCCAACCTTCCAGCGCCGACCGGCTGTCATCTAAACGCTCGACAACGCTCCATTAGGACGAGCACTCGGTTACGTCCTGTGTTGTTTTAGGGGAAGCGTTCTATTTGTGCTTTAACCTCATATGAATTGCAAATAAGAAGAATTTCCTAGGAAGATGTTGGGGGGTGGGGGGTGGGGGAGGGGGGGGGAGAGATGGTTTGAGGGGTTTTCATCTTGGAACTGAGAAGTTATTTATTATTTTCCCTCTGGCCCCGAGGACAAGGCGGTGGAAATCTCCCCGTGCCGAGACGTGCCACAACAGAAGGCATTAGCCCAGGGAGGCGTCGTGGCGCCCAGACATTTGCATTAATAGATGCTGCGCCGCGAGCATTGACAGGATCATATGGTAATGACGGGAGTATTCACGGTGTGTCGCGACTTGTCAGCACTTTTTATTGTCTTGTTTCCCTGCTTGTACGACTGTAATGGGGAAAAAAAAAAAAAGCGTAAAGAAGCAGAATAAGAACGGCCTCGCGTGGAGGGAAATAAACGAGGGAAAGCGAGAACGTAGCGCACGGCGCTGCGCACGGCGCTGCGCACGGTCCCTAATTACCGCACAGCTCCACGTTTCCCCTCGCCCCCCGTATCTCAGGCTTCACTTTCTGAATCCCGAAGCGACACAACCACCACAACACTCATTTGAATTTAACATTCTCCCTGACATCCTTCCCCCCCACCTCCTGTCAGAGTTCTGCAATTTAAGAGAACAAGTCAACAACAAAATAGCATTCTCAACTTCCGCGCATATTGAGCGAATGAGAAAGTATAGACATAACAGTAACATTCCTAACAGGACTTGAATAATCGGTCGCTCCGGTAAGCCATCACCACACCCGAGGCTAGCCTAGCCGCGGATAGCAGGGCTAAATGCGCTACCACTACGCACAACCCACGGGCCGCCAGCAGGAAGGAGAAAACCCTGGCCCCTGTTATCGTCATGTGCAACGCCACAATGCATCTCTCGCTCACTGCATCTTTCTTCACCCCCCCCCCCCCCCCCCGCTGCAGTAATTGATTGGTGAAAACTCTATCCTCTGTATGCCCCATCCCCGGCTGCGTGTGCGTTTGTGTTTGTGTGTGCTAGTGCGATTATTCCCTCAGTAAACACAGTGCATTCAATCACCGTTCTGCAATCAATTGGGATGCTATTCTCTGTCTCTGTGTCTCACCATGGCAGCCAGCGCATGAATGCCTGTATTATGTACAGTTTGAAACAGCCACCCGCACCCCCGTCCCCTCCACTCCCTCACAACAATAACTGCCGATTCGCTAACATATCCCGACGCAATTATTTATTAAGCGGCGGGGAGAGCGCTCTCCTTTGTTTCCTGAGCGATGGAATTGTGTTTGTTTTGCGTGGGATTGGCAGAGGCTCGATACTGTGTTGTGTTTGGAGCGTGCTCGCCATTGTGTTCCTATAGATGCTGGTGTCACATGATAACAGCTTCCTGTCTGCGTTCTCGCATCGATCGCACTGGATTTTTAAAAAGCCCAGCCAATCACGATGAAGACTGCGTGTTTCCACTCTGGCGGAGCGATCAGGGTTTAGGCGACCGTTTTGCGCTGAAGACACCGAACACCTCGGCCTGACCGGCATGTCGACGTCCGTGTGCAACACTCTTCATTAATTATTCACTCATTCATTTCCACATCAAACTTATCTGCACTGGTCAGTGGATTGGGCGGACGATGATGAACAGGAGACAGGCTAACACGACAGATGCTTTGCTCCTAAAAATCCATATTGAATCCACCCTCAACCCCCTTTTAACAAATAGTTGGAGAAAAAAGAAATATTAAAAAAGAAACAGATGTATTCTTCATTTAAGTATTCTTCATTTAAGTAATGTGCATTTCTAGAAAAGTACAGATGACTGGAGAGGGAATCAGAGACGGACAGGAGAGTGACTCTTGTCTGATAGCTGTAATGTAAACTAAAGAGACAGGCGGCACGCAGCTCAGCAGGTAGAGCGGGTCGGCTGGCTACCGAGAGGTTGCTAGTTCGATCCCCGGCTCCTTCTAGCGTCGAGTGTCGAGGTGTACCTGAGCGAGACGCCTAAGCCTAACTGCTAACTTTCGCCTTGCATGGGTGACTCCGCCGACGGTGCATGAAAGTATGAATGTTAGGCAATATCATAAAGCGCTTTGAGTGGCCACTCAAGAAAACCGCTATATATATTGCACTGTCTACATGCACTATATATACAGTGGGGCAAAAAAGTATTTTAGTTAGCCACCAATTGTGCAAGTTCTCCCACTTAGAAAGATGAGAGAGGCCTGTAATTTTCATCATAGGTAAACCTCAGCTATGAGAGACAAAATAAAAAAAAAAATCTAGAAAATCACATTTTTAAATTTTTAAAGAATTTATTTGCAAATTATGGTGGAAAACAAGTATTTGGTCAAAAACAAAAGGTCATCTCAATACTTTGTTACATGCCCTTTGTTGGCAATGACAGAGGTCAAACGTTTTCTGTAAGTCTTTACAAGGTTTTCACACACTGCTGCTGGTATTTTGGCCCATTCCTCCATGCAGATCTCCTCTAGAGCAGTGATGTTTTTGGGCCTTCGCTGGGCAACACAGACTTTCAACTCCCTCCAAAGATTTTCTATGGGGTTGAGATCTGGAGACTGGCTAGGCCACTCCAGGACCTTGAAATGCTTCTTACGAAGCCACTCCTTCGTTGCCCGGGCGGTGTGTTTGGGGTCATTGTCATGCTGAAAGACCCAGCCACGTTTCATCTTCAGTGCCCTTGCTGATGGAAGGAGGTTTTCACTCAAAATCTCACGATATATGGCCCCATTCATTCTTTCCGTCACACGGATCAGACGTCCTGGTCCCTTGGCAGAAAAACAGCCCCAGAGCATGATGTTTCCACCCCCATGCTCCACTGTAGGTATGGTGTTCTTTGGATGCAACTCAGCATTCTTTCTCCTCCAAACACGAAGAGTTGAGTTTTTACCAAAAAGTTCTATTTTGGTTTCATCTGACCAATATGACATTCTCTCAATCCTGTTTCTGGAAACAATCCAAATGCTCAGCAAACTTCAGACGGGCCTGGACATGTACTGGCTTAAGCAGGGGGACACGTCTGGCACTGCAGGATTTGAGTCCCTGGCGGCGTAGTGTGTTACTGATGGTAGGCTTTGTTACTTTGGTCCCAGCTCTCTGCAGGTCATTCACTAGGTCCCCCCGTGTGGTTCTGGGATTTTTGCTCACCGTTCTTGTGATCATTTTGACCCCACGGGGTGAGATCTTGCGTGGAGCCCCAGATCGAGGGAGATTATCAGTGGTCTTGTATGCCTTCCATTTCCTAATAATTGCTCCCACAGTTTACATTTACATTTACATTTACATTTAGGGCATTTAGCAGACACTTTTATCCAAAGCGACTTACAATAAGTACATTTGTCACAGGAAGTGCAACAATATATCGCTATCGGTACAGTAAGGATGTTCATAGAACCAAGTGCAAGTACAACAATCACTAGGCTAACCAATTCCCTGTGTTACAGCAATGATAGCAGCTACTGCAGTTGCTACACAGTTAAGTACTATAATACAACACAATACAATACAATACAGTGTACAATGGTGGCCAGAGGGGGGAGGGGGGCTGTGCAGAGTCGAGGTGGACTCTGAACAGGTGAGTCTTGAGTCTTTTTCGGAAGATAGTGAGCGACTCTGCGGTCCCGAGAACGGCAGGGCGCTCGTTCCACCACTGAGGTCCCACAGTTGATTTCTTCACACCAAGCTGCTTACCTATTGCAGATTCAGACTTCCCAGCCTGGTGCAGGTCTACAATTGTGTTTCTGGTGTCCTTTGACAGCTCTTTGGTCTTGGCCATAGTGGAGTTTGGAGTGTGACTGTTTGAGGTTGTGGACAGGTGTCTTTTATACTGATAAGGAGTTCAAACAGGTGCCATTAATACAGTAATGAGTGGAGGACAGAGGAGCCTCTCTTACAGGTCTGTGACAGCCAGAAATCTTGCGGCTTTGTAGGTGACCAAATACTTATTTTCCACCATAATTTTGCAAATTAATTCTTAAAAAAACAATCATACAATGTGATTTTCTGGATTTTTTTCTTCATTTTTTCTCTCATAGCTGAGGTTTACCTATGATGAAAATTACAGGCCTCTCTCGTCTTTTTAAGTGGGAGAACTTGCACAATTGGTGGCTGACTTAATACTTTTTTGCCCCACTGTATATGCACTCCATCCACTATTTACTGGCAACTTTTGGTCATTTACTTGTTAAAAAGACATTGGCAGCAAATCTACTCTTCCACATTATTATTAAATTATTCACCATTTTGAACACAAACAAACCTATTTTCTAGACTTGGCACCCAAGGCGATGATAATGCGCTACCCTGCGATACAGATAACTTTATGTGTGCTGGCCATATGGAACCAACACAAGCAGGGTTTCTTTGAGAGCCATTAAAGATATCTGAAGGCTGAAAACGGGCTATTATACATCATGCACATAAAATACGAGCACAACACGCAGCGCTTGTGTATGTCTTGTGGTTTGTGGTCGTGTGGAGGACTGAAAGGTGGCCATTAAAGTCCAGACTCAGTAAAGAAGCGGCAGGAGGGTTTTCTCTCTCGGTAGGAGAGAGAGGACTCCGTCTCTGTGATTCTACCCCAGTGCTTATGGTCCTAGTTGCACATCCCGGCCTGTAGTTAATTTTTTCATCGTGGTGGGCGTAGAATACACAGCCCCCTTTGGCAACACAGGTGACGTAGAAACCCACCGTCCCACGCAGAAGCATAGTTTAGGCTTAAGGGTGAGCATGAGATCTTAAATGAGCACAGAGGCCAACCTCGTGACGAGGATGGAACGGTAGATGTTGTATACGTCAGGGTGGAGCAGGCAGGGGCTAGGAGGCTTGCTTTAGGGTGGAGGAGGCAGGAGCTAGGAGGCTTGCTTTAGGGTGGAGGAGGCAGGAGCTAGGAGGCTTGCTTTAGGGTGGGAGCAGGCCAGGGGCTAGGAGGCTTGCTTTAGGGTGGAGGAGGCAGGGGCTAGGAGGCTTGCTTTAGGGTGGAGGAGGCAGGGGCTAGGAGGCTTGCTTTAGGGTGGAGGAGGCAGGGGCTAGGAGGCTTGCTTTAGGGTGGAGGAGGCAGGGGCTAGGAGGCTTGCTTTAGGGTGGAGGAGGCAGGGGCTAGGAGGCTTGCTTTAGGGTGGAGGAGGCAGGGGCTAGGAGGCTGGCTTTAGGGTGGAGGAGGCAGGGGCTAGGAGGCTTGCTTTAGGGTGGAGGAGGCTTGCTTTAGGGTGGAGGAGGTGGTTCCTCCATGCACACTGTGGACATGGTGGATCTACTCAGTAGTTTGGAGCATGTAGGAAAGTGATCTCCTGTTCCTCCCATTTTTAATTTCAACAACGTTATTTCTCCCCACTTCAGCCTCTTCTGCTAATTATTTTCCCGTCACACAATGCCTCGATGTTACAGGATAATGTGTTTCTACGTCCCCATTCTGAGCAGCCAGTAAGCATGTTGCCCCAGGATTTCAAGTTTTGCTGGATGTCTAATTTGACCTCTAATTCAGGGGTTAATAAAAAGGAGGACTCACACCTAGGACCCAATCTACTCCACCACGAGGTCTCCGTCCAGCCACGGTGACGGAGCGAGGTTGTGCAATTCCTCCACCCTCTGTCGACCCCCCCAACCCCACCCTGGACTCAGTCTGTAGGGGGAGGGGGAAGGTGGGGGGGGGGGGTGCAGCTCACCCTCAGCCTAACACACACCTCAGGGGGCTCAGCTCCCTAACACCACTCAGCCCCAACCCCACCCAGCACTCCGTCAGGAGGGGGGGGGGGGGGGTAGCTCACCTCCCTAACACCACTCAGCCCCAACCCCACCCAGCACTCCGTCAGGAGGGGGGGGGGGGGGCTCCATTAAATGTTTTTTTCATTTTAAACTGAGGTCCAGGAGAGGTTTCCCCCCATAAACATCACACTTCTCAGTGGACTGAAGGACCGGGCCGGGGCACCTTTTCAGAGTCCAGACCCCCGGACCCTGAAGCCCCTGCAGCACAGGAGAGGACCCCTGTTGTGTTTATCTCTCCTCAGACTGGGCGCCGCTGGGCGCCGGCGCGCTCTCCCTCGACACTCCTTTCATCCACCCAACGCGCACACACACACACACACACACACACACACACACACACACACACACACACACACACACACACACACACACACACACACACACACACACACACACACACACACACACACACACAACTCCGGCAGCTAACGCTAATTAAAAGTGACTGAATAATGAGGGCCAAGTGCGTGGCTATAAGCTAGCGCGCTAAAAATAAATCGCTACTCCTCATCCGCGCTTCATTGGACCGGACACCACAGCAGCCTCTGTATGTTGGACACACGGCTAACACACGGCTAACACACGGCTAACACACGGCTAACACACGGCTAACACACGGCTAACACACGGCTAACACACGGCTAACACACGGCTACATGCACCGGGCCCATACCATGGAGATCAGATACATATATTAAATATCATATATATAATTGCATCATCAATATATACTTATGCAGTCTATGTATATAATGCTCTGTCCCTCTATATAGACCTTTATTTTTACAGATCAATGTATTCACAGAATTATTAATATACAGATCTATTTATAGCTATATATGGATAGATTTATATATATAGATGTATATATAGATTTATACATACATGTATGTATATATTTAATCTCTCTTTGTATCTATACATCTATATATAGATGTATAGATATATGTTGAGATGTCTATATCTACACACTATATAGCAGGAGAAGAGAGACACGTCTTGAGAAGCGACGCAGCGATCCTGCCCCTGTTTGGTCCGAGTTCCGTCTGTGAGACAAAAGGAGAGCGGATCTTCAGCGGAAGACTTCTATTGTTCCTCTGAGCGCCGTCTCTGCCCGACGCGGGACGTCACTTTGCTACGCGCCGCAGGTTTCGTCATGCCGATGGTTTGCATGTTCTGCTCTGTTCTCCGAAAACCTGTGGGAAGTGACAGTGCGTGTGTGTGTGTGTGTGTATGTGTGGTGTGTGTGAATGAAGACATGCATAGGGGTCTATTTATATCGCTCATCTTGTGTCCTCACAAACAGATGTTTCAGACGAGGGGGGAAGACTCCATATGCTGAATCAATCACAAGAAGGGGTGTTTGGCGGACCAAAGGCATGGCTGGTTGTTCTGACAGAAAAGTCTTGTGTGGCACTGGAAGGCAAACATCTCCACTGCACCCAGACAGCCCCTCTCTTCTGGTCCTTTCCCCGTGGATTTGGAGATAACAAGAGATCCACGCGTGTCTGTCATCATTCGTTCACAAGAACGAATCCAGGAATGGAAACAATTGCTGGTCATGGGATCCACCACCTACTGAGCTTTTCCGGCTCTCCAAAGTCTCGCCACTTTTTAAATCACGTCAGTCATCCCAGGTGACCGCGGGACGGGGGTAAACAACCGC
Source organism: Melanogrammus aeglefinus (assembly GCA_900291075.1). Lineage (NCBI taxonomy): Eukaryota > Metazoa > Chordata > Actinopteri > Gadiformes > Gadidae > Melanogrammus > Melanogrammus aeglefinus. Next base: position 120,145 of record OLKM01000121.1, on the reverse strand, counting down.
CACGCGGCGAGTCCTCACATCCATGCAAATGTTCCTAATGATGTGGAAAATTTGACGTACATGACTGCAGATGGGAATCCATACCCACACGTCCAGACATGAAGGAGGTTCCACCATGATGAGGGTATGTGTGAAGGTGAGAGAGAGAGAGGAAGCAGTGAGCGCCCCCCCCACACACACAGGCTGCCAAACACCCGCTCTACCCCCGGCTCACCGCAATTTCCACGGTCGCCGTGAGCCGCTGCAGACGGAGGCTGACGCTGGCTGTGGCGCTGAATGACACCAGCGGAAGCCAGAGGGTCACAGCAATATCTCTGTCAATCACCCAGCGCGCCATTCAGCGGCAGAATGAGTTTAATAAGGCGCACCGACGCCTGCGTCGTCGCAGCGACGAGGCCCGCCGCCGCGCCGGGAGTAAGGGGCTTTGTAGCGCCGTCCTCGGCCCCAGACCCTGTTCTCTGGCTTTAACCCCGGCGCAGCCTCACTGCGGAGGAGACGAGGAGGAACAGAAGCTGGAGGTGCGTCATTATATTATCAAACTGTTGATGCTTACCGTACTGTCCATCTCTGCCGCTCCCACCCGTTATACCTCGTCACTTTACTGTGTCTGTATTCACTACTCCTGCACTATCTCACCCTATTATTTAACTATTCTGTACTTATATTGCACTTTATGACAATCACGTTCAAACCTCACTGTAACCACTATTTTGCGCTGCTGTTTAGATCTTCAACCGCATTTCGTTGTCTCTGTACTCTGCACAGTGACAGTAGAGGTGAGTCTGAATCAGTCAGAGTGCCTCCTTTAGTTATTCTTCTTCATGGAGGGCATCCTGGCCTCTTGTTTTTGAGGTGGTTCGGGCGAAAAGTGTGCTTCTGGTTCATCGCCACGTAGAAAGGGAAACGGAGAGGAGGGCGTGCTAAACGATAGCGAGAAGTGAGGTGCTCCACCGGCGCGTTTTGGGTTTTCCTCGGCCGCCATTGTCTTCAGGATTTGTAAATAATAATATCAACCGACAACATGATGTCAAGTGTACGCTCTTCATCCCTTTTCAATCCATTTTCCAAATTGCAAGTGATACCTTGAAATGTTATTTCATTGAGATTAACTTATTCCATGAGGATAACTCCAGATATCCTTGATAAAGAGCCTGCACTTTAACCAGCTGATATATATTGCCTAAATTACTTTTCAAAACAGACAAGCTGGATTTATTTTTCTTTTTTCATTTAACTGCGGTTTCTTGCTTTCTCCCAGAGCCAAATAAGACATAAATTATTCGGGACAGATTTCACCAGAAGCATCAGTGGATAATATTCCTTCTCACACGCAGTCGATTGGATAAATCCTCCCCCCGCCTTGCCCCCACCGCCACCACCCCCACCCCCACCCCATCCCCGCAAGAGCAATTATTTTCCCTCTTATTTTTCTGATGTGAAATATAGATTTGCTTACATTCCCTGTTCTAATCTCAACTCTGATCTTTGGATGAGGCAATAATGCTTGATTATGACTTATGCACAGTATGAAACGACATGACTACAGTAGGGAGAGCCGGGTCGATTGAAACACTTTTCAGTTAAACGTCTTTTTCCAAGATGACGTTACGTATACAAATAATGTTAACATGTGATCAACAACTCACATGTGTGTTCTCTTAGTTACAAGTGTAATTTAATGCATATGTTGGATGATGGAGCTGTTTTTGAACTTTGAACGTAAGTTGACATTTGTTTCAAACGCCCCGCCTAGTCGGGACGTTTGAAACACACATGCGGGACGAATGAAACAGCATATTTTAAAAATAAACTATTGACCTTACTCTTGTTTTTATGCAACATACCGGGCAATATACTAGTGTACTCGTCATTGCTAAAATTTCACATAATTCCGCATAATATAAATATGTCAAAATATATTTTTGGCCCGTGCGTAATTGTCAAGGTGCACATTTCGATTAAAGCTCACCTTTCTTCCTTTAGACGACTACATTTGCATTAAATTTACACTTATTTCCCTGTCCTAAGTCATGTTTAGGGATACACAGTTGAACATCCTTTTATTTATTTTGAAACAAAAACAACCAGGTCAACCGGATAACATGACACCTGTTGCGTTTGAAACAGGTGTTTAAATCGTCCCGACAGAGACTACTTAAACCTTTTTTACCTCTAAACTTCAAAACTCTGACATTGCACACTTAAGCACAGGTTTAAGTACTAATTCATCTGTTGTATAGTCATATTATTATGGCATGAAACAAAAAACACAACTATTTATTACAAAAAAACTACCGCAGGAAGGATTTTACTTAACGCTCTCGAAAACAGGTTCAGGGGATAACATTTGAACGGTTGGACGTCATTACACATTATTCCCAGGATTGGTCAGTCTTGCGTGCTGAATGTAGTGACCAAATTTGACGTGAAAGCCTTGCATGGTTTTCGAGAAAATGGCTGTGTTTCAATCGTCCCGTGTTTCAATCGACCCGGCTCTCCCCTACTGTGTGCAGCGGTGTTATTATTGACCATAACTATCAACTTAAGTACCAGACGCGTCCATCCGGAGCGACTTGCAGTGGCCCGTTCTTCCGACACGCCGTGTAAGGAGGAGGGCGGGGTAACGCTTGCTCAAGGATGCCTGACGGTAGGCTGAGGTGGTGCGGTTCAGAGCCAGGATCTGGGAGTCGACACCCCAAGCCAGCGGCTCAGCGGGTAGAGCAGGTTGACTTGTGGCTGAAAGGTTGCTAGTTCGATCCCTGGCTCCTTCTAGAGTGTCAAGGTATCCCTGAGCGAGGCGCCTCACCCTCACTGCTACTGATGAGTTAGCTGGCTGTCGCCTTGCGTGGTTGACACCGCCATCTGGTGTGTGAATGTGTGCATGAATGGCAAAATTGAAAAAGTCGCTTTGAGTGGCTACTGGTAAGAAGAGCGCTGTATAAATGCAGTCCATTTGCCATTTCAGTCGAACGCCTGCAGCCCCCCAGCAGGCCAACCTGGAGGTCAACCTCCCAGACCACCAGCCAGTCCTGCCTCCTGTATTGGTGGTGTTATTCTGTAGCGTGCCCTCCTGTAGGACTTTAAACCAGTCCCATCTGCCTCTGGACATTAGGTCCTTTAGCAGACACATTGATTCAAACAAAGGTAGTTCATTTGGACAGGGGTCCTCAAGGGGGAGGCCGGGGTTGGGAGTCCTGTAATAGGTGTCATCCTTCGGTAACGTTTGAGCAAAATATTACTTTAACTCACATTAATTTGACCCGCGTCTGGTCACCAAACAAATCCCTTCTCCTCCCTAACGGTTCTTGAGGTGATGGGGTTAATATTGTCATGCTATGGAAGTGGGTATGGTGGTAGCAGGATCGATATAATGGAGCTAAATGGAGAGAACACAGGGAGGAAGGCAGAGGGAATGGAGAGGTAGAATAAACACATGTTTCCCTCCACCAGCACGGAGCGCCCGTCCCCAGAGAGACGCAACCGCCCGGCGCCCCCTCGCCCCCCACCACTCGATGACGAGGACACCGGGTCACACGGCTCGGACACAAATCCATAGCCGGGTTTTACCAGTATCCAGGAGAATAGATTTATACTTAACGGCCCCATCATAAATATAATAAGGCCCTATATGTCATGGTGTCAATTGGAATCGCTTCGTTACGATTCAAATTCTACATTAATCTATCATAGTAAAGATAATTGAATATATATTGTTTTACATTTTGATTGGATTAGAATGCTTTGATTTCCACCAACAATGCCAGGAAGTTGTCTTTGAGAGGGCAATTGCATTTGAAAAGACAAAAAACATACTCGACTACACAACACTGAAACAAACTGGTGAAAACAACAGGTTAAGAACAGCAGTGAGCTAAAGTGCCAGACGATAGTGACGTTAGTGAGGTCCCGCCTTCACTGTAAAGCGTCTTTGAGTGTCTAGAAAAGCGCTATATAACTTCAATCCATTATTATTATTAAGACGGGGAATCAGTTTATCTTCTTGTCGGATATCATCTGACGTGGTGTCTAGAGAAACAGTTCTGTTTGTGTTCATAAATATTAAGCAGAACCATTATTCTTGGATTAAATTGCAGGTATTACGTGGAATGACAACGTACAACTTCAACAATCTCCCTGTTTAATCACTGCGCTGGCAGTCAAATTCATCCCTGAAAGGACCCAGCAGAGACCTCAAAACGGGTTTGACGCGCAGTGAAGAGCAGCTACGCAACAGTATTTCATGAGACTTTTGTATTCTTTAATTTAATCAATTTCAATGCTGACCCAAATCACATGAATCTGTCAAAGGCAATGTTTGGTTTTGATGGCAATACACTCATAAATAACGCAGCCCGGCTAAATGTCAGTATCACAGATATAGCGCCGTTGATTCTGTCCAAACATTCATCCATTTTAATGGGTAAACTTGGGTTTTGCACGCAAACAAAAAGTAACGGCTTTTGAGAATGATAGGTAATGAATTATCGAAGAAAGCCTTTCTCTCCATCTCTCTTCTGTCTTCTTTGTTGTATAATTGGCAGCTAATTTAAAAAGAGCCATTTATTCAGAACATAAAACACATAACCATGCTCTAAACTCATGTTATAGCAATTGAAATGGTTATTTGGCCAGACTATGGCAATTTACAAAAGGCTGAGAAGATGTTTACCAGAAAGTTGTTCAGGCTGCCCACCAACCAATAAGTTTGTACAAGTTTGGATCCTCTAAGACTGTGGCTGTGGGAGGGGCAAAGTCCAAGAACGTAGCTCCATCCATCTTTCTTTTAAAGGTTTGAGATGATGACTGGTCCTATCTCCTCTTCCCCTATATCTGTCTTTGGCAAATGCGTCTCTGGTTTGATTCCCCCTGGCGTCTATATGGGCTACCTCCGCCACTCTGACTGTGATGCCGGCGACGCCGTAATACAATGCCGCGGTCCAACTGTCTCAGGCCGTGACAGTTATATAATGGATGCTTTGTCGAGCCCACACAACGCTGATTCTGGCTTGCTTCAAAGTCCCGGCCAAAGTGTGACATGTGACCAAAGCAATCCTACAGGAGTCCTTTCAAGAAACCCTGATAAAAGCCAACGAAATAAAAAAGAAATGAAAGAATGTCCTGATGGCTCCGTTAACACCAGGTATCCAGGGCTTGTATTGTGTAGCTTGCTGCAGATAGTGCATTTACTTCATGGTTTTGGCCACCACAAAGCGAAAACTGCCAAGTGTCAAACCGTATGCTTTGACAACTTGCAATCAGTGTCTCTTTGGCTCAAATCTATCAACAGTGGATGAACAACAGCCATCGAGGCTGATGAATACACAGCAAAAGGTCAGAACAAAACAGCACTGAACGAATAATGGCACCAGCCAGAATTCTTTGGAGACGGGGCTGAAAAACACGAAGGTTTGTGTCAAAAAGTCAAACAGCAGCCTGTGCCTCTTTTACTCATCATTACATCTGAAGTTCTGTTGAATAACCGACGATGAGCACTCAGAGTAAAAGACTTTGTCCCTCCTCATTCCACCCTGTTCGTTCCAAATTACCACACCCCTCTCCTCCTCAGACATCTCAAACACTGTCTCTGCGCCACGTTCCTCCGGCACATGAAGCAAGAAATCAGTGAAGAATCACACAATCATTATTAAAGTAGAGGTAAGCAGCAAAACCACTCCAAACATCTTTATATGATTGTCCCTCTGGTCTCCATTTTCCCTAGGTGGAAAATGTACAGAAAAAACACTACATTTATTTAAATAATAATTTGTATTGCTCTTTTTCCCCTTCCCTCTTCTGTGACGCTCGTCGCTAGCCATTTCCTCTCCTTTTCTACTCACTCTCCATCTCTCCTTCCCCCCAGTCCTCCACTGCACACACACACTTCAGCGTCGTACAGAGCTGTTGTCCCCCCCCCCCCATCTTGGACTCAAAACCACCTCAACCTCTCCTAGCACCAAAGGACCAACCCAAAACCGATCATACATTCAAAACTACCTCACCCTCCGGTAGCACCCAAAGGATACCCCGAAACTACCAAGGAATCAAACGCAGCTCATCTCACCCTCCGGTAGCACCCAAAGGAATCCCCCGAAACCATCACCACCACCACCCCCGGACCGCTGCAGGGATTCAAACCCATCAGGGATTAATAACGAGACCCGGAGGAACAAGGTCAAAGTCTGGCGCTAGAACACAGAGCAACTCCAACTTCACTTGGCCTCATCCCCTCCGGCGCAGTTGGCAATACTTAGGAGATAGTAGAGGCGGGCGCAGGCGGAAAGCTCCCCCGCCGGCCCGCAAAGCTTTACTTTTGATGTTAATTCCTTGAAAGCTGTTTCTTTAGCTGGGGATTAGCGCATGGAGAGCCAGGCTTACCATGCTGTGGCTAATAAAGATGAAACCTCCAACACAGGTACTCCAACATACACACGCCGGAGAACAGCCGCCCATAAGTTCCCCCGCCTTAATTATAAGGAGCTTCACTTCGCTTCAGTGGCTGGAAGAATGGGATGGCATTTGTAGTCTATGGGAAAAAAAAATCCCGGGTATTATAAGCGCCGGAAAGCCGCTATTCTTCAGACGCAGGTCTAAAGGTGAAGTGAATGAGAACATGGGAGAGCGTCCACTACTCCACTCTATAGAGCTATCCGAGAGGCCTACACATTTATTCAGCAGTAAGTAGTGAGACTGCCGTTCTCTTGCCGGGGCCTCCTCGCACCTCCTGCCAAGACGGAGAATTACCATTATGAAGCGCTCCCATTACGGCTGCTGATGTGGTCTCTGTGTCCACCGCGCTCTGGAGGAAGCCGGCCGATAATGACTCGATGGCAGCGCTCAGAGTAAAACTGACATCAGTGTGCTCGGCCGCTTTGCCAAAAAGAAGCCAGAAAGGTTATCAAGACGTTTCACAGGAAAAAAAAAACTATTGTAAGAAGACGAGCTGCGCTGAATTCTCTATTTTCTTGCCCAATCAATCCAGTGACATTCCCAATCCACATTTCCAACGAGCCACTGATGTTCGCTCTCAGGTGTTGTGTGCGAGCGTACCTTTGCCTGTGGTGGATCTCTATTTGTTGTCCAATACAATGTGGACATATAAGTCTTTATTTTGCTGGTATTCTTGCTCATGAGTGATTTGGGCCCTTCAAGTTCATTGTGTGAACATATGGGAGGACCCCTTCCTCATGCAGCACACACAGTCGGCCTTGATTCCTTCACAGACGGTTGAATTCAAGAGATCAGTATGAATTCATTAGACCAAAGTGAGAAGACAGAGAGCTCGACAGTGTTTGAATTGTGCTCCTGGGTTAACAATGACCGTCATCATCGCCACGAGAGAACCCCATCTGCTGTCACGAGCGGACCGCGCGTCGATTATTACTATACTCCCAAACAGAAGCGATGCATCGCAGGTGTGTTCACCGCCTCGTCCAAGGCGAAGGCCTTGTGCTCGCGATTAATCTGACATCCCGACGCGGGTCAATAAGCCTCATTTCATCAACCAAATATTAGCGCGAGTTTAAGCATAGATGGCCTCCCTCACTCTCCCTTATGGAAGGACAAACGGCATCCCAGCAGCTAGCCTGACCACACCAAGGACAAGAGGATGCATCACCAACACTCAAGGGCACTGAGGCCACCTCCAGGGGAGTTTTCCTTATCACAGAAGTTCGAGTTCTGTGCGTCAAAGATGTTCTTGTGTGTGAAGGTGTGTAGCTGAGCCTTCTAGGGCCGTCGTCGCAGACTATTTAGTTAATTTCCACAGAAGCTCTCGCTGGAAATCCTGTGAAGTAACGAGAACGGCGAATCGCAAATAGACATGCAAAGTGAAAGAAGCCCTGGGAGAAGTACAGCTAGTTATATGAGTTAAATCTTCTCTAAATGAAGTGATACAACGTGATTCATGTATTACACCTAATAGGAATGGGGTATTAATTGCCTATGCTAAATAAAGGGCTCATTGACATAATCACTACACCACTAGAGAGAACTATCACTGTCGATGATCATCCCATCATTCCACTATTCCAGTATGTAACTTAATATGTACATCTAAATGAATAACCGCTCTGACTCAGAATGAATCTTAAATCATACGTATGTGCGCCAGTGTATTGCCGCTTTCGCGGCGTCAAGTTATGTAGAGAACCAAACGCATAAAACAATCATTATCTTTTTCTATTATTATTGTTTTATGCAATTATTTCTGTTGTCAAATATCTCAAAGCAAACTCCACTGCTGCGCTAGTGAACTGATAAGCTGATACTTCATTAGCACATCATTAAAACAGAATCTATAGCCGCCCGGTCAGACAGAACACAAAAGGCTGCGCAGTCGGAGCCTTTCAACAGCGTTTCAGGCCCCCGGAGGGCCCTAATCTCTGGTCCCCACACCGCAAGTATAGGGGCCCCAACAACCACAACAACAGTGTGTGTTCCTACGTTTGTGTGTGTATGTGTTGGTGTGTGTGCATGTGTGCGTGCGTGCGTGTCTGTCAGGGCATGTGTCAGTGTGTGTCCTGTGTCCTTGTTGCATGCTGTGCGTGGGCTCATTGGGTGGATGGTGCTGTCGCGTGCTCTGCACTGCTCGTCATCACTCGATCAGCTCCAGCCGTTTTGTGCGTCCTATGAAGGCGGTGCTTTCAACAAGATTACAGCTGATGATAGATACCACCCTATGACCCAGTGTTCGCTCCGATGTGGGAGCCACATTATAACACAGCGAGGCAACGCTGTCAAGTTGAATGGGAGCCATTTCACCAGGCAGAATACATAATTATTGTAAAGCAGTGGTCTGTAGCCGTGATGGATTAAAATCCTATCTTCTGCCATCTATAATGAATGCCAATTGCTTGGAAAACAGGCTTGGCTTTTTAGATAGGGTACTTTGCATGATTATTTTGTTTTTTGTGGACGACGAATAGCTTAATACACTTTGGCAAAATGCGGTTAAATTGAAATATGAATGTTTTATTGTGATCTATGCCGACGACGTAATCTGGACGATTTTTCCCCCGTTTTCAAGGCGCAGCACAAGTGTTGTGTTTAAATCGCAGTCCCAGTCACGCACGTCGTGCTCTATCGTCAACACGGCTCGCCAATCTAACGCGCAATCAATGGTTATGCAGGCGTGCGTGTCACACGCAAGCCAGTGTGCCGGCCTGCCACATCATCAGAATGATATGAGACTGGAGAGAAAATCCATTTAAAAAAGAGGCTGTGACTCGTTCGGAACGCCGAGGAAACATTGATGATTGCTGTGTGTGCTGCGTCATGAGGTATGGGACCCCCAGGTCGTTAGGACGCTGGTTCAACTTTGGAGTTTCTTTTAACGAATATCTGAGGAATTATCCTTTTAGATGTGCAATTAACTGTCCCGGTCAATCATGTTGATGACGATTAGCGTTTGCATCTCTATCTCCAAGAGTAGATGGAGTAGATCAGAGTTTTAGATATACGTGATCCCCTGTTTGTTGTGTTATGTCAAACGTGCTGTATTTCTAACATTTTCACCCCAAGAGATATTCACAAAGGAAAAATAATAACAATGGAATCACCCTATATTCATTTCTTGAAAGCGCAAACTGAATGATCTAACAGCGGCGATCAGTGCTGCGACAACAACATAATTCTTGGCCCAGCCATTAAGAAGAGAAACGGTTAATCGCGGTTCAGCGCACTCCTGAACACTTCCCCAACGAAGCAGGCCGGCTGCTGATGGATCTCACGTGACGCTCTCCTTTAACACAGACACTGCTTTTCCGACTCCCAATTTGGCTTGAAGAAACATTAAACATCTGTTGCTGTGGTTGCATCACATGCACTGTTTAGAGAATTATCTAGAAACGACGAAGCAGCACAACAAGCGCCGGCGTTGCATTAGGATGTCATCAGAGAGCGAGAAGGGGAGCTGGGTGGATCTGCCGTGTCCGGGGTTAGGCGTTCGCTAGCAACGGGCAGTTGGAGAGATTCGGTAGGAGTCACTTTGGGTCAGAGCTGGACGGTGAACCGCCTTTGTGAGGGACCTGTAGGGGCGCCGCTGTTAGCTGTAGAGAGCAAGCTTGTTCTCTCGGTATGAGAAGTGCAACACAAGAACAATGTTCAGGTATACGCCCACAAAGGGCAGGATTGAATGGGAACCACTTAATCCATCACAGGGCAAACTAAACCAGCAGAATGTCCCGCTGTGCCAATCACCACCCCCCCACCTAAGCTCTGTTGAGAGCTTAGTTTAGGTTGACCGGCTGCACCATCCCTCCTCATTTAGGGAAGCCTTAAAGTATTCTTAACGTACTTCTCCTTAGCTCAACCAATCAGTTGGTCCCATCATTATCAACGCGGCTGTTATTGTGTTTATCATCTCTACCTTTTACATACATAATTCAGCCATAAAGACATCCTGAGAAGCATAGAAAACAGGATCCCTGCCAGGCCCCCCCTCCATGCCTGCTGCTCAACTTGGTACGGCCCGATGAGGTCGAACCAGGCACACCTGTGTGGTTAACCAGTGAGTGAACCAGTGAGTGAACCAAGGAGACCTTGTGCTCATAACCCCACTCCATGTGTTATTAGACCGGCGGTATGCAGGGCGTGGCCCCCAGCCCTCAGGCCTCGTGCCCACTACCTCCGTCAGTTGTCCGTCACCCATTGACTTTGAATGGAGACGGGACGCGCCAATGCATTGTGGATCCGTCGTCGTTCAGTTGGAGCCGTTCGCCACCACGTCAGAAAGATTAGAGTGTAAAATGTTCAACTTCTTTCGGCAGGTGACCGGATCCGGTCATCCAATCAGATCGCGTATGCAAATTTAAGCACTGTGACGAGCGACTCCGGGCTCGATACTGGGAGCAAGCCGGGAGAGGCGGTGGAGAAGATTAATTTAAAAATGGAGCGCTAAGCCCGATTTGATTGGCTGACGGATGCCTCTGCAAAGACTACTCCCGCCATCCGTCAGCCACGCCACTACCTTCCACGTCCGTTGTACTGACGTGTGCAGTGGGCATGGTAGCGTCAGTTGGTCTTAGTGTGGATGTAGACGCGTGCTGTAAGCCTCCTACTACATAGAGCGCTAATTCGAGAGAGACGTGGCTTAAACCCGTCGTCGCGCCGCCGCCGGAACGCCGAGGCTCTGGGAATAGGGTTGAACTTTGAGAGCGGCACTAAAGCGACGCATGCATGAGAGTGGCGCGGATTGGGGGCGGCTGAGCGGCGGCGGCGGCGCTAGGCGGGCTGGCGGCGGCGGCCGGCGGCGTGCGGCGGCGCCGGCCCATTCAAAGGGTAACGGGTCCTCGTTATCCGTGGCGTGCTGCTGCTTCTGATCACCTGGCTACAGTAAAAACACTGGTTGTGAAGATGGTCATTATATGGTAAGAAAGCCTCTGCGGTTTAAGCACAGCGCGAACAGTGTGGGGCTTCCGGTACCATAGCGCGCCTCTACGGCCGTTGGAACAATCCAGAGGAACAACAGCAGAACATCAAAGTGGAGAACGCACAACGTTCTACAGGGGCATGGTGTCACTCGGGGGGGAAATAGTACAATGTAATGCAAGTCCAATCATTTGTGGCCAACTTGTTAATAGCAGAGAATAATTGGTTGTGAGTGAGAACAAATTGAGCCACAGGGGACAATGACTCATATAATAGAAAATGCTTTTCATTTAAAAAAAAAAAAAAAGCACTTAAGTTCACAGTAGATTAGGACCCCTAACCTCAAAGACAATGACAGCGATTGAAATTGGAGTGTTTTTCTTTCGCTCCCATAAATTGAATTCTTATAATAAGGCGCGTTTCAACGTTGATTAACATAATGCTGGATGCTGAACAAGTCCCCCCCCCCCCCCCCCCAAACCCACGGTCTCCCCGGGAGGTGGGGGAGATGGGGTCTTCTCAAGGTCCCCCGTGTGCTGGGTCTTGGACTCAAAGAGGGCAGAGGAAACCTCCCTTCCCTGGACCATGGGTGGGTCCAGACAGACCCTCACCAGGTTTCTTTGTCTTATCTAATAAATAAACGGTCACCGGTGCGCCAAGGTGAACCAGAATTGGTCGTCTCTCCTGGCCTTTTGTCCAAGTGTGTGTGTGTAGGTGTGTGTGTGTGTGTGTGGAGTGCGTAGCGTGGAGATGATTTAGTTTAGGTGTTACATCGCTAGGTTAAGTGTATGACACATGACTGGGTTGTTGCTTGTGTTTTCGATCGTGCCTCACAACGATTCCTCTGAGAGCAGCTTGTCATTAATCCAAAGGCCGAGTTTAATCCTAATCCACCATGTGTCTTGTCGAAAACAAGACGCTAATAACATCACTCACTCAGGTGCAACGTCCGGGGCGCGGCCAGCCGAAACGAATAATAACATGTCAGACATCAGCACGAAGACGGCGGCCTCAAAGCCACTCTGCCAGCCCCCCCTGTGATGGTAGGATCAGTCAGGGGGACGCCACTTCAAAAATTGCACCCACTCTTGTGACATCACAAGGGGAGAAATTCCGACCGAGAATGATGGGTGCGTAGAACGGACTCCAGTCTTATCGACTGGTGAAGTTCCAGCGGGGGAGGGAGACAGGTGTGAAGTACACTGCCCGGCGCTGTGATGCCTCAAGTTCAGCCTGTGTGATGTCACAAGTAGTAATGGGATTCTGAAATAGCTCGTCACGACTCAACCCTACAAAAATGGAGACCCTTTTGATTGCCGATATGATGACGGAGTGACCTCGGTCCAGATGTGTGTGTTTTCACTGTGTAGGAGAAGGAGAGAGATGGTGTGTTTCCCGTTCTCTCTCTCACGGACGGTGATGCCAGTTTTGCACACCGGGCTGCACCGTGTACCTGTGAGGTGGTTTAGAACCGACACGTGGAGGCTATCACAGCTGCTACTGGGCAACGCGTCGCGGCGCTCTCCGGGATGTGATGCTCAGCATGAAGCCACCTCTGCTGATATTCTGGGTCTTTTATATTGAGGTGTGGTTGGCACAGCCACACTGTTCTGCGCGCTATTTCTCTCTTTTTATTTATTCACTTTCTGTACCTCGATCCTATAGATTTTGAGGATCAACCAACAACTAACAGAGCAGCGCACTAGTATTTTTATAGCGAAGATATTTTATAACTTTTTAATGATAAGATTTGTGCTCGTAATTTCTATCCAATGTATGGAAGGGAATGGGGCGCCAAAAACACTGAGATTGTGCACACATGTATAAACCGGAATTAAGCAGGTCTGCAAAAAGTGTGGTTCAGCCAACGATCGTTAACCATCTGCCTTGTCTGACAGAAAGAGGAACCTTATCTGGGCTTTATTTGACATGCTGGAACGGTTCGCCTCAAGGCTCCATCATTTCCGTCTGAATGGATTTTTCTGTGCCTTCAAAGTTTTTGAAAAGCTTGTTGTGTTTTTTTCTCCAGGAAACATCGAAGCGACACAATGACATACATTTACAACACATGCCCCTCAGATGTCCCAGAGGAGAGAAGTCAGATTTTTTTTTTTTTTCATTCAGTTGAAAATGGCTGAGTTATGCGTGCCAAAATGAATATATGCAAATGAGCCAACATTCAATCAATCACAAGTGGCCCAGAGACTTAAATCTTGCCGAGCCTTGCTAGCGTTTGCATGATGGTATGATCACAGGAAATGGTGCGCACACTAAAGCAACACATATTTTTGCTAGAAAATGCACATTTCTATTCCAATGTGCAGTAATGTCTCAGTACGAGTGTCCACCCTGGTCCCAGACAGACAGAATCACCGTAACCCGCCTTCACTCGCGCTCTGGGTAAACACATTGCGCTGTACAAGCAGATGATTATATCTAAGTCTCTGAACTGACTTCACTCATACTTAATAATAATGATAACCAACGGTAGATAAAACGCTGATCTATTTACTGGGTTATACGTGTATTTTTCGAAATGTGCTAAAACTAATGTCACTTCTTAATGAAGCCTTATTTGTTGGAAAAATCAAATATATATCATTAAAAAAAGTGACTTTGCAACCAAAGAGCATTTGATTGAAACACGCCTGCTGTGTGAACCAGATAAGTGAGATATGACCGCCCAGAGCGAGCACGTTTGGTCTCGGACCGGCGGACAGGACCTGATGACCCGCACCGGCCTGTCCCTACCTGCTCGGGGGCGGGGCCGGCCCCTCAAAAGAAATGGGAAAAAAATGAAAGCGGCCAATCAGGGTAAGTGGGGCGTATTGATTCAGCGGCGGCTCTCACCTCTGCTTTTGATTCCACACATTAGGTCACCGGAGAACGTGAACCCATTACCAGAAAGCATCGTCTTCCTGGCTACACGTTCCGCCTCGCTGGAGGAGGCTGCACTTAGTTGCCATGGTGCAGGGGCCGCTGAAGGGGGGCAGGGGGCCGCGACAATGAGAGACTGGGAGTGTGCGTACGTGTCCGTGTGTGGTAAAGTGTGTTTGTGCACGCGTGTGTGGAAAAGTGCGTTTTATCGAGTCTCTGTGGGAAAGCATACCCAACCCTTTATGAAATGTGATTATCCTTTAACAAAAATGTAGTATTATGAAAAGTGATTAGCCTTTACTGAGATGTCATTTAAGATGATGCAATGTTATAAGCCTTTATTAATATATATAATACATCATGAAATGTGATAAGCCTTTATTCATAAATAAGAAGAGGTGATAAACCTTCATCACAGACTTCAGGGGGCGATGACGGTTCGAGCGACTCAAGAGAAGGCAGCACTGCCGCTGATATCCAGCAGTTTAGTAACACATAAAAAAACGACAAAGTCAATCGACCAACTGCGTCAGCGATGACGTAGATGAATCGCGGCGCTGTTCCCCTGCTGGCTAAGGAACTAAGTTCTAATCTTCTGAGTTGAATAATGCTGCAGGGCCTCGCTCAGGCTTCAGACAGACCCGACCAGACGCTGTGCTGGAGGAGGGGGAGCTGTTGGTGTGGTTCTAATAACCCTCTGGGAACGGAACTTAGCAGAACATTGAAAATAATAATTTTGGCGAAATCTAAATAAACATTGGACATTTTTTAGGGGTCAGAGATCTTTACAGATTAGAGCCCGCTTATTGTTTTGAATATGACTGGTTCAAGAGTGTCAAACAAATCAATGCACCATCCCAGTCTGACATTTTTTCATCTACAAGCTTTTTGCCCAAAATAGTTTTTTGGCTTACCTGGCAAAATTAGCCCACGTTATTTTTGGACCCTGCAACTTGAAAAGTGCATGTGTGCGCGTATGTGTGTGTGTGGGCAGAGAGTGGATGTGCGTGTGTGCATGTGAGAGGGAAAGTGCATTTGCAAATGTGTGTGTGAGCAGATGCATTGCGGTTGAAAAAAGTGCACGTGTGTTTCAATAGCTGTGTGATGCATGTGCTGCATACGTGCAAGAGCTTTAGTGTTGTGTGCTGTTCATGTGAATGTGTTGTGCTTATGCTTTTCTACGTATGTCTTGGTCTAGGTGTGTAGAGTGTACGTGGAGAGGAAGTCTAGGTGTGCGTGTGCATGTGCGTGTGCGTGTGTGTGCGTGTGCATGTGCGTGTGTGCGTGTGCATGTGCATGTGCGTGCGTGTACGAGGGGCAGGCGTGGCATATTTCAGAGATTGTGGCGTGTTCACGCTCAGAGATTTACAAGTTGTCTCGGGCTGTCTGCGATACTTTGCGTTCAAATCTTTAACGGCTCTAAACGAACAAAATATGTTCTGGAAGCGAGCGGTTTGAAATATAGACTGCTAAGTAGAGTTTGAATTTTAATCTCATCAGCAACGTGTCATCACTCAGCCTTATTGTCAGCGCATAAAAATGTCCGGATTCCTCCCGGCTGCTTATTGCGGCCCCACCTTCTGCAACTACTTTCACTCCCGGATAGGATAGTGCGCAGGAAACCATTTAAAGTTACAGTACGTCAAACCTAACGGGACACATTGTGAGTGAATATGCTATAAAACAGTAATCGTGTTAAAAAATATTTTGAAGTGGGAAACGGCTCTTTGGAAAATGATATTTCTTTCCACATCCGACCCGGTTCAAACACAATGGAGTCCGTTAGCAGACTGAGATGGACACGCCTCCCAGAGGGTCCAGGGGATAGGTCCGAGGATCGAGCACGCTAGATGGCCCTGATATTCATATGGGGTTGCAGGAGATGGCTGACACAGTGTAAGCTGCACTGTACTTTGTGACTCTTATCTTCCTATACTATTTTTTTTTTACCATTTTTAAAGGAGAGCTTGGAATACAACAATTCAATTGCCAGCTATGACTGCTTTGCCTGTTATGCTGTGAATTTGACTAATAAAATAACTTGAAAGGGCTCATGTCATGCCACCAGCTGTGGGTGTGATTAGCTGGGACATGGCGTTTACAGGGAAGGAATGATTATCATAGTGACATCACAAGTGGGCGTGTCCACCTAGATCTACGCTGGATAGATCAGTCTCCCAGCCTACCCATTGGACTGTGGCAAACGTTGCTCATCTATCCTTCATATATCCTATATCTGTGTGGACACGCCCACTTGTGATGTCACTATGAAAATCATTCCTTCCCTGTGCCAAACGGTATGTACCGGCTAATCGCACCCCCACCTGGTGGCATGACATGGGCCCTTTGACCTTGAACTTCCCTCAGCTCATTGGTTTGGTAGGGCTCATTTCAGAACAGACGTTTAAAAAAAGCATCAACCCTGCAACCAAGTATCTTTCTCCATGGTTGATTTCAAACGGTGAGAAAGGGAGTGGTAGACAAAGTTCTCGTCTCGATCTTTAATGATACCTAACTCATAAGGACCGGACGCACTGCCTCCATTAGAACCACAGGATCTACATCCGTCTACCGTCTGCACTCAACGCCATCTTGACTCGCAAGCTCGTCTGCAACGCAGTCATGTGACCAGCTGCGATCCCATTGGTCGCTGCTGGTCAGCTGTCCCATCTCGCGGGGGGGGGGCTCTTCGGGGTCTCTGCCCCTCCTATACCATTGGAATCTAATTAATCAGGGCATTGTTTTGGGGGTTATGTACTTTTTTTAAATACACTTAGTGTTTATTGTCTTTTTAGAAACACATTTATGTCATTGGTTGACAGTTAATGACGGGTTGAGGCATGTCAGTCATTGGTCAGTATTAGAAGCATAATTATACAAGCCTATATTATGATCAATTTGGCTCATCGTAGGGGTCATTTGGGGCCACTCTTGGATTAGATGCAATTTTTTGGGGGGTAATTGGGATTCGATACAGAATCAAAAAAGATAAGCATTGAGATGCATCCATGAATCTAATTCTGCCTTTAAGCTAACAGCAGCCTTTTAGCTAAATGCAGCCTTTTAGCCAACAGTAGCCTTTCAGCCAACAGTAGCCTTGTAGCCAACTGTAGCCTTGTAGCTAACTGTAGCCTTGTAGCTAATATTCGCCCACATTTGATGTCAAATCGAATGCATAGACCTGCATGAAGGGACGCAGACTTACGGGAGGGCCTGTGGTTCACCGAGACACCGTGGTAGACCCTGCCTGGTGGTTCTAACCCATCGCTGTACGTACCGGTTGGTCCGCCCCCCCGGGGGGGGCTGTTGGGCGACCCATCCATCACACATCTGTAAGTGCACGTTTAAGTTTGCATAACGTGCTGAAGTGAAGCCGGAGGTCGGGGCGGCCTCAGGTGGCCCCTGCATTATGGATGAGTGTGCATGTTCTGGTGTGACAGGTGGCCGCGTCAGGGGAGGCCCCGGCCTTGTTACCACGTCCTGATAGTGAAGTGATGTTGGTCTCTTCACTATTAATACAAATCATTAATTAATGTTCCATGTACCGGGCTGCTTGATTGCCTGCGTCTAAATTTCCTGAACCGACAGGCAAAGCTGTATGAGATAAGACCATAACTACATGCTTAAAGAAAAGACCAAACACCAAAACGATACACCAAAGATGTTTGAGGTAAAGGAGCTTCTCGTCAAAACAAAAGATGTATGCCTCGCTATCCTGTCGGCCGCAACACAACAGCCTCTCAGAACAATAATGTCAGGTTAACGCGGTCGCCCACAGCCGTAGTGCCGAGCGCTGGCTCATCGTCTGCACGCTCAGAGGCAGACCTGGAGGTAGCGCCACGCACATCTGCAGATGACTAAACCCCAGCGCAACGTTTCCTGGCAGCATCACACACATCCGGTTACACCTATAATTACACATATGCTATCAGTAATACCCCCCGGAGCTCGACACTCCGCAACTCTAATGCAGGCAGCCCTGCACGCTCCCTGCATGCCTCTGCATATTCATTACTGATCACAAGAAAGAGGATATCTCCAAAGTGTGTGTGCACGTGCATGTGAATGTGTGTAAGTGTGTGTGCATGTGCCTGCAGGTGTGAGCAAGTGTGTGCATGTGAATGTGCATGGATGCCTGCACATTTGTGGGCATGTGTACACGTGCATGAGCGTACATGCATGAGTGGCCCACGCATGCGTTGCCGCGTGCACATGCATTTGGAATTAAGCCACGAGAAAATGTGTCACTTTTGGGAAAGATTCATTTGCAATTTAATTTGCAAAGGGTGGTTATTTATTCATGCGACTGGCTTTACCTAAGGCGTAGAACATTAGTATATATTGATACTAATCCATATTGCCATGTTTTGACACCGACAGCATTTAGCTAATTGAAAATAGTTAGATGTAACTCAGTGATGAGTTTAAGTTTAGAAAGGTAGGGAGAAGCACTTTGCCGAGACAGTGTTGTGCGACAGTGTCTCACGGGAAAAAACATTTGCAAACACGAAGCATGTCTCAAGTAAAAACATCTATGACTAATAACTACAAATCGACACGCACGTCTCATTAAGATTATTAAAACTGACAACATGATTAATACCGCGCCTCTAGCAAACAGCCCATTCCAATCTGTGTTTAGCAGATTACCAGGTTGTGATTTTACATTAAATACCTTAAGGTTATTCAATCTTCAACCCCATCATCCTTCTACACCCTTTATTTTAAAATAGGGATTAGAAAAGCAATTGAGATTTCAACAATAAAATAGGTAGGGATTTGAAATACAATATGTAGGGTGGCGTTATCACTATTAATAGGTGCGTCAACGAACAGGGGCAAAACGAAACCACTTGAATACATCAACAACCCTTTAGCAAATGAAGCTACACTGACCTCTAGAGGCCAGACAGTGCAATAGAGTCCTCACGTAGTCCCTTCACAATAACAGGCAACACTATTTAATCAATGAAGCACAGAATAGCTCTGGTGTAGCTAAATCCCCCTCGTCTACCTATTTCCCATGGCCTGAAGCAGGGGTCAAGACTCAGATGTAGAGCCAACAGCAATATCAAAAAAGAATCTCGTTTTACATTTGCATTCATATACAAATACATTTATGAATTTATTTCTGGGATATGATGTTTCTACATTTGTAGGGTTATTTCCAGATACAATAACTCATTATTTACCATTTAAACTGAGAAGACAACGATAGGCCAGAAAAGATAACATGAGAAAGCCTCATTCTTTGCAGCCTAAACAGTCGTGAATGAACATTGACCCTCTGAAGGTTGAATGTTGATCCTGCATCCCTTCTTCAACTCTCCCAGTACATCACATGGTGCTGCCCACTGGTTCTCCAGCCTACTGGTGATGACTAGGAGGGTGTCAGGGTCACTGCATGGGATCTGATCGATGAGTCATCCCTACAAGTCTTGAGACAAGTTAGTCTTGCCACAGACAAAAAGTAGAACCAGAGATCTGGCCTCCCCCACAGATAAACCGAGTATCGAGTAGAACTACCAGCAGTGGCAAAATAATTGAAACCGACTCTTGTGACATATGAAGTGATTCTTAGAATTGGTTTAAAGGCCACCTATTTAACCACCAGGTGCCAAGTTGATTATCCATGACGAGCGATGACATATTAATCAAACCCTGTAGTTACATAACGTCGCGGGATTTGAGTGGTAGACTGACCTACCCATCATGCACCTGGGCAGACACTCCCACTTGGGATGGCAATACAGGATTTGACTATGGATTGATGTGGTACTGCATTCCCAGGTGGGGGCTCGGGTAAGGGAACTGTTGGTTCAACAAAGGAGGTGTACGCTATATACCTGATACCTACAGCACGGCTCTACAGTATTGACTGGCTCTGAGGCATAATGTGCAGAAAACAGCAAAACATTAGAGGAATCTAAGCTATAGTGAGCCCAAACAAATGAGTCTGGTTACCACAAAGTGGGCAGACCTCTCTTAACTGCCGGATAAATGTCATTTTTTGATTCAGCGATATGTTCTGGGTTTTACTCTCCGGGGGGGGTTCTTCGAATTTACCAAAAATAAATGACAAGCGATTTGTTCAAATTGCCGGCAAACAAACAATTCATGAGCGCCCACTTCATCGATACACCACATCAATTCAACGCATACGATGAAATTGAAGTTCAGGTCGAAGAATCAGCGAATGAGAAGAAGAACAAACTGCACGTCGGAGGAATGAAAGACTGGGTTCATCATCATCATCAGAACGAATCAATAGTATGTAAGCGTCGCATGTTCTCATCAGGCAGGTCCGTTCACGCATCGGGTCGTGGAGATGAGTACACACCATCTGACCTCTGAGTCCGCCCGGACGCACCACGATGGGGCGGCACGTGGCTCAGGTGGTAGATAGGGGGGGAACAGTAATCGATTCTTCTATGCCTCTCGATTCTCTCTAGGACGATTCCGTCTCAATAATCTGAATATTATTTTTATTTAATTTAATTTTCTTTTATTTGTTCGCCTGCTGCAACATTGTTTTCGGAGAGGGATGATTTTAGTAGTTTTTAATTATTTAATATGTCTTCAGTGTGTATTGGCCAATTGGATTCGTCTTGGCACGATTGCCTAGGCATAGCATGCGCGCAAACTTACAGCCAGACACAAGAACTCCTAGTTCAAGATCAGCTTTTTCTTTATTGAACTAAACTGAACCCTCTTTCTTTTTACATAACTCCATATTGTTTTGTAATGCAAGCTGTATTGATTATTGCATTTTTCATAGAAAGTCATATTTGTGGCAAAAGCTATTTCTCTAATAAAATAAGTTAATTCATCTGAGAAGAAAGAAACCACTGGTGTACTAAGTATCAGACGTTGAACGGGTAGACCAAGGAAAACTACAGCAGTTGACGACAGAAACATTGTGAGAGCTGTAAAGATATGATGGAAAGGCTAAAGTTTGGTGAAAGAAAGGATCTGCTCATGACCCCAAACATACAAGCTCATCTGTGAAACACGGTGGAGGCAATGTCATGACTTGGGCTTGCATGGCTTCGTCTGGGACGGGCTCATTAATCTTCATTGATGATGTAACACAGGATGGCAACAGCAAAATGTACTCAGAAGTCTACAGGAACATTTTGTCTGCCAATTTAAAGAAAAATGCAACCAAACTGATTGGAAGATCATTCATCATGCAACAAGATAATGATCCAAAACACACTGCAAACACAACAAAGGAGTTCATCAGGGGCAAGAAGTGGAAGGTTTTAGACTGGCCAAAGTCAATCTCCAGACTTTAACCCTATAGAGCATGCATTTTAACTGCTAAAGAGGAGACTGAAGGCAGTAACCCCCCCAAAACAAACAACTGAAAGGGTCTGCGGTGAAAGCCTGGAAAAGCATCACAAAAGAATGATGCAGTTATTGCAAGCAAAGGATTTGCAACAAAATATTAAGTCTTATTTACTTTAATTTATTTTAAATCTATCTGTTCCAATACTTTTGCTTACATAAAAATGTGGTATCCCTTTACAAATAATGCTATCTTCCAAGTAATTTATCGGATCCAGATGTAAATACCTGGACATAAAAGATGAAACGTGCATCTCTTGTCTCATATTCATCTTTTGGTGTCAAACCCAAATGTTTCCAGTCTACAGCAAATATGAAGGAATTGGCCTCACTGGTCCAAAACTGTTGGAGGGGACTGTATATCTTTGAAAATCACGCATGGAAATGTGCATAAAAAAACGTTGCATCGAGATGCATCGATGATCGTTTTAGAATCAAGAGATTCCCACCCCTAGAGGCAGAGCGAGTTGGCTTGTAACCTGAAGGTTCCTAGTTCGATCCCCGGTTCGAGTGTCGACGTGTCCCTGAGCAAGGCACCTCACCCTGACTGCTCCTGACGAGCTGGATGTGGCCTCGCATGGTTGACTCCGCCGTCGGTGTGTCAATGCGTGTATGAACGGGTGAAAGCGAGGCAGTATTGTGAAGCGCTTCGAGTGGCCACCGGTTAGAAAAGCGCTGTATAAATGCAGTCCGTTTACCTACCACCGTCAGTCGTTAAAATGCAATAATATTAACAGCCAGTCCTCCCAGTTGTTTGGCTACCGCCCGCAGGTACAAAATACAGTTAAGAAAATAATGATATATACGGCTGGTTAAATAACTTTGGTATTATCAGCCGTTCAAACTGAACTCTGTTGCCTTTCCACTCCTCTGCAATATCCACACACGGCCGGTGCCCCTGTAATTGCTGGGATAACACTCAGCGCTGGGCCGCACAGATACATGTTTGCGGGTGGCGGGGGTCACTCTCCACCGACCGGGGGTGCCATTTGGTGGACGGGCAGTGAAACTGTTGACTCGTTCAGTGAGAACCCTGAGTGTCCCATCACGGTCACCGCACCTCTGAAACAGAAAAGGGCCGAGCGAGAGGAGAAGTCGAGTGGTTCTTATTAAATGAGCTAGGTGTCCGGACAATTTAACACTTTGCGGTTGGGAGTAGGAGAGGAGTGCCGGTCAAGTACTGGTACTTCTGTGCAGTACCGAGCCACTTCTCAGTACTGATCAGTTCTGAGTTGGTTTTTTTTCATGATATCGAGTTCTTTCTACTAGATTACATTTCAAGGCAACGGTTCAACTGCACTCGTTCAAGAAAATCATGTTGATTTTATTCAGCCATTATTCTACTCAAAGGGGTTTTTCTGCTGAGTGATTAAGCAAAATATAAAAGGAAGTAAGAATAGAAGGTCATCATTTGGGACCAGGACTGGTGAAGTACCATCTTTGAAGTACGGCAATTTCACTAAAGAAAAGCTGTCACAGGCGGGACTTGACCTTTGGATGACTTCTGGGTGGATATACGCTCCTTAATAAAAAGGGTAATTATTTTGACACTGCTGGGATGGACCCCCCTTAGAGTCCGGTTAAAGTGTCAGAATGAATCTGCAACATCTTCGTCTGCATGGCTTCACGTTTCCATAATTCATTGCACACTATGTAAATAGGCCAATTTGTGGGAACAAGCTGATGCTTTTTAATTGCCAGGAAATGTGTCAGGGTGTTCTTCGTTGTCAGTCAGGAATCGATTTGCATACAGCCACAATTAGACTTGAAACAAGCAGACTCACAACAACTCGAGGTGGAATACAGCCCCAATTAACCGCAGGGGTGTGTGGGGGGGAGGTTGGCGTGATCTGACCCTCGCATGGACAAGTTGGACAGATTCTCACCACAGACAGAAACCCAATTCTCCCTGCAGAACAGCATTGGTAAAACCTGCACACAGCCCTACTCAGGATAATCTCTGAAATATCTTCCTAATCCTCCACTTTCAGGTCCCCTTCACCGAAGCTGCTGCTCTTGGCGACCCTTAATATAGCCATCCTATAGTTTCTGTAATTGGTTGGGATGAGAGGCTTGGTGCAGCCCAGAAATGTTCTGCCTCCATCGCAGAAGTCACCAGTTGACGGCTGTTTGGGTGGACTGGTTCAGAACTAACAAACTGGGTTCAGAATCACAATTAAACCAGACTGTCTGGTAGAACACAAAAGTGTGGACGTGCTTGCCTGTGTGGGTGCACATGAACGCTGTGCTCCTGGAGATCAGATCCACACCTCAGGTGAACCGTGCGGCCCAGTTTTGACGACTTTAACAGTCTATTAAACCTGCTGTCTCCGGTGAGACGGCTGCAAATTAATTAAACATGAAACCTTAAGTTTAGTAATAACTCCGACATGAATATAGAATCTGATAACTAAAAGTAACAGGTTGGTTCTGCTTGGATTATCAAAATTCAGGTTAACCTCTCAAGCTTGCGCGTAAGGAGTAACTTCAAAGATAGTTCAACAAGTTTTATTAAGCAATTTACAAGTGAAACAATCACAATGTTTGACAGCTATTTGGCTAAATGCCGAGTCATGAAGTGAAACAGATGAAAGCTTAGTTGGTATGCCTCGCTTCTGAACCAGCAACCAACATCATTTGCATTCTCACCATTTCCCTTCAGATAAGGAAAGTATGCATTGCAGAAAAATAAACAAGTCAGTAGTTCCAAACAAACATGTTGGAATAGATTTGCACAACCTGGTCTGTTCCATAAAGTTTGTCACAGCAATGTCTAAAAGATAAGGAAGTTAAAGTAATTAGCTTAATTTGATTTAATGCATCATAATCTTTGAGTTCCTTCTTGTGAAAGCAGTTAGTTTACAGGTCTCTCAACATTTAAACTGCACAACTGCCGATAGCATAACCATCTGTTAGCTGTGACCGATAAAGATACAATAAGCAGTCAAATTATTCTTTAACTTGTAAAAAGTAAAGAGGACAAAAGGATTCAGACTGTTCTGTTTATTGAGTGTCAATTGTTTGCCAACTTCCAAGACATTTTTGCCAGGCTATATCAAATGTATTGAATTATATTTCCCTAAATTCAAGCAGGCTGTTTAACTTGTTTAATCGGGTCGTAGGCTATACATTTAATGCAAAACACTGACTATAGTTAGCCCCGAATACAAAATACACACCAACACAGTGGGACAATCGATAAGTAAACATCTGTCGGATGCGCGTTATTAAAACAGAACTGCAGACATCACTGCGCATTAAGTAGCCTAGCGAGCAGCTGATTGTGAAACTGGGAGGACATGGAAGGCAGTACTGGGAGGGAATGAGTGAAATATTTTCTTAATAAAAGGAAGCCTACCCACTTTCTGCACGCAATCCTGTTTGGCTTTATCGATCACACGCCGGCTGAACTTTACTCTTTCAACCATAACTCAATTCCCACTGATCTGCCAATAATATTCAGTATCACCCAAAACTGAACTGCTCATCCCAGCTAAGAACGTCACAACACAGCTCCATAACATAATACAATGACAGAGAGAGTTGCAATGCAAGCAACCTGTTTATAGTTTGCACATTTCCCTGGAATTCTGGCAAAAACCCAACACACAAACCCACACAGTAAAACTATGAAGCAACAAGTGTGGCACTGCTTCAGATAGTATTAGCTTCAGATACATCTGGTTACATGTAAGCCCTTGGGGAACGGAGACCTGGAAGAATCCCAGATAATCCGTTCATAAACTGGGCTCAAAGAGACGTCTTTGGTTGGGACAAATGAAAGACTTGGACAGTCAAAGGATAAGACTGGTCCAAGCATACACAAAGTGAAGGGGGTGTATAGAGTTGTGTGCAGCAGGCGGAGTGTGAAGCTCTTTGGGTAATGATTAGGTAGTTGGCGGTGCGGGTGGAGCGGGTGGAGCAGGGATCTTCAGGGTGGATGAGGTCCCTGTGGATCAAGGCAGAAAAATGTCTGCTTAGTTTAACATTTGTACAGGAGCATAAATAAGTCATTTTCATAACCAAAAGGTCAACCACACTATTTTACACACAAGCCGGTTATAAAAACGAACCCAAGTAAAGATGTAATTTTCTCTTCAGCCCGTTTCTCCATGTCAACAAACAGATGAGCAGAAGGGCCATCAGAGCGGCCCCACCAGAGTACTGTTCTCCCTGACGAAATCTAGCATGGATGTTCACCTCTGGAGCCCGGCCCAAGCTCTGAAAGTCTGGGTACCATGGACTGGTGCCAGGGTCATTAGAGCAGCTCCATAAAGTACTGCATGACCACGTCTCGAAAGACAAAAACCCGGACAGCGCAGAGAACACGAAACCAAACAAAGATGTCCAACGGTGGCTAGGAGGGACTTCATATAAAAGCGATTTTTACCAAAGTACACAAGTCAATCGAGATGTTCCCAGAAAAGATGTTCCTTCAGGCCTTTTATGAAGATCAGGAGGGATTCTGTAAGTGCCGTGTGCGATAAATCCAGCCTCCCTTTAAGAGCATAAACATAAATATCACAACACACACACCATCTTCTCTGCTCCATGGTCTCCGGTCTGCAGCACCTTCATCAGCCCTCTCCATCTTCATCTAAAGGAATATAAATCAACGTTATTGATCCCTCAGGAGTCCCAGGGAGAACAGGCAGAAATAATAAATCAAGGCAGAACAATACACAGGATGTAAGCAGGCAGTGTGAAACATACAGAAGATGTATACAACGTGGGGGTGAAAGGGGTGCAGCAATAGTTCCCTTTAAACCGTACACTAGCAAGAGGCTGCAAAACAAAGCGATTCATATTTATATATTTGCAATAGCCCAATTATCCCGATTTATAAGCCTCATTAAAAGCTTCCTTTAAGTCAAGTCCCTTCTGTATGCAGCAGTTCAGTGTCTCACCGTTGGGGGGTTGAAGCCTCTACGGATCCCAGTCCGGTCGCTGCACAGCTCCTGGCTCCCTTCACGCTCTACAATAGGAGTACATTTAATAACATTAGTTGATGCAGTAATACACATTACTGTATAGCATTAGGGTTAACCCTAACAAAAAGACAAACGACTACCTTATTTAAAATGAACACCATGACCTTAGTTTACAAATTTCAGATAGCTTTATCAATACCACAGGGGGAAATTAGATCCCAATGATTACCAGAATATTCCTTAACAGTTAATGTGCTGTTGGTTATTGCTCATCACTGTCATTAACTGTTGTTCAATAGTAAAGAAACCTCATGGTAAGTGTGACCACACGTCTTCAGACCACTTAGTCAATAGTTCAGTAGTTATACAAACTTGTTATTTTCAATACAGGTCAGAGAATCATGGCTTGAAAAAACATAATAGGTGAGGGTGATCACAAGTTCCCTAAAAGTCCAGCCCTGCCATCTTGAAACTTTTTACAAGAATTTCTTGAATAGCCCGTTGTTGTTATTGCCGTCATTATGATGATGGAAAAGCACCAAGATGAGGCTTGGAGTGAGCTCCTGTGAAACCATCCTGTACAGAACAGGCTGGAGCAGGCCGTGGTTAGGGGCGGGGCTTGTTTAATGACACCAGTAAGCAGCACTTTGACGGGTTCTAAAAGTCATTCTAAAAGTCAATATTACAAAGATTACAAATATTAGCATTCCTGTGTCTTACCCGTCAGCCCCGGGTGGACTTGGGGAGTTCATCTCTGCTGGGCCGTCGTCCACCCACAGCTCGCCGGCACCTGGCCTGGATTTCAAAGATTCATTTGATCAAATCCTGTACAATACCGAGCACGCAACGCTCCGCTACGAAGCCGCCGAGCCATGGCCCCGCTAGGAGGTTGGCTATACCTTTCTTGGGGGGCCTTCAAGTCGTCATCATCAGGACACGATGGGCCAGAGGACTGCATCAACGATCCAGCAACCAGTGACCGCTTGAGAGAGTCAGTGTTGATGTGCAGAGGGTGAAGAAACCATGCAAAGGGATTCAAATGCTCAACTGTACTGTGCCGTTAAGTAACGGCACGTTAAGAGACGGTACGCGTAGTACTACGCATACCGTCTCCACACTAACCAAAAGGATAAACTAATTACACCTTGTACAGCTAGCTTCATATTAAATAGTAAAGTTGCATCACGTGGTTACATATAAAAGTAAAGCATCAAGGTCACGATTAACCAACAATAATGTAAAGGTTACTTGCCTTTGTGTTGCTGCAGACTTTGTTGCCGATGTATGGACAAATTGACCGATGGTAAATCACGCAAATTAGAAATTTGAAAATGTAGAAATTCTTCCAAAATTGTAAATTTGTGTACAAGGCCCATTTGATGCAAAACATTCCAGAGAAACAGTGAATATGTACCAGAATTCATTACTACAACAGTTCAGTCACAGCACAGTGGGCTTCAGACGAACCACGCACCAAACTAGGGTGCAAAGCTCCCATGACACCTTTCAAACAATCCTACAAACAACCCGACAGTCAGCTGACTGGACATACAAGGACCCCCAAAGCAGGTCAAACCAGCATTGCACTAAACACAGCCACATTGCACAGAACACATTGCACTGAACACATCCACATTGCACAGAACAAAACCACATTGCACATAACAAAACCACATTGCACAGAACAAAACCACATTGCACAGAACAAAACCACATTGCAGAACATCCATCATCAAGCAGCTTCCAAGCAGCCAGGAGCATTGAGCAGCTGCCCAACTCCAAGCAGCAGCAGACTGCAGCTTCCAATGTATTGAAAAGGGAGAGAGGAAGGCCAAGATCAGAAATGGTAGAGTGTTACGAGAGGTGTGTGCGAGTACATGTGTTAATGAGCACATACACTTCTCTAATCCATCACAGAAACACCTTTAAATGACGGCATGCCAGCGTTGTACCAAACACTAACGGAGCCCAAACACACCAACACTCACTCTCAGTCAGTCAGTCCTGAGTCTTCCAAGGGAGGGCCAGTGGAGCCACCAGCGGATGAACCGGGAGGAGAAACGTTTTCCTAAAGCTGGGCTCCAGCCCGAGAGAGAGAGAGAGGAGCATGAGCGCTCACTTCGCTTTTAAAGGGCGCTTCCGGGACATTGGAGTTGTGGTGGTTTCCTTGGTTCCCCTGAGGGGACTCATGTGCCTCCTGGTTTTGATGTTAAGAGAATCCATTGTGCCTTATGTCTTGGAAAAAAAAAAACACACTTGTGATGTCAACCACCCGAGCCAGACAGTCTGAACATGTGTTGAGACTGGGATACTTACCTACACTTCCCCGATGCGTTCCTGCAAAGCACACAGACGGTAAAGTGCATTCCCATTTGCACTTGAAAGGCGGTCATAATTCCTGGCTGACGTGGCTCACACCCCACCACTGAAATAGGACCCGCATGCAAATTAAACTGCTGAATGAAATTGAAGGTAAAATGCACCTTCAATCAAAGCGGTCCAACAGCCCTGTTAGAAGTTAAGCCTGAAAGAAGTCCGCCAGTGTAAAAGCACTCGGCCTCGAGTGGCTCTTGAGATACCTACCAGCTGGTCCGATTGAGATTAACCTTTGATATGGCTAGTAGTTTAAGATCGGCGGTGGAGATGTTAAGGAGTCCTGCCCAGTAGTGGACAGATGAGGTGAGGTTTCTCCATACCATTAGCGGTCAGGTGAGGTCAGGATTCTCCTGACCAGTAGTGGACAGGCGAGGTCAGGTTAGTCGGTCCACACGTACACAAACGTTACAACACCGGTCCGCATTCAACACACGATCCAACATCAGCAATCAAACTCCGATAAATGTCAAAGTTTGAGGGGAAAGAACAGGGACAGCGATAGCACGTGTGTGTGTGCGGGAGACGGGGAGAGTGTAATGTGTGCGGTGCAACATCACACTGCAAATAAACAACAACAGCAACAACAACAACACGGCTCACCAGAAGCCCAACGACCGACACCTCTTCAACCAGCACGTTAGAGAACAAAACGGGGTGACTCACTGCGGGGCTCCCGAGTCGCTCCCTCGGCGGTGGCCACGGTGCTGCTGATCAGGCAGTGGTGAGAAGAGGCCTTTGGATGAGATGAAGGATGAAGAGGATGAGATGAAGGATGAAGAGGCTCCGGAGGAGGCCGGTAACTCTACAAGGAGTGTTGAAGGCCTATTCATAAGAGACCCCATGTGAGTGTCCAGGTGAAACACTGCAGATGTTACAGGGTCTCATGAATTGAAATGAGGCGTGCGGGTGTTGACTTTGTCCGTCAAAAGCACCATGAGCAAAGTAGGCCCCGACAGGTAATTTTTCGTGTCAAGTCTGTCGTGTCAAGTCTGTCTCGTGTAAAGTCTGTCTCGGAGTCCATCTCAAACAAACCCCTACCGGGGGGAGAGGCGCGTTAATATCGTGGTGCAAATGAACAGGTGCGCTTAATTATGAGCTAATGAGAAGGAACGCGTTGTGATTTGCTGAAGAAGAAGACACGCAAATGATCGTTCCTGGTTTCTCTGGGATTTCTACGTCACAGTAACCGGGATTCCACCGGACGCGTTACGGCTGCGGCACGGCTGGGCCGCGGAACGGCTGCGACTTCTGCCCTGCGTGCATTTCCACCGGGCGCGTTACGGCAGCGCAGCGCTGCCTTCCGAGCCAGCCGTATTTACGCGAGATCACGCGATAATCCTAAACCTAATGTACTCACCTCCCACTCCCAAAACTACTGCAATTAAATGCCACGCTT
The DNA here is from genome assembly GCA_900291075.1 of Melanogrammus aeglefinus. NCBI lineage: Eukaryota > Metazoa > Chordata > Actinopteri > Gadiformes > Gadidae > Melanogrammus > Melanogrammus aeglefinus. The sequence goes on along the minus strand of OLKM01000121.1, from coordinate 89,848 downwards.
TGTCCTTCCGGCCATTGTCCTTATGAAAAGGATGATTTGGTACATAAATGACTTCATGTTGCTGAACTTCGACAATGAGTCTCTCGTCGTCCATGTTGCCGACCCTCTGAGACCTTTGATTGATTGACTGCTGACCTGGTGCCACCGGTCATGACGTAATACTGTTGATGTGAAGTTGTGATAGGCTACATGTGCTGAGTATTGTGTTTTATTTTGAGAATGTGCCTATAGCTCTGTTCTGGAGCTATAGGCTGGTTCCTCGTGGGGTTCCACACCTTCTGGGTCAGGACCATTAAACGTACAACTTTGTTGGCGGGCATGGTTATGAAAAAGGTCCCACACACATTATTACCAGCATATTATCATTAATATATTCATATATTATATATTTAAGGTGTATATTATATACTACATCATAAGCATGTTCACGATATTTCAGCAGATTGTCAAACAAAACACATGGACAGGTTTCATCAAGGCGATTGAATTAACTGTCAAATAAGTCCGGAAATGGATCAAGAACAAGAAATTAGTTGGAACAATTAAGAAATATGAGGCAAATCTGAAAAAGCTGCCATTATGTGAGTGACGTGTGTCAGTTGAATCCCAGACGGCTGCACGGAAGATGGCTGACAGGCTCAAAGTAAAGTTGTGATGTGAGCCGGTCGCATCGCCCCGCGGTCGGGGAGCGTGTTACCTCCTAGTCCTGAAGGGAGGTTATAAATGGCTCTTCTTCTCCCATATGAGAGGTCCGGGAACAGTGTGTGCACTGTGAGTTGTTCAGCGACTGTTCACTGTTCATTTATTCATGCATGGAGTGCCTCACACATGCAGTCAAGGTCAGGCGGTTTGATGAAGGGAGAGCGAGGAGAGTTCTGTGGAAGATGGCCTTTGTGTGAAAACCACCTGGCACTTAAACAGTTCAAGTGCTGAGGTTCACTCAGAAATGCTGCCTTAAATATTAACACATGGGTCTTAAAGTAATTCTGAAAGCATAGATGTTATTATCACAAGTATAGCATTTTCTTAGGCTACAGATATTCCGGTGATGAATGGATAATGAGAGGACAGAATGTGATGCAGAAATTGCCACGATTTAAGCAGGCAGATGTTCTCATAAAACTACCAAACACAATGCCAGCCAGAAGATCATAACCGAATAATTAATATATGCTGCAAATCAGTATAAAATAAGGTGACTACGCTTAAAATAATGCAGAATCGTTTTTAATTGTCCAAAGTGCGAGACACCGGGCTATGTATCATCGGAAAAAAGTGGCACTCAGGAGAGCTTATGTGTGTTCATTATATCTGAGCGCACAATATAATAGTCAATTTAACATATAAATTATTCTTCAGTACGCAAAAAATTATATTATTGGTGATTTTATCGTTGATTATTTGTTTATTGAATAATTATGTTTTTGATAGTCCAAAGTAAGGCTTTACCGTGTGCATGTGTGTGTGTGTGTGTGTGTGTGTGGTGGTGTGTGTGTGTGGTGTGTTGTGTGTGTGTGTGTGTGTGTGTGTGTGTGTGTGTTGTTGTGTGGTGTGTGTGTGTGTGTGTGGGTGTGTGGCCGCTATCGTTCATTCCATGCATGGGTGTGTGTCTGCGTGTATGGGCATAAGTGATTGTACGTCTGTGTGTTTGTTTGTGTCTGCGTGTATATGTGTGTGTGTGTGCGTGTGTGTGTCTGCATGTGCGTTGTGTGTCTGCGTGTGTATGTGCGTTGTGTGTGTGTCACCGTGTGCGTATGTGTGTGTCTGTGTGTACATGTGTTTGGCTGTGTGTGTGCATGTCTGCGTGTGTGTGCGTGTGTGTGTGCTTGTCTGCATGTGTGTGTCTGTGTGTGCATTGTGTGTCAGTGTGTGCGTTGTGTGTCTGTGTGTGCGTTGTGTGTCTGTGTGTGCGTTGTGTTTCTGCGTGTGTGTGTGTATCTGTGTGTGCGTTGTGTGTGTGTGTGTGTGTCTGTGTGTGTGTTGTGTGTCTGTGTGTGCATTGTGTGTCTCTGTGTGTGCGTTGTGTGTCTCTGTGTGTGCGTTGTGTGTCTGTGTGTGCGTTGTGTGTCTGTGTGTGTATCTGTGTGTGCGTTGTGTGTGTGTATCTGCATGTGCGTTGTGTGTCTGTGTGTGTGTGCGTTGTGTGTCTGTGTGTGTGTCTGTGTGTGCGTTGTGTGTCTGCGTGTGTGTGTCTGCGTGTGTAAGCGTTTTGTGTCTGTTTGTGTGTCTGTGTGTGCGTTGTGTGTCTGCGTGTGTGTGTGTGTGTGTCTGTGTGTGTGTGTGTGTGTGTGTCTTTGTGTGCGTTATGTGTCTGTGTGTGTGCGTTGTGTGTCTGTGTGTGTGTGTCGGCGTGTGTGCGTTGTGTGTCTGTGTGTGTGTGTGTGTCTGTGTGTGTGTGTCCGTGTGTGCGTTATGTGTCCGTGTGTTTGTGTCTGCGTGTGTGTTGTTTGTCTGTGTGTGCGTTGTGTGTCTGTGTGTGCGTTGTGTGTCTGTGTGTGCGTTGTGTGTCTGTGTGTGCGTTGTGTGTCTGTGTGTGCTTTGTGTGTCTGTGTGTGTGCGTTGTGTGTCTGCGTGTGCGTTGTGTGTCTGTGTGTGTGCGTTGTGTGTCTGTGTGTGCGTTGTGTGTCTGTGTGTGCGTTGTGTGTCTTTGTGTGCGTTGTGTGTCTGTGTGTGTGTTGTGTGTCTGTGTGTGTGCGTTGTGTGTCTGTGTGTGTGTGTGTGTCTGCGTGTGCTTTCCAGAGAGCCTCCACAGTGTTTACAAACAGCAGCTTTAAGCAGAGAGCCTGAAAGCCCCGCCCCCCATCTGGGGCCCGCACCCAAGGGGTCCCAGGGAGCCGGACAACAGGCAAACCGGAGGGCCCCCAAGAACTGAACCCGCCTGCACGGCTGGCTGAGAGGGGGAGAGCAGGTGTCAGAGGGAGGGAGGGAGAGAGAGAGAGAGAGAGAGAGAGAGAGAGAGAGAGAGAGAGAGAGAGAGAGAGAGAGAGAGGGAGAGGGGGAGAGAGAGAGAGAGGGAGGGATGGAGAGATGAGGGACAGAAAGATAGAGATGGGGGAGTTAGGAGAAGGAGAGACAGAGAAGAGAGAGAAAGAGAAAAGAGAGAGAGAGAGAGAGAGAGAGAGAGAGAGAGAGAGAGAGAGAGAGAGAGAGAGAGAGAGAGAGAAGAGAGAGAGAGGAGGGAGGGGGAGAGAGAGGGACAGAAAGATAGAGATGGGGGGAGTTAGAGAAGGAGAGACAGAGAGAGAGAGAAAGAGAAAGAGAAAGAGAGAGAGAGAGAGAGAGAGAGAGAGAGAGAGAGAGAGAGAGAGAGAGAGAGAGAGAGAGCGAGAGCGAGAGCGAGAGCGAGAGAGAGAGAGACATAGCGATACAGCCTGAGAGTGTGTTCTCCACCGGGACCGACCCCGATCAGCGGAGAACGACCCTGTAAGTTTTGAGGAACTTCTGGTAACTTCCGTACGACCCGAGGGCGAATTCACTTCCTGCGGGGTGTGTGGCAGCGGCGGCATTCCCCGGCCCGTCCCTCGCTTTGCGCTGCCGGCTGCTCGGAGCAGGAGTCTCTCCAGGACCTGGACCGGCGGGGTGTGTGGTAGCACCCTTCCACACAGTCTGTTACACATGTTTAAGAAGTGTGTGCTACAGTCCTATCCAAGAAAAGATGAGTCTTTAAACCCTCCCAAGACTAGGTGGGACTCTTTTCCCTCCTGCTTTGTGGAGAGTCCTTGGAATTGCGACTCGTGAGTTGCCTCAGTGTCAGTGAAGGCAGAGGGCCAATCACAGCGCCCATAGCAGCCTACTTGGCGGGTTTCTGATGGGATCTAAGCTGCTTCTCTCGCTCTCTCAGTCGTGGAGTGCTGGATAACACAGATACCTCTGGAGAAGTGTAGGCAGCGAGGGCCAAGGGAATCAGGATACCAACGGGTGTTGGGATGCAGCCCTTGTACAATGGGGGCTTAGGAGGATATCCAGAGATTGAGGAAGCGAGTGCGAGGGGAAGCCCTAAAGGCCTGTCTCCCCACCTGAATCAGAGCTTTATTAACCCAGGGATTCAGCTTCAAGGACGGTACCTCCAGCGTGTCACGACTCGACCACCACCCACCGAGCGCTCCCAGCAGGGCTGATGGGGACTTTTGGTGCAGACCTGAATGTTTAACCAGTGTTTATGTTTAGTTGGTGATCTCCTGAACACTGACAGACAGTGTTGTGTGGCGGGTCCAGTTTAAATGTGCTGTTGGAAGGAAACATTAATGACATTCTTCCTTCACTTCACACCAATGTAGGGGACGCGAACCGTCAGACATGTTGCTGAGTTCTCACCAGTTAAATAACGAGCAGTGTTTTACGTCCACGCAGTGCGTTACTCTCTATTCTTTCCTGCCTTCGGCTGATTTTATTTCTTCATTCCATGAGTATGAACCCTCTCCTAAACCTGAGCCAATGATGAAGAAAATAGAGTCTGTGGTCTGTAACAAAGTAAGATGCTGTATTAGGTATTAGACGTTACATGCAAGATACACCCGTCTGACTTACTTGGGAAGAAATACAAAAGCATTCTGAATGGATGCCTATCTGTCAATCTGTCAATCAGTCAGTCAGATAGGATATGAGTTTGTGTGTCAGTCCGTCTGTCTGGCTGTCAGACCCCAGGTAAAGGGAAATCGATGGAGGGTTTGAGACGACTCTGTTGGCTGTCGGTCTGGCAGAGCAGCACTTGCTGGCGCTCTGACGCTGAGAGAGTCTTCAGAACAGGAGAACTACATCGCTCGCCTCCTGCCTCAAGGTCACCGCTGAATAACAACCGCTCACATAACAATAACATGCCTTTCACTTGAGCCACAACAACACATCATACACACAGAAATAGCTGCCGTTAAAAGCCTTAATCCTCATCTCTTGGAAGCCAGAACAGTAACCGATGCCGTATTAATCCCCCGGTTAAAAGCCATCACACAGTTAAAGAGCAGGGGATTGATAGCTCCCTCTTTGTGTCGGAGTGGCTGAGTGAGGGAGAGAATGGGGAATCAGTAATCCCCTGTTGTACTTCTGATCCTTAAATGTGCTGTTTGTCCCCTTATCCAGAGCCACTTAGGGCAGCGCTGAGGGAGGGCGGCTGGAGAGAGCACTCTGTCGGTGGGAAAGCAGGTCAGCGCGGGCGGGAGGGAGCGCCACACGGATAGCCTCCGGGATTACTGCTCACCAAATGTCTTAATTCCTCTGTTCACTAATGATCCCAGAAAATGCCCTGTAATCTGGGCGCCGTTAATTAAAAAGAGCATGGGGCCAGTGGTGAACCCGACCATCTGCTGCCCCTCATCGCACAAGACAGATCGGGCTGTCAGCCTCTCCACGCCAGAACCACCACCAACCACAGACCACAGACCAGACCCCCTACACCCACAGACCAGAGACCAGACCCCCTACACCCAGAGACCAGACCCCCTACACCCACAGACCAGACCCCCTACACCCACAGACCAGACCCCCTACACCCACAGACCAGACCCCCTACACCCACAGACCAGACCCCCTACACCCACAGACCAGACCCCCTACACCCACAGACCAGACCCCCTACACCCACAGACCAGACCCCCTACACCCACAGACCAGACCCCCTACACCCACAGACCAGACCCACTCTCACCCAGAGTCTATAGTCCGCCTATGGGGGTCTGTATAATTCACCTATGGGGGTCTACATAGACCCCCGTAGGGGTCTACATAGACCCCTAAAGGGGGTCTATATAGTCCCCCTATAGGGGTCTACATAGACCACCTATGGGGTTATCTGGGGGTCCCATTGGGTGACCAAAACAAACTGGAGGAAAGTGGTCCCGCCTGTTTGTCATTTTCTTAGATTAGAGCATGAGTGAGAGTGATTAAGAGTGAGGTAGAGTGAGGGAGAGTGATTAAGAGTGAGTGTGAGTTAGTGAGTTAGAGTGAGTTAGAGTGATTAAGAGTAAGTTAGAGTGAGTTAGAGTGAGGGAGAGTGAGTGGGAGTGAGTTAGAGTGAGTTAGATTAATAAGAGTGATTAAGAGTGAGAGAGTGAGTTAGAGTGAGTGAGAGGAATTAAGAGTGATTGAGAGTGAGTTTGATTGGGTGAGAGAGTGAGTGAGTTAGAGCAAGCGAGGGAGTGAGTTAGAGATAGTGTGAGTGAGTGAGAGTGAGTTACAGTTAGTGAGGGTGCTTAAGAGTGAGTAAGAGTGAGATAGAGTGAGTGAGAGTGAGTAAGAGTGGCCGAGGGTGATTAAGAGTGAGTAAGGGTGAGAGAGAGTGAATGAGAATGAATGGATTAAGATGAATTTGAGTTCAATAACAAATTTGATCCTCGGTTTAGAGAAATTCACAATCTCAAGATTTTTTACAAGAAGGCAAATATTACGATTCATGCTGATATAATATTAGATTAAATATTAAATCTAATTTAATATCATGTCATGTATAAAATATCATATATAATGTGATATTTAAGATGAATTCCCCTTTTTATACTTCTTTGTTCATGTTATATTTTTCTTATTAAATTCAAATTAAAAAAAGAATGAAGAGTAATAAAAAGAAATCAATAAACCAGACTGCCTTCACACCTCCTTCTACTCAACACTAACGCCTCTGAATCCTCCATCTCCACGTTTTTCTAAAAACAATACGACTCCAAACCAACACATCTGAGTGTTTGTTTGCTCTTGATATGATATTAGCTCATCATGCCCTGAATAATAACCTCCCAGCCGGGGGGATTAGGGGGTCGGGCGGGCTGTCCAGATTAGCGGGGAGAGATGAGTTTGATCGGGCAGCGAGCAGAGACAGATTACGGTGCCTCGCAGCAGCAATTGGAGCAGATGTCATTCTCCCATCATCTGAACAGTTGGGCCAATAATACCACTGCCGCTGCGTCCGGGCGTTATTACAGCCTCGCAAACACACTCAGAGGCGCACATACGCGTACGCACACATATGCCCATACATGCGAGCGCGTGCACACACAGACACATAGACAAACACACACACACACACACACACACACACACACACACACACACACACACACACACACACACACACACACACACACACACACACACACACACACACACACACACACACACACACACACACACAGTTCAGAGGCGGTATCCTCTCTCACCCTCCCGACTCCTCGCTCCACATTCAAAGAAGGACGCGACTGAGTTAGAGTTGCTCGTTCGGGGAAGTTTTCGAGGCGGTTCTCGATTCTTTTTATTTTCTATTTTCCACCTCAGACACCTGGATTTCGTTCACCTGTTCAACAGTCACCCTTCTCGTCGCATCTTAGTTTAGATATATACGATATCTAAATATCTTGATACTTTAATTGATGAGAGATCATTTGAATCACCGGACAGTTTTCGAGTGATGGCGCGCGGTGAGAGGGGGTGAGGAGGGCGAGCCTGGTCCGCCTGGTGGTCCTGGTCCTGCTCTGGGACCTGGTCCTGGCCCAGATCCGCTACTCCATCCCAGAGGAGCTGGAGCACGGGGCGTTCGTGGGGAACCTCGCGGAGGACCTGGGTCTGGCGGTGGAGCGGCTGTCCGCGCGCCGCTTCCGCCTCGTCTCGGGCGCCAGGCGGCAGTACCTCGAGGTGAACCTGGAGAACGGGGTCCTGTTCGTGAACGAGCGCATCGACCGCGAGGAGCTGTGCGAGCAGACCCCGTTCTGCTCCTTCCACCTGCAGGTGGTGATGGAGCGGCCGCTGGAGCTGTACCGCGTGGAGGTGGAGATCACGGACGTCAACGACCACTCGCCCGGTTTCCCGTGGAGCGCCTTCAACCTGGACATCTCCGAGTCCGCCGTGCCGGGCTCTCGGTTCCCGCTGGAGAGCGCGCAGGACCTGGACGTGGGCACCAACTCACTGCGCACCTACCTGCTCCACGTCAACGACCACTTCCTGCTGGACGTTCAGACGCGGAGCGACGGCAGTAAGTTCGCCGAGTTGGTGTCTGGAGTCCCCGCTGGACCGAGAGAAGCAGCGGAGCCACCAGATGGTGCTGACCGCCGTGGACGGGGGGTCACCGGAGAGAACCGGCACCGCGCAGATCGACGTCACGGTGCTGGACGCCAACGACAACGCGCCGGTGTTCGAGCGGTCGTTTTACCGCGTGAGGCTGGCGGAGAACGCGCCGCTGGGCACCGTGGTAATCCGGCTCAACGCGTCCGACCTGGACGAGGGTCCGAACGCGGACATCACCTACTCTTTTAGCGGACACGCGCCCGTCAAAGTGCGCGAGCTTTTCGGTGTGGACGCGCGCACCGGGGAGATCACCGTGACGGGGGTGATCGATTACGAGAAGGCGCGCATGCACGAGATCTACGTGCAGGCTAAAGACAAGGGTCCGTCCGCCGTGGCGGTGCACTGCAAAGTGCTCGTGAACGTCCTGGACACCAACGACAACACGCCGGAGGTCATCCTGACGTCGGTGTCCACGCCGGTGCAGGAAGACGCGCCACCGGGCACCGTCATCGCCGTCATCAGCGTCACGGACCGGGACTCCGGGGAGAACGGGAACGTGGACTGTGAGATACCGCACCACGTCCCGTTCCAGCTCCACTCGTCCTTTAAGAACTACTACACCCTGGTGACCTCTGACCTCCTGGACCGGGAGGCCGTGGCGGAGTACAACATCACCGTGACCGCGCGGGACATGGGGGCGCGCCGCCGCGCTTCACCCGGAGGACCATCGTGGTCCAGGTAGCCGATGTCAACGACAACGAGCCGCGCTTCAAGCAGCCATCGTACACAGTCTACCTGACAGAGAACAACGCGCCGGGCGCCGCGCTGTGTGCCGTCACCGCCCTGGACCCCGACGCTGGCCAGAACGCCTACCTGTCCTACTCCCTCCTGGACGGGGGGGACATCGGCGGGATGCCCGTGTCCACCTACGTGTCCGTCAACTCGGACAACGGGAACATCTACGCACTGCGCTCCTTCGACCACGAGCAGCTCCGGAGCTTCCAGGTCACGGTTCAGGCCCAGGACGCGGGCTTCCCGCCGCTGCGGAGCAACGTCTCGGTGGACGTCTTCGTCCTGGACCAGAACGACAACGCCCCCGTGGTCGCGTCCCCGCCGGCGGCCCGCAACGGAACGGTTCCCGGCGGAGACGCGGTGCCCAGAGCTGCGGACGCCGGGTTCCTGGTGGGCAGGGTCGGCGCGTCGGACGCGGACTCGGGGCAGAACTCGCGGCTCTTCTTCCAGGTGCTGCAGGCCACCGACCCGGGCCTGTTCAGCGTGGCTCTGTACACGGGCGAGATCCGGACCAACCGGAGACTGGTGGACACCGATGCCGCCAGCCACCGACTGCTGGTGCTGGTCAAGGACAACGGTCAGCCGCCGCTCTCGGCCACCGCCTCCATCACCCTGTCACTGGTTGACAGCGTGCCAGAATCACAGCCCGATTTCGGTGACCTTGCGCCGAGCCCTTACTACTACGGCCAGGACTACACGGTGTACTGGATGGTGTCACTGGGGGCTGTGTCGCTGACGTGTCTGGTGGCCATCATTGTCCTGCTCGCCGTGAAGGGCTACCGGGACCGAAGCTCTGACGGCCTCTCCGGCTGCGGGTGCTGCGGTTCGCGGGAGAAGACGACCACCGCAGACATGTTCGTAAAGTCCAACATGAGCGGGCCGATGAGCACGGGCTCCTCCAGCGCCGCGGAAGGGGCTGGCGGCGGGGGACCCATCTCGCAAGTGTACTGTTACAAAATGTGTCTGACCCCGGAATCTTCCAAAAGTGACTTTATGTTTCTGAAGCCGTGCAGTCCTGTAATGAGCGTGCAGGCACAGAATAACGCCCGGAGCAAAGACTATCTGACATCTGGGTGGAGCGCGCTGGAGCGCAACGAGCTGGTGAACAACACAACGCCTAATGAGGTGCGCTCATTAAAAAGATACAATGCCGTCCTATATTATTCCAATTATATCCGATAGCGACACAAGAGTCTTTCATTTTAAGATGAACAATGCCACAATGCTGGGAAACATTGAGATTCAAAATAGTTTTATTCAGCTGCATATCTATTTATATTCATGAACGAAATAATTGTGACAGAGTACGGCGTGGCGCGTGGATGAATATTTTAACAGGTCTTGTGTGATTTTTTTAGTTCAAGGAGACTCACAAGGACTGGACTTTGACCAAGAACCTGAAGAACTCAGCTTACAAGAGGTGAGTAGCCTACCACAGACACACACACACACACACACACACACACACACACACACACACACACACACACACACACACACACACACACACACACACACACACACACACACACACACACACACACACACACACACACACACACACACACACACACACACACACACACACATACACACACACACCAGCACGGACGCATGCACGGACACACACACATACACGTAAACGTACACACACACACACACATGCATATCTACACTCACATGCACACACACACATGCACCCAACACACACACACACACACACATGCATACACCACACACACACACACACACACATGCACACACACACACACACACACACACACACACACACACACACATAGACATCACAAGTGCAGTGTCCACCCAGATGTTGATGGTTGATCTATACAACAAACAACTGGAGCAGACACGCCCACTTGTGATGTCACAAGGGGATGGACTTTGAAACGGCTCATTCACATCACAACTGGTAATCAGAAAGGGTGAAAGGTGAGCTGAACCAACGCTGTTTGCATTCCTCATTCCCTCCCCCCCTCTCCACCCTCCCTCCCCTCTTCCCTCCCTCTCTCCCCCTCCCCTCCCTCCCTCCCTTCTCCCCTCCCTCCTCCTCCCTCCTCTCCTCCTCCCTCCCTCCTCCTCCCCTCCCTCCCTCTCTCCCCTCTCCCCCTCCTCCCTCCTCCCTCCTCCTCCTTCCTCCTCCTCCCTCCCCTCCCTCCCTCCCCTCCCTCCCCCCCTCACCCCTCCCTCCCTCCCCTCCCTCTTCCCTCCCCCTCTCCCCCTCCTCCCTCCCCTCTCCCTCTCTCCCTCCCCTCCCCTCCCCTCCCCCCTCCCTCTCCTCCCTCCCCCCTCCCTCCCTCTCCTCCCCTCCCTCCCCCTCCCTCCCCCTCCCCTCCCCTCTCCGCCTCTCTCTCCTCCCTCCTCCCCCTCCCCCTCTCCCCTTCCTTCCCTACCCTCTCCCCCTCCCTCCCCCCCTCTCCCCTCCCTTCCCTTCCTCCCCTCTCCCCCTCCACAGGTACAGTTCTGTGAACATGGAGACCTTGCTGCCCCCCCAGCTCCTCTCTGACGGGATGTCGGGCTCCCAGGACGAGTTCTCCTGCTCTGTGGCCCCCCAGTACTGGACCTGGGGGAACCACATGCGCGGTAAGAACCCTTAATGAACCCTTAATCCCAGTCTGTTTGAAAAGGCAGACCAGTCTACCCGTACATTTAGTTTGACGTTTACGTTCAGTCCGTTCAGCAGACGCTTCTATCGAAAGTGACTTACAATAAGCACATGTGTCAGAAGAAAGAGAAACAACAATATATCGCTGTCGGTACCATAAGGATGTTCACAGAACCATATAGAACCCTGTATACAACAAAGATAGCTAGGTTAAGACGCTACACAATGCTAAGTACAATTGTTAAGTATCAGGACGTACAACATACAATAAGTGCATACATTAAGTGCCAGGACGTAGGACCAGTGTCCTACGTCCTGGCACTTACAGTCCAACCCAGTCCAGTCCCTAACCCTATTCACCCTCCTCCTCCTCATCTTCCTCTTCATCTTCCTCTTCCTCCCTCACAGAATGTAAAATACCTCTTCAAGATGAGCGCGTAGTCCCCGACTACTCATGGACTACAAAGACCATGATCCCTCAGTGTTCCTACACGTCACCTGACTACCAGCACAACGTCCACATCCCGGGCGCGGCGTCGGGGTACTGCACCCTGAAGCCCCGGACCACCACCCCCCGTGGGGAGCTGGACGTCTACAACTCCTTCTCCACCTTCGGCAAGAAGAAGAGGCTTATGGCGAGCTACGAGCAGGCTGTGGCGCGGGACGCGGGTCTGATGATCGCTAACGGCGAACTGTTTCAGTGAAGCGAAACGCGCGACTGTCCCTAGAGTGGATCTGTTTGACGGACGCGGGGCAAGACTGTCAATCACTAACGTCGATCTGTATCCCTGACGTGAGTCCGATGATCGCTAACGGTGATCTGCTTGACGCGAAGCAGGAATATCCTAAATATAGCGGTATGGATCGCCGTGGTCAAACCCGCAGGCTGGCAGGAGTCGTCCTGGTGTTTATCACGTCCCTTGTTTATTTATACTGAATAGTTTTATGGACTCCTATCAACCGCTCATCAGTTATTAACACTCGATTATATTGTTATTTATCATTTATGTTCACTTGCTCCTCGTTGGAAATGGAATTCATATATAACGATATTATTTGTATAATTTTAGCTCTTAGTTGTTCATGAATTTTTTTTGGACAATAGCGTCTAAATCCTAACGGGGAGTTTATGGATGACCGATCAGTTAGGCTGCACGCTGTAGGCCTACTAAACGTTGGCGCAATTTTGAAAGTTGGTATGGCTCCGTACAAAGACATGTATACTTGAAGTGTAATTAAATAATGTACGAAAAAAGTATCAACTATGTCCCAGTTTTTTAGAAAAAGGGAAGTCTTGCCATGATGCATATTATTTATGTTTAATTTTTTATCGTGGTATCAAAGAATCATCATTAAAGCAGTCCTCTGGAAGTAAAAGGAGGACACGCTCTAAATACACTTATCTGAAAGGAGGTTTAAATTCAACTTACTGACTGCTCTGCCAGTTCTCCAATCGGAAATGTGTGTGTGTTTGCAGCAGTATCAACTGTCTCCACTAGATGACGCGCTCTCCTCAGATCCAACGAGAGACAGAAGAGAAGGGTAATTTATTCTTTCGTCATCAGCAATGTAACAATGCGACGGCAGAAGCTGTTCAATACATAACGATTAGACCTTGAAATATTAACCGATCACGGATAGTACCCCATAGTGGCCATTTTAATGCATTTATGTTTTGTTTTTTTGTGAATTCTGTGGGACCTCCTCTTCCCCAGTGAAAGTTAGTAGAGTTAAATGAAGGCGGAGAGTTAAATGAATCCCAGTGGGGGGTAAATCAATCCATTTTCTAAAACAAATCAATTAGCATTCAACGAGTCTCCGATTATCTTAAGCAGTGTGTCTTAAGGGGATGAGTGGAAAAACATTAAGACAAATTATGATTTTATGAATTTCAATTGCCATCACAGACCACATCAACTCAGTAACGCATTTAATTTCCCGGGGATAAATGGTTAAGAGACACCGAATTCGCCCATGCTCTGCATAGTTTCCCTCTGCACAGCATGGACTGAATCTCAGTGTAAGTTACAAAGAGACGCCGAATCAGCAAATATCATCTTTCATTTTCAGGGAACGGAAATGTACAGAATACTTCATAGGATACTGAATTAACAGCGAGCTCAGGACTCACAGAACATAGAGTATGCCATACAGTAGGCCTATGTTATAGGCCTACAATGATATTATATACTGTATATGTATGAAATATGTATACTTCATACATATGTGGATATACTTAATACTAAATACTTCAGTCTTAAAATAAGTCAAGTAAATCAAAGCGAATCTGCCTGAATATAGCTAGCAGGCTAGCACCATGGCCAGCTCCACTATAGACTCAGCCTATCTCTAGCTAGCAGGCTAGCACCATGGCCAGCTCGACTATAGAGTCAGCCTATCTCTAGCTAGCAGGCTAGCACCATGGCCAGCTCGACTATAGACTCAGCCTATCTCTAGCTAGCAGGCTAGCACCATGGCCAGCTCGACTATAGACTCAGCCCATCTCTAGCTAGCAGGCTAGCACCATGGCCAGCTCGACTATAGAGTCAGCCTATCTCTAGCTAGCAGGCTAGCACCATGGCCAGCTCGACTATAGACTCAGCCTATCTCTAGCTAGCAGGCTAGCACCATGGCCAGCTCCACTATAGACTCAGCCCATCTCTAGCTAGCAGGCTAGCACCATGGACAGCTCGACTACAGACTCAGCCTATCTCTAGCTAGCAGGCTAGCACCATGGCCAGCTCGACCACAGACTCAGCCCATCTCTAGCTAGCAGGCTAGCACCATGGCCAGCTCCACAACACCACACACTGCCAGACTGTAGGCAGCAGATGTAGCCTAGGTGCTAACCTGCTAGCTCCCCTCCTTGCCTACACTGCCTGACTGTCAGCTCAGCCTAAAGCAGGTGGGCCTATCAGCAGCCACGGACGTCCAGACAGACGCAAGGACCCGGACTGATGTCACACAGCTTCCCAGTGGATAAGAAACCAGTGCGGCGGGGTTATATGGCGAGGCGATGGAGGGACGCCACTGAACTGTCCTGCTGTTTGGAGATCCAGAACGTGTTGAGGTTTATTCTGTTTGGTGGATAAAGCGCCACAACCCCAGGCATTTGCATCAATGTTTAGCAAATGCTTTGTAAAGCATAAAGTCTGGAATCTCAGGTCGAGTTCAAGTCGACAAGACTACTAAATTAAAGCAGTTTTTTAAGACAGTTGTGATACAGAGTAAAACACATTTAAACATGTTTGATCCAGATGTGATCTAACTAATCCAGACGTTCTGGTTGGTTTGAAGTGGTTGATGAAGCCCTGTTGATTAAAGAGTATCCCCAGTTGGGTTTCTTTTAGTGTGGAAAATCTATTTTGTAATTAACCGTCTGAGCGATAGTTAATATCACATCCTGCCTCTCTTGCAGTTAAGCAGTGGGAGACACCAACGCGGACGGGTGGCTGATTAAAACCAGACTGATTAAACGGGGAGGAGGAGACGGCGCCAACCAGACACCACCAGAGAGTGTGATTGGTTGACTAAAAGTTATCCTCTTGTGACATCACAAGCGGGAGCATCCACGCAGGTTCCCATCACACACCCCCTACCTAGAGAGGGGAATAGTCCATCGGTCACTTCCTGCCCAGCGGATGGTACGGTCCAACAGCCGGCTGGACACTCCCACTTGTGATGTCACAAAAGGACGTGTGATGTCACAAAGGGACAGAGTGTGGAAGGGACTGTAGTGACCTCTCCACTCGTGGTGAAAACCTATTCTCGTTCCGTCCTCATGGTGGCCTGTCAGAACGCAGCAGGCGGCCAATCAGGGGCCAGGGATCTATTTCAGTGTTGGGATGACGTGTGTGCGACCCTGGGGCTGAATCTGCACTTTTGGACTCAACTCGTGACTTGTCTGCAGTAGTTAGAGCACACACACATACACGCACACACACACACACACACACACACACACACACACACTCATGCACACACACATGCACACGCACACACACAAATACATACACACAAACACATGCATACACACACGCACATGCACAGAGACACACACAAAAAGACACACAAGCAAGCATACATACACGCACACACACACACACACACACACAGAGGCAGACAAGCATGTACACACACACACACACACACACACACACACACACACACACACACACACACACACACACACACACACACACACACATGCACAGAGACACACAAGCATGCAAACACAAACGCACACATGTACGCACACACACAGACACACACGCACGCACACATGCACACACACAGAGAGACACACACACGCACACAAAGGCACACAAACTCACACACACATACATTCCTAATTCTGCTTGTGCATGGTTTCCATTAATGGTAAATGTGCTATGGCGGACAATCAATGATATTAAAGTTTAATGTGGCTGCTTGTTAAGTAGCAGCAGTATAGACTGTGGAAGGGCCTGGGTCTGTTCTTTACTTCTATATTTATGATTATTATCTGTCGGACTCGGACAGGCAATGGTGTCGGATTATTTGACAATTTGTAGTTATTTAAAACACGATAGTCTACAGCAGTCTGCAGCAAAGGGATCATTTATCTCACATTTCACGTCTCCAACTCACTGGATGGATTCGGTTGGTCCCTTGAGACTGGGGGCTTCTCTTCCACTTAGTTAAGTGTGGTTATATATTGCAGACATAAATATATATTCTTTACTCAATGAGAAACGGGCCGAAGGCATCAATCATTAATCCCGAGCGAAGTGAGATCACTGGACACATTGCCTCGGGGGATTCTATCCACTTGTGACGTCACCAGTGGAAGTGTCCACACAGACGGATGACGGACAGATCAACCCAGTGCACCATAAATCATGCGGGTGGATGTTCCCACTCGTGATGTCACACATCGCTCCGTCTCAGAAGGGCTCGTTATTATTCACGTCTGGCGGTGAAACAGAGGCTGTGTGCGGTAACCTTTGGCACAATGAAAGTAGACAAGCATAGTCTGGAATCACGCAGAGTTGCATCTTACTTTTGTGTCTCTTTGCTCTGATTGGTAAATTGATCAATGAATTGAATAACTATTGAATACAGATGACATTGCATTGGTTCTTATATATTTTTACTTTTCAGCATGGAATGCAATTGAAGAGTAGGCCATGAATGGAATTGCATGAACGTAACGTAACGTAATGTGGGTGCGTGTGTGTGGGTGTGTGTGGGGGTGGGTGGGTGGGTGGGGGTGTGTGCATGCTGTCGTTATAAATGTCATAAAACGCTTATGTGGCCATATGCATGTCCTTATCCTCCTTGGAGGTGTTGACACTACAATATGTAGAATTAAATAAAATGTGTCAACGTTATCTGCCCACGGTTTTCTATAAAACCGTAACAGGCATGAGACTCTCTCCTCCTCATCCTCCTCCTCCTCCTCTTCCTCACACGGAACGAGGACACCAGAGCAAGCCCACCTCCTCCCGTCTCTCCGCTCACACCACCGCGCACCGACGGCCTACTGCAGCTGTAGCGCAGCTGGGCGATGGCATCGGCCGTCCTTTACGCGACACGGGTCTGATTGTGCAGAGGAAGAAGAATTAGAACGAAGGGAAGACGCAGAGGAACGGCTCGACTGGTGGTCGCTCGTCGCGCGCTAACGGCCTCTTCTTCCCACCCTCCCCTCGTCATGGCGCTGTGTGCGTCGGCTCCGCGGACACAATGGATGGCGGCTCTCTGGCTGCTCGCGGCGCTGTGGGGACGCGCGGCCGCCATCACCCGCTACTCCATCCCGGAGGAGATGGCGGCGGGCTCGGTGGTCGCCAACCTGGCCACGGACCTCGGACTGGAGGTCCGCAGCCTGAAGGAGCGGGCGGCGAAGCTCGACGTGATCCAGAGCAAGAACTACCTCGACATCAACAAAGAGACGGGAGACCTGGTGATCCGCGAGAAGATCGACCGCGAGAGCATCTGCATGAGTAAGACCGCCTCGTGCTTCCTGAAGATGGACGTGGTCCTGGAGAACCCTATCCGGATCTTCAACATCGAGCTGGAGATCATGGACATCAACGACAACGCGCCGGTGTTCAGGAGGAAGACGATGCACCTGGACATCTCCGAGGCGGCCGCTCCCGGCGAGAGGTTTTCGCTCACGAACGCCGTGGATGCGGACGTGGGCGCGAACTCCATCAAGACCTATTTCCTCAGCGAGAGCGACTCGTTCAGCATCGACATACAGACCGGCAGCGACGGGTCGAAATACGTCGACCTGGTTCTCAACAGCGATTTGGACAGAGAACAACGCGGTCTCCAGACGTTGATCCTGACGGCGGTGGATGGTGGCGTTCCCGCCCGCTCCGGGACGGCCAGCATCGTCATTAACGTTCTCGATATCAACGACAACGCCCCCGTGTTCAATCAGTCAGTATACACCGTCAATGTCACGGAGAACGCGTCGCTCGGCTCGGTCGTGATGACTTTGAACGCGACGGATCAGGACGAAGGTAAGAACGCCGAGTTGTTGTACTCCTACACGCTTTACACGTCCGAGAAGACCCAGGAGATCTTCTCGCTAGACCCCAACACCGGTGAGATCAAAGTGAAGGGGCCCATTGACTATGAGGAGATCCAAAGTTTTGAGATGTACATCCAGGCCCATGATAAGGGCTCCACGCCGCTGTCGGGCCAGTGTAAGGTCACACTGTACGTGGTGGACCTCAACGACAACTATCCCGTGGTCACCATCAAGTCCCTGAAGACGCGGGTCCCAGAGGACGTCCCTGTGGGGACGCTGATCGCCGTGGTGAGCGTCAGCGACAAGGACTCGGGCGCCAACGGCGAGGTGGAGATCTCCCTGAACCACGCCGCCCGGCTGCCCTTTGTCCTCAACAAGTCCTCCGAGGACTACCTGGAGCTGCTGGTGTCCCGGCCGCTGGACCGCGAGACCACGGGCCGCTACGAGATCACGCTGAGGGTCCGGGACCGCGGCGCGCCCTCGCTGGGCGAGAACGAGACCCTCATCCTGGAGGTGCTTGATATCAACGACAACGCGCCCGCCTTCCCGCAGTCGTCCTACACCATCCACGTGGCGGAGAACAACGCCCTGGGCGCGCTGCTCACCTCGCTGAGCGCCTACGACCCGGACCTCAACGAGAACCAGTACCTGGTGTACTTCATCATGGAGAAGGAGGTGGCCAACACCTCCATGTCCATGCTCTTCTCCATCAACCCCGAGAACGGGAACCTCTACGCCCTGAAGACCTTCGACTACGAGATCGAGCGGGACTTCCTGTTCCACGTGGAGGCACGGGACTCGGGCAGCCCACCGCTGAGCGCCAACGTGACGGTGCGCGTGGTGGTGCAGGACCAGAACGACAACGCCCCCGTCATCGTGGCGCCGTGGCGGCCGCAGGGCTCGGTGGTGGAGGAGGTCATCCCCCGCTCGGCCGACAAGGGCCACCTGATCGCCAAGGTGATCGCCATCGACGCCGACGCCGAGCAGAACGCCCGCGTCACCTACCAGGTGCTGCAGATGAGCGACGCCTCGCTGTTCAGCCTGGACCAGTACAACGGCGAGATCCGCACCGCGCGCATGTTCAGCTACCGCGACCCGCGCCAGCAGCGGCTGGTCATCGTCGCCAAGGACAACGGAGAGCCGCCGCTGTCGGCCACGGTGACGGTGAAGATCGCCACGGTGGAGAACGCGCTGCCCTTCTCCGAGGCCACGGAGGTGCCCATCGAGTACGACGTGTTCACCGACCTCAACCTGTACCTGGTCATCGGCCTGGGCGCCGTCTCCTTCCTGCTGCTCATCACCATCTTGGTCATCATCGTGCTCAAGTGCCAGAAGCCCAAGCCCAAGCCGCTGAAGATGCCGCCGCCCAACCGCAACAGCGTCATCAGCCGCAACAGCATCATCAGCCAGCGCAGCTCCACCATCGCCGACTCCACGCTCATCTCCAGCGACGCCTACTGGTACAGCCTCTTCCTGGCCGAGACGCGCAAGGGCAACGTGGTGGTGCGGCAGCCCATCGTTCCCAAGGGCGCCGGCTACTTCGTGTCCAGCATTCCCCGGAGCATCGGCCCGTCGGAGATCAGCGACTCCCGGGCCATCAACCCTCGAGGTAGGCCGCCTACGTCCGGTGGGGGGGGGGGGGGGGTTGTCAGTGGGAAACAAATGTTGACATGTACGTTTAGCGTGTTACAGGCACTTTTATCCAAAAGCTGCTTACTATAAGTACATTTGTCAGAAGAAGAGAAACAACGATACATCGCTGTCGGTACAGTAAGGATGTTCATAGAACCAAGTGCCAAGCACTAACCATCAACAGGTTAACCCGTTCCCCGTACACATCACAGATAACTAGCATAAGATGCCGCCCAATGCTAGGCACTATTTTTAAGTACTAGGACGTAAAACATACAATAAGTGCGTAAGAGGGTTGTGGGGGTGTAGGGGGAGGCTTTGTAGAGTCCAGGTGAACTCTGAACACGTGGATCTTGAGTATTTTGGGGAAGCTGAAGTTCCCTAACATACCCTCCAGTGTACATCGTTCACACGCTCGAGATTGGGTGGTTGTTTCAGTAAATCCGACTGTTAAAGGCCACTATTCACCACAAGGTTCCATATTGATTAGTGATTAGAAGGGCATTAAATCCACATTTAGTGACATCACGAGTCGGAGCGTCCAACGCCATGAATGATGTCACCTCAGGGGATGTTTTGAAAGCCTTGTAACGGCCAATCAGCCGGTGAAATCGGAGCTCTTCAGGATGCCCAGCGGTTGATATTCATCACGTTTTCTACCCCAACGGCAACCCAGAAAAAGTGTTAATATGAAGTAAAGTAAAACAAGATGAAGATGGATTAATCCCTGAGAGGAAAACTGGAAGCCACCACGTTGCTAAATGACACTGTAACTTAGTTAAGTAAAACAAAGAATTGTTAAGGGAATGGAACATGTTGTGACATGCAAGGGAATTAGCAGCTAAGGCTACGTCTCCAAATTAATGAGCCACTCCTAAACGGTCCAAATAGATATTTTTTATTCAGGCAACACTCCATCTAGGGATATGTAAAAAAGTTTAGAAATGTAATCTGGAAAAAAAAGCATCAAAGGCTGAATGTGTGCGTGCTTCCTCAGCACATACACCACTGAGCACATCTCTCTCTCTCCCTCTCCTCTCCTCCAGTACTCCAAATGAAAGGACCCGTTCAGTGCTGCCCTGGAGGTAAGATGTTCACCAGTAGACTCACAGCTCTCTGTCCCTGTGTCACACGCTCCTACTGTCAGCATGGAGCTCTTAAAGACCGGCTAACGTATAGCAGAGTTGTGTAGTATATGGTTGAATAGCTATAGTGTAGTGGCATAATAACTTTGCATGACAGCGACTGGAACGTTTCTTCATGACCTTTGTAAAATGCAGTATTAGATCGTTTTCCAAACTGAGTGAAATGAGCCGGAAGTTTCTAAGTGGCGGCCGTAATAAGAGCTGTTTGAATTCTCTAAACGCAAAGGACTGGTGCTTCAATGCTCCTATTCTCCTATCATTTAGCGTAGGGTTCACTGGGCTGTCCTTTACGTAGGGAAAGGAGGTTATGCAGTCCCACAATGCCTTGCGGCAGCAACATTTAGAGCAACACACGTTTCGTCAGTTCATGAAAACGATCAACATGACCGACTAACTAGGCTCCATGTTGAAGACTGAGTTGAGTTGAGGGTTAGCGACAACAGTCAGTCTCAATGTCACAGCTAGGGTTCCTTTTACTGTTGTGACTGATTCCCTGTTGGTTCTGGGTTTGAATCCCAATGTCCCCTGTCTTCCTAGTCATGATGTTTAACCAGATGTCGTTTCCTGTCTGTATCTGCTTCTTAAAGACTTGCAGCTGGAAACCACCGGGGCTAAAGATAAATGAACACTAATGTTAGAGTGCAGTGCACACCATCACAAGCTCACATGGAAGCTAAACACATTGAATGCAATGCTGGACCTGAGATGGTCCACATGTCCTGCTGGCTGTCCGTGCATCTCTCCAGAGCTTCTAACATTCATTATTCAGCATCGTCTGCGTAATGTTCTGGTCAAACCAATGTCTTCCATTTATTTTAGTTGTTCGATTTACGGAATCTATAGCCATCTGAATGATTCCATTCAGATGGCTTCAATTTAGTTTGTAAAAATAACGTGGACGGATCTTCCAAAAATCCACCCACTTGTGATGTCACAAGTGGGTGGATTCTAAATGGCGGACGCTGATGACTCAGCAGCCGGCCACCAGGTGGTCCGATGAGGAGAGGAGGGTAACAGCCCTTGGAGTGATATGTGTTGCCTCAGCAGAAGGTATGCGGTCCTCCACCTCCTCCTCCTGTGTTCCTGTCAGGAGGAGGTGGAGGACAGCATGTGCGGTCCTCCACCTCCTCCATCCCTCCTGTGTTCCTGTCAGGAGGAGGTGGAGGACAGCAGAAGGTCTGCGGTCCTCCACCTCCTCCATCCCTCCTGTGTTCCTGTCAGGAGGAGGTGGAGGCCAGCAGGTCCAGCAGCAGCAGCTCTACGTCCACTAACTCTAACCCCATCTCCTTTGGTTCTGTCTGCTCCAGGAGGAGGAGGTCAGGATGAAACCGTTCATTCGAGGGACTCTCTCTGAGGAACGCTGCACCGTTTGTTAAAAAAAAACACACAAAATAAACAAAAGATAGAAGGAAAAAGAAAAGCTTTGGATCCGAGCTTCTGAAACTCTGCCATAACCCAGCGGACCCCGTCCAGGACCCCGTTCTCCTCCCTGCAGCCCCGTCACCTCCGTCAGCATGCACCTGCACGCCTCCATCACCTCTTTCTTTACAGTATTCAAAAAATAAGAGTAAGAAAACAACACAAGTATTTTATAACGACCTCCAAGCCAGTCCAGGGTGTATTTTATCACGTATTTTAACTCTTAGATTTAACTTCTAGAAACACTTAAAACCGGGAGCCATGTCATCTCTTAACGGGTAAGTCAAGCTGTCAACGATTGAACCACATGGTGCGAGTATTTGTGACATATTTGAATCAATTATCAGTGTAGCATCAGTATCAGCAGCCATTAACAGACTCATACTGACTCTTTAAATACACGCCAACAACAAACCTACCTTACCCACAGCACCAAGGGCCCCTATTCGACCACGGATGGATCAGCCCAGCAGTTGGTACATTCCAAAGGGTTGGCGCGTGGGCTGGCTGTCCTTTCAAACATCTGGGCGTGTACTTCCACTATTATGTCCTAACAGGGTCAATTTGAACTAGCTTGTATCGGCTAATGAGAAGGACACCTAGTGGTACAACACGGGGCGTGTAACCAAGACGCTTTTATAAGGAGAAGCAAGGAGAGATGGAGAATAAATATATAGCGCAGGTTATATGCTAAACTGCAGTCCAATTTATAATTCAACGGTACAATCCAGAAGGTTCCTACGATGAAAAAAAAAAGTTGAAATTGATTCAATAGAGTTCCAACGTAAAACCCAATAGTTTTCTAAAACTAGATTATACTATTGATTAAAAATGAAAAAAAAAGTAGTCTTTCAAAAGCAAAGCATTTGAGGAAAAAAATGTATTGCCTATTTTGTAATTATGAATTGTATGAAAAGAGCAAGACTGTTTCATTATGGAAAAATGTTGGTTTTAAGTTTTACTGGAATATAATTTTCCAGTGGCTGTGTGTATTTTTATTAATATTTTTTATGTTTAATTTATATATATATATATAATGTGACAATTAATTGCTGCTTTTGTGAGTATCTTAAATGATTTTGTGTTGCATATTTGTACTTAAGTCCACACACTGTTTGGACACGTGAGAAAAGCTTGAAAGTTTCACAGTCCGAAATAATCAGCGATCGTGGAGAAAGAGGGCGAGAGTAGAGAGTCGACCCCAGAACTGAAAGAAGAACAGCCGTCTTATCATGAATATATGTACAACAATATTTAGTAAGTATTAAGTCAATCAGCATAAGGGAGCGAAATAATCCATTAGTGTTCAACCTCGTATTAAAATGAAGGATAAGGATAGAGCTATTGAAAAGTTTGAAGGTAGTCATTTAAACATAACTCTATTCAAATGCTTCCTATTGGTTCCTTTGACGACAGGAACCGCCCATGACTGCTGTTGCTCACGTTTGATTGGTTCATTCTCCCACGCTGCAGAGCCAAACCCATAGACCTCTGAAGAATAAGTCCCGCCTCCGAGACTCGGGTTCCCTCGGGCAAAAGTCTACGGCAAATAACATGGGGGTTTGAATGATCGCACATAACAAACTCTGTAGGTGGTGAAGAAGTAAAAGCTGGTTCACGTTTTAAACTACACACTAGCTTCGACTGGGTATATGGATTGTCGGTGCCGTTAAAGTAGCATTAATAATAGTTTACTACTTTAACCAACCAACCAATCCAAAAACTCCAGTCGAAACTAGATGGACAACAGTGTGTAGTTTAAAACTCGAACCAGCTTTTACTTCATGGCTAGGGTTAGTAGATAAACTCTGTTATCTACAGAGTTTGTTATGTGCGATCATTCAAAACCCCCATCTTATTTCCCGTATAGACATTTGACAGAGGGAATCGCAGGGTCAGAGGCGGGACTTATTCTTCAGAGGTCCATTCTAACCAAACCGATTGGCCACGACTAACAGAAACAAAAACAGCCAGACCAGATGTGCTACTTTGTGCCTTGGCGCTCGTTCCTCTCCGGCGTGGCGTCCTGAACGCAGATTACTCCACCAGTCCCCCTTGTTGCCTGGGAAACCGATCTGGATTGATTAGAACGCCCTGAGGGGCGTCAGCACGACATGACCCCTGACCCCCACGACCCTCTGACCCCTCGCACTGACCCCAACAGATGCTCTGTTGCTTCTTCATCAACACGCGGAAACGTCTATAAATCCCCCCCCTCTTAACCCCCCTACTCCTTTATACTTTGTGCTTTTTTTATATCCATATAAATATATATACATACAGTGCATTCTTTTGATAATGTTTGATTTCCTGTTATTACTTGGCGATGCTTGCTTGTTGTGGTTTCTCGTTCCCGTCTGCTTCCTAGTTTTCTTTGCTCATCGGTCGACCAGAATGTACAGTTTATATCCTGAAACAACGCCGTCCCCGTGTGTCTCCTTGTGTCTTTAGTGGTGGTGTGAGAGAGAGAGAGAGAGAGAGAGAGAGAGAGAGAGAGAGAGAGAGAGAGAGAGAGAGAGAGAGAGAGAGAGAGAGAGAGAGAGAGAGAGAGAGAGAGACCCTGGGTTTAATTTCAAAGCAGTGAAATATGCGTTTTTCCGGTTTATTTCGATTGAAATGTTCTGCCCGACGATGCAGATTTGAAATAAAATCTTTTAATCCGTCTTTGTCTGTTGTGTCTGCAATAAAAGATTAAAGTTTTTTTCCACCAAAGTTAATTCTCCAATTTGATCGGCACACTCCTGTCTTCACTTCAACCCCTCCGCTCTCTCTCTCTCTCTCTCTCTCTCTCTCTCTCTCTCTCTCTCTCTCTCTCTCTCTCTCTCTCTCTCTCTCTCTCTCTCTCTCTCTCTCTCTCTCTCACTCTCCTAATCTCTTTCCCTTGCTCTCTCTCTCTCTCTCTCTCTCTCTCTCTCTCTCTCTCTCTCTCTTCTCTCTCCTCTCTCTCTCTCTCTCTCTCTCTCTCTCTCTCTCTCTCTCTCTCTCTCTCTCTCTCACACACACACACAGACACTGACTCCCAGAGATGCATCCTTCCTGACCTACTTTCCATGGCTCATGTATTAATTCAGGGGAATGGAGAGGAGATGTGCCTGCAGTTCAGATGACAGTAGGTACTAACGGGGGCGTTCATGCCCTAATCTCTGCACCCCCAGAACCCCACACTCTGGTCTTTGACAAAGGACGTTTCCACTGAGGAGAAACGGGGCCTGCAGTCTTACCACAGTACCGTGCATTAGGTACACTATGCATCACACACGTGTGAACACTTGTACGCTACGGCAGATGGATGTACCTCCTCAATCTGCATCCCTTCTCCACTATGGTGGTTATGTTCTATTTATTGATTGAGCAGACACTTATTCAAAGCAACGTGTCCCGATGCAGAAGTCATTAAGGAGCAGGAGGAGGATAAGCACCTAGCTCCAGGACGCCTCCAGGGAGGATGTGGAATTGGGGATCAAAACCGGTACCTTACGGACAACCCTAACCCCTACCCGGTCCCGCGCTCGAGGCCCTGTGACCAGTGGTGAGGGAGAGAGAGTTCCAGTGAGAGAACAGCAGGGGGGAAGTAAAGCATGTTGGGAAAATCCCTCTCATGGTCAACATCCAGGAGGACCACAACATGAGTGGAAGCAGAGGCCAGAGGATCACTCTGTTGAACTTCAAGAACACAATCAAACTTATCTTTGAGCAAAAGATGAAAGGAACGCTAAAAGATAGTAGAATGATCTTTTAGCTTTTCAGCCAAAGTCCGTTTCATGTGAAGGACGCAGCCTCGAGTGGAGAGAGCGAGGAAGCAGGTGACCCAACATTCTACATATCCCCCCTAGTCATCATCCAGCTGAATCCCAAGCCACGCAGCAGATTATACGGGGTACAGGGTTATCAGTGAGTCAGAGCAGGGAGGGTGATATACCTGTTACAGACGATGGACGATGAGGTCATCACTCTCATCCACCGTGGGCCTTGTGTTTCCACGACGATGGAAGTGGAACCCGAGGCTGTGAGGTCAACAGGACCAAGCACCCTGGATAATGGGGGAGAGCGGGGGGGAGAGCAGGAGGGACAGGGAGGGAATGGGAGAGAGACAGAGAGAGAGAGAGAGAGAGAGAGAGAGAGAGAGAGAGAGAGAGAGAGAGAGAGAGAGAGAGAGAGAGAGAGAGAGAGAGAGAGAGAGAGAGAGAGAGAGAGAGAGAGAGAGAGAGAGAGAGAGAGAGAGAGAGAGAGAGAGAGAGAGAGAGAGACAGAGAGAGAGAGAGAGAGAGACAGAGAGTGTGAGCAGGAGTGACAGGGAGGGAGACAGAAAGGGAGGTTGAGAGAGAATGAAGGACAGTAAGAGAGAGAATAAAAGTTTGGGATAAAGGCAGGGAGAGGAGTGTTCCTGACCCGCTGAATGGAGCCGGACTGATGGTCACCTGCGGGGATGCGCTGTGAAGGGGCAGTGGGGCGTGCGGACCGCGGCCGCTTGCTGAGTGTGGCCGTAGGGGAGGGGGGGGGGGGGGGGTTCCCTGTGTCCAAGATGGCCGCTTGCTTCGGGGTGGGGGCTCAGCGGGCCCACGACTGCTCCACTCCTCGCTAAAAAGCCCTTCTTCAGGGGTCATTTTGGACGAGTTCTTCAGGGACTGTGCGGCGCTTACGTAAGACGCCCCCGCACCGCGGCTGTCCTCGGCTTCACACTGCGCCCCAGACGCCCGCTTTGATCTATTTTAATGTGTTGTTTGAACTCGATACAGACGCGAGGTATTTCGGGTACGTCTCAGAGACACACTACCATCATCCAATTCAACCGGGAGCCATTTTGTTTGCCGTTGTTTGCGTCTGACTCTTCTCCTCTGGAGAGTCACACAGCGTTGTTCCGAACGCTGCAAATCTAAAATAAATGAATAAATAAATCACTCAGAACTGTTGTGGGAGTGAATAATGAATATGCTATTAATATGCGTTCACAGATGCTGTAATACACAGACCCTGGGCCCTAACCCGTGCTGCCTGTATATTGTACAGTACAATATCCAAACTCCCCTGTATTCCATTACCCAGAAGCCTCCTCTTTAAAGCAGTCTGCAGTGATTTGCTCATGTGTTACATGGCATGACATGTGACATGTCATTCATGTGCAGGCACACAAGATTACACATATCGATGCATATTCAACACTACGTCGTGATGATATGTCCTATTGCAAATCTGATGATAAAACTCCCTTTGTGTGGGCTTCCAGAGACAGGAGTGGGATTTTTGGGAGGACATCATCGCCATGGCGATAGAATGTCAGGCACTGTGCACTTCATGACGCTGTTTACTCTGCACTCCCTCTCCCGCCTAAAGGTCACCCTGGTGTTTTGGGTGACAGGATGAGACGGAGTCACATGATGTCGTTTGGAGCGAGGAGAGTCTCCGGGCCGTGGAGGGTGCTGGGATCAATAATTAATGAGCTGCGGTTCATTGTGGCCGCTGGCGGGGGACCCAGAGAGACGGGCTGTTAACGGGCATCCGGCGGACAGGGACGGGTCGAGGGTCCAATCGAGGCGTCGTTCAAAGGTTCAGGGTTTTATCTGAATCAGGGGCCGCTCGTTTAACCACGGCGGATGTGACGTCGATCAGCCATCAGATGCTGTTTGAAAATCGACCCGGTAGTGACATCACAAGTGGGAGCGAAATCAGTTGGTCGAGTCCACTGGTAGACCGGTCTATAAATCATACGTCTGGGCTGACACTTGTGATTAACATTGATAATTACATTCAGGGCATTAGCAGACACTTTTTATCCAGAGCGACTTACAATAAGAATGTCCGTAGAGTAAGGATGTTCATAGAACCAAGTACAGAGCACTAACCATCGCTAGGTTAACCCAACAAAGATAATTCAGATGCTGCACCAAGCACTATTTTCAAGTGCCAGGACGTACACTTTATAATAAGTGCATACATTGAGTCATTAAGTGATGTTACTAGAGGGGCGATTTTCCAATAACTCGTCAACAATGCATTATTGAACAGCTCAGTTTACGTATTTATCCCATGAATATTTGCAACTCGTCCTGATTATGAAAACTTCCTGGATTATAAACCCGCTTCCTGGTGTATAATTTCCCCTGGGGATTAAACAATTGGATTAATACAGCCCTCTGAATCTGGATGTGTCAGAATTAGTTTGGCAGGTACTCCGACTGGCCAATCATGTTCCTTTTTGGCTCAGTCTGAGCGATGTGCTATAGTAAGAATAATAGTGCTTTACACATCATTCACACATTATATTGTTGTTATACTGCTGAATGATGCGGGAAACACTTTAATTATGGCTTTGATAATTATAACAATGTGGCTACAGCAGAACCTAAAAAAATAGAAATAGTCTAATAAAAACTACAATAATAGTAATAATAATGTTAGTATCCGTTACCATAGCTATAGATTATATTGTCTGACTGCATGGACATGAATCGATCGATCATGAAACGATCCTATATTCGTTCCTATGTTCGTTCATGGCTGCTGCCTGTTAGACTCATTCTCCCAGCATGCACTGCTCTGGGCAGCTGCTGTGACCGCTTCACTCTGAAAACTCTCACCCCTCTGTACCCTGCAGTAACGATGCGTCACCGTCACACCGCCGCCCGACACACGGTGCCTGCTCCGACTTGACAACAGTAACCCCTGACAACAGACAATAGTTCTGCCACACTATTAATAACTGTTGCATTGTTTTAAGGTGTGGTCTGTGTTTGTTTTATGCTATGTTTTATTATGGTATAGAATGGTTTGTTATGGTATAGAACGGGCCATTATGATTTGGTTTATTAAGGTATAGAATGGTTTATTATGATATATAACTGTTAGTTTATTGTGGTATAGAATGATTTAGTTTATTATGGGATATAATGGTTTATTTTGGTATAGCATGGTATATTATGGAGTAGAATGGGTTATGGAATGGTTTATTATGGTAAAGTATGTTTTATTTAATGGAATGAAATGGTAATAGTATATGGTATACTATGGTATATAATTAAGGTTAATTATGCTGTTTCAGTAGGCCTACCGTAGGCCAACGGTTATTGATAGTATGGGACTGGAATTTAATTTAGCTTTTTTATTTGTTATATAGTTATGTAATTTTATTTCACCTGTTCACTATAAATATTTGTACAATTAGCAAGCTGCTAATATAGTCTGACTCTGTAGGTTCAATGTAAAACGAACTTCATCACCTATAATTAATTGTAAATTAGCAAATTTAATTGCCTAGTAATTAATACGCAATTAATGAATTCAATATTAATAATCGGAAGCCCAATTAAATTGGACGTGTTTCCCCCTCATTCCACCCCGTGCTCGACACGCTGTACCCCGGCTTTATGGCCGATGTTTGCAGCCGTTATCTCTCCGGCAGCAGCAGAGGAGAGAGACGTCTGCGCCGGGTCCACCAAGGGCATTGCAGAAGGATCCGGTGCTGATGAGGGCTGACAGTCCTCCTCCCGCTGACAGCGCACGGCGGTGCCATGTTGGCCATACCGGCTCCATCCTCTACGCGTTCACGTGGGCGGGTGGAGACATGCGGTTCAGACAATGGACGACTAACACCCGTCCGCCACACACAACGTGCCCCTCGTGTGTGAAGGTGTGAGACCACCAGAGCTGGTGAACGTTTAGTAGACAACATCATCCTCCTCATCGGTTATTCTGACAGCAACAGTTAGTAGAAACCGGACTCAGTGAACACGGTTGTAATTGGTAGTACCTCCACATCCTGAGTCTGCGTCTCCTTATGGTGTGAAAACATGCGACACGGATTTTTACCCGGAGAAGCTGGGCACCGGCCACCAAACACAAACGGAACGATATTATTACGTATCGTTGTATTATTAACGAATATAAATGAACGAATATGGGTCCCTTCATGATACAGTAAAATAAACGCCATCGTTTTACGCGTCGCGGTGGAGGATTTGGATGAGAGGGTGAGGGAGGGGGGGACGCTTTGTGTGTGTGTGTGTGTGTGTGTGTGTGTGTGTGTGTGTGTGTGTGTGTGTGTGTGTGTGTGTGTGTGTGTGTGTGTGTGTGTGTGTGTGTGTGTGTGTGTGTGTGTGTGTGTGCTAGGGAGGATCATCCTACAGACTGGGATGAAAACACACCCGTCAGCAGCACGCAGAGAAGACGCAAAAAGCCACACACACACGCACACACACAGACACACAACACACACACACCACGCGCGCAGACAAACACACAGACACACACATCGCCACGGCACCATCAGACAAAGAGAACATGGGCGCACTGGAGAGAAGCCCCCTCGCACGGTTCACGGGATGGACGTGCAGCCGCCGGTAACCGGAGACCGACGGAGGAGAGCCCACTTTAACGCGGTGGTGGGATGAGAGAGACTGCGACGAGCAGAGAAGCAGGCGGAGAGCTGCTGCATTTAATCCGTCCGCACACCCCACGAGGAGCACGCCATGGCCGTAGCCATACGGAGGACGTGTGAGGGGACAGGGACTCATGTGCCTTTTGGTGTTCTGTTGTTCCTCCTGTGTTGTGGCCTTTCGTGCGGACAGCTGAGCTACACGGTGACCGAGGAGGTGGAGAACGGTGCGTTGGTGGGCGACCTGGTGCAGGACCTGGGGCTGGACGCGAGGCGGCTGACCGGCCGCAAGATGAAGGCGACCTCCAACAGCGGGAAGCGCTACGTGATTGTCAATCCCAAAAACGGAAAGCTGTTCGTGAACGAGCGCATCGACCGGGAGACGCTATGCGACGCGACCGGCACCTGCCTTATCAACCTGGAGGTGTTCCTGGAGAACCCCTCCGAGGTGCACCACGTCGAGGTGAAGGTGCTGGACGCCAACGACAACGCGCCGCAGTTCCCCCGGGACGAGTACCAGCTGGAGATTATCGAGTCCGCGCTGCCTGGTTCCCGGTACCCAGTGGAGAGCGCGGAGGACTTGGACATTGGATCCAACTCCTTGCGCTTGTACCAGCTCAGCACGAACGAACACTTCGCGCTGGTCTCCAACAAACCCTCCCTGAACAACAAGCACATCGAGCTGGTGCTTAAGAAGCCGCTGGACCGCGAGCAGACGCCTTACCACCAGCTGATACTGAGCGCCGTGGACGGGGGTTCGCCGGAGAGAACGGGAACCGCAACGATTAACGTGCGCGTCCTGGACGCCAACGACAACGTGCCGGTGTTCGACAGCTCGGTGTACAAAGTGAAACTGCCGGAGAACTCGGCCAAAGACTCGCTGGTCATCAAGCTGAACGCCACGGACCTAGACGAGGGCACGAATGGCGAGGTGTACTACTCCTTCAGCAGCTACACCCCCGAGAGGGTGAGGCAGATGTTCTCCATGGACGCCCACACGGGGGAGATCCGGGTGAGGAACAACGTGGACTACGAGGAGACCAACTCCTACGAGATGTACATCCAGGCCATGGACAAGGGCCCGGGCGCCGTGGCCGCCCACTGTAAGGTTGTCATCGAGGTGGTGGACGTCAACGACAACGTCCCGGAGATCGTGCTGTCCTCGCTGTCCAGCCCGGTGCGGGAGGACGCGCGGCCCGACACCGTGGTGGCGCTCATCAGCGTCACCGACCGTGACTCGGGTGCCAACAAGCAGGTGAGCCTGGAGATCCCGCTGACGCTCCCCTTCCGCATCAAGTCCTTCCGGAACTACTACACCCTAGTGACCTCGGGCTTCCTGGACCGCGAGACCACCGACGCCTACAACGTGACGCTCAGCGCCACCGACGGCGGCACGCCCCCCCTCTCCTCGCAGAAGACCATCCGGGTGGAGGTGGCGGACGTCAACGACAACCCGCCGCGCTTCGAGCAGACGTCGTACACCGTGTACGTGACAGAGAACAACGCGCCGGGCGCCTCCCTGTGCACCGTGCGGGCGCAAGACGCCGACATCCGGGACAACGCCCGCATCACGTACACCGTGCTCAACGACAACAACCACGGCATCCCCGTCACCTCCTACGTGTCGGTGAAGGCGGAGTCGGGCGAGGCGTACGCGCTGCGCGCCTTCGACTACGAGTCGCTGCGCGAGTTCCACTTCCAGGTGAAGGCGCAGGACGGGGGCATCCCGCCGCTGAGCCGCGTGGCCACCGTCTACATCTACGTCATGGACCAGAACGACCACGTGCCGCGCATCGTCACGGCGACGCGCGGCAACGCCTCGCGCTCCACCGAGACGGTGCTGAAGAACGCCGAGCCGGGCACGCTGGTCACCAAGGTGGTGGCGTACGACGCCGACGCGGGACCCAATGCCTGGCTGGTGTACGTGCTGCAGCAGGCCAGCGACGCCGACCTCTTCAAGGTGCACCAGCACACGGGCGAGGTCCGCACCACGCGCCGCGTGATGGAGGACAACTCCACCTCCTTCTCGCTGACGGTGCTGGTGCGGGACCACGGCCAGCCCGCGCTGTCGTCCACCGCCACCATCACCGTGGCCGTGATGGAGCCGCCCCAGAAGCCGGCCCCAGACCCAAGGCGCATCATCCGCCCCCACAGCACGCTGCTGTTATCCAACGTCACGCTGTACCTCATCGTGGCGCTCAGCGCCACCACCTTCGTGTTCCTGGTCACCGTGGTGGTGCTGGCCATCGTGCGCTGCCACGCCTACTGCACCACGCCCGGCTCCTGCTCGCCGTGCTGCGTGTCCCAGAAGGTGCCGCCCGACGGGGGCAACAGCAGCGTGAGCGGCGGGGGCGGCGGGGGCGGCGCTGGGGGCGGGGTGCCGGGCGGGCCGCAGCCCAACAGCAACGTGGTTCTGCGTCGGGACCTGAAGGTGGAGCCGCACTACATCGAGGTGCGCGGCAACGGCTCGCTGACCAAGACCTACTGCTACAAGACGTGCCTGACGGCCACCTCGGGCAGCGACACCTTCATGTTCTACAACACGGGCCGGCCCATCAGCGGCACCTGGGGCAGCGGCGCCGAGAGGTTCTTCACCAGCAACAGCGGCTTCGTGAGGCGGCTCAGCATGCCCGACAACTCCCTGCAGATCTGCCCCGAGGTGGGTGCCGCTCCGGGGTCCGGGGGGTCTGTGTGCTGGGTGCTGGTCCTGGTGTCTGTGTGTGAAGTGCTGGTCTGTGTGTTGGGTGCCGCTCCGGGGGTCTCTGTGTTGGGTGCCGCTCCGAGGGTCTGTGTGGTGGGTGCCACTCCAGGGGTCTGTGTGGTGGGTGCCGCCCCGGGGGTCTCTGTGGCTGTGTTCTGATGTCTGGCGGTCTGTGTTTTGTGTGCTCATGTCTCCACCTTTCTCCACCGCAGTGGAGGTGGAGGAAGGCTGAAGCGTAAAGCTATTTCGTCTTCAGAAAGGTGTATCCTTTCTAAGTTAAGGGTTTGGATGTCTTTAAGGTAAGGGTGAGGGGGCATCATGCTCAAGAGGCCTGCAGGCAGACTGCAGACATTGGGCTTAACGCAGTACCTCTGAGCCTCACACCCGGACCACTGGACTAGCGTTCCTGTGAAGCAGCCTCGAGGTCCTCAAGGCAGTTGAGTTCAGCGTCAGAGTGCCCTCACAGCCCCATCAAGGCAGTGTAAACCATTCAGAATGAATGGATACTTCGACAAGGTGACATTAGTTACTGTACATTCAGTTACATTACCTTTACATTAAATCACGTCTCATCCACCTCACTGGTCTGTTGCGGGAGGAGGACGTCTCTGTGGTGGAGATCCAGTCGACACAACGCTCAGAGCCAGTAGGTTTAGCATCCAGCTCGGCCAATCACAGCGCAGCATGTCAACAATGTGATGGAATGTGTTGGGTCTCGCACCTCTCTCTCTCTCTCTCTACCCTGTCTCTCACACCCCTCTCTCTCTCACCCCCCTCTCTCTCACCCCCTCTTTCTCTCAACCCTCTCTCTCTCACCCCTCTCTCTCTCGCTGCCCTCTCTCTCTCACCCCTCTCTCTCTCTCGCCCCCCTCTCTCTCTCACCCCTCTCTCTCTCTCGCCTCTCTCCTCCTCTCTCTCTCTCTCTCTCTCTTCTCTCTCTCACCCCTCTCTCTCTCACCCCTCTCTCTCTCTGCCCTCTCTCTCTCACCCCTCTCTCTCTCTCTCCCTCTCTCTCTCTCTCTCACCCCTCTCTCTCTCTCGCCCCCTCTCTCTCTCACCCCTCTCTCTCTCGCTCCCTCTCTCTCTCACCCCTCTCTCTCTCTCTCACCCTCTCTCTCTCTCCCCCTCTCTCTCTCACCACTCTCTCTCTCGCCCCCCTCTCTCTCACCCCTCTCTCTCGCCCTCTTTCCCCCCTCTCTCTTATCCCTCGCCATCCCCTCTCTCTCTCGCCACTCTCCTCGTCATCTCCCTCTCTCTCTCACCCCTCTCTTCTCTTCCCCCCTCTCTCTCTTCGCCTCTCTCTCTCTCGCCTCCCTCTCTCTCTCCCCCCTCTCTCTTCTCGCCCCCTCTCTCTCTCTCACCACCCTCTCTCTCTCTCATCCCTCTTCTCTCTCACCCACTCTCTCTCTCTCTCGCCCCTCTCTCTCTCATCCCTCTCTCTCTCTCACCACTCTCTTTCTCTTGCCCCCTCTCTCTCTCACCCTCTCTCTCTCTCTCCCCTCTCTCTCTCTCTCACCTCTCTCTCTCCTCCCCTCTCTCTCTCTCACCACTCTCTCTCTCGCCCCCTCTCTCTCACCCCTGTCTCTCTCTCGCCCCCCTCTCTCTCTCCCCCTTTTCTCTCTCTCCCCCCTCTCTCTCACGCCCCTCTCTCACCTGAACTCTCCCTGAGCCCCACCATGCCTGACTAGGCAGGGCTCGGGGCTCTGTGCGAGTGTATGAGTGTGTGAGTGTATGAGTGTGTGAGTGTATGAGTGTGTGTTGTGATGATGTCATTGTGGACCGTTCCCTGCAGAATGGCCATGCTGTCTCTCACACTCTCACACTTCCTCAACTCAAGTTTCACACAATATCACGCGATGCCTGCCTGTCACAACGGCTCTGAGAGAATGAGCACAGACAGAGTGTGTGAGGGTACGTGTGCACATGTGTGTACATGCTAGTGTGTCTGTGTGTGTGTGTGTGTGAGTGAGTGAGCATGTACATGCTTGTGTGTGTGTGTGTGTGTGTGTGTGTGTGTGTGTGTGTGTGTGTGTGTGTGTGTGTGTGTGTGTGTGTGTGTGTGTGTGTGTGTGTGTGTGTGTGTGAAAGTGTGTGCATGTGTGAGCATCGAAATGTCTGGTTATGTGTGGAGGTTTGTTTGTGTGTGTGTTTGTATAATTGTGAGCGAATGTGTTTGAATGTAAAAATGTGAGTCTGTGTGGTCATGTGTGTTGTTTGTGTATGTGTATCTGTGTGTGTGTAAACATGAGTGACTGTGTGTGTGTGTAAATGTCAGCCTGTGTCTGTGTGTGGGGGCTGCACTTGGCTACCTCCTCCCCAATGCTCGGTGGTGCAGATTTAGACTGTCCCACCTGGGACCTGCAGATCCTTTCTGGAGCAACCATGAGATAATTGCTCTGAAAGTTTGAACCGCCACCGAACCAGCGGCCGGTTCTGCAGGCAGAATCTCTGCTCCACTGGCCCACAAACCCAGTGTCCCGGTTAGCCAGCGAGCCCACTAGTTAGCCACCTAGCCCTGCTAATTAGCCAGAGCACCCTGCTAGTTAGCCCACAAACTCAGTGTCCCGGTTAGCCAGCGAGCCCAGCTTATTAGCCACCTAGCCCTGCTAATTAGCCAACCAGCCCTGCTAGTTAGCCCCAGTTAGCCAGCGAACCCTGCTAATTAGCTACCTAGCCCTACTTATTAGCCAGCCAGCCCTGCTAGTTAGCCAGTAAGCCCCCTGCTAGTTAGCCACTAAGCCCTGCTAGTTATGAAGCGAGCCCTGCTAGTTAGCCCCCTAGCCCTGCTAGCTAGCCAACAACCCCTGCTAGTTAGCCACCTAGCTCTACTAGTTAGCCACCCAGCTCTACTAGTAAGCCACCTAGCTCTACTTGTTAGCCACCTAGCCTTACTAGATAGCCAGCGAGCCCTGCTTGTTAGCCAGCGAGCCCTGCTAGTTAGCCACCTAGCCCTGCTAGTTAGCCAGCCAGCCCTGCTAGTTAGCCAGTGAGCCCTGCTAGTTAGCCAGCTAGCCCTGCTAGTTAGCCACCGAGCCCTGCTAGTTAGCCAGTGAGCCCTGCTAGTTAGCCAAAGAGCCCTGCTAGTTAGCCACGAGCCCTGCTAGTTAGCCAGTGAGCCCTGCTAGTTAGCCAGCAAGCCCTACTAGTTAGCCAGCGAGCCCTACTATTTAGCCACGAGTTCTGCTACACCGGGTTTACGTTAAGACTTCTCTCCGTCCCAGTGCTGCTCACCAGCCGCCCAGAGTCCTTGGTCACATGATCACCGTCCCCAGGCCCCGCCCGCCTGAAGGGCTCTGGTCCAACATGGCCGCCGTTGCTGGCTCCTGAAGTGGCCCGTCCCCTAATTACTCGTTTTAGGTCGCGTCCCTAAACAAAGGCAGCACTTGATATTTAATTCATTAATGGCATAAATTAGCATTCGTCCATGTTTAATTTATTCCTCCTTGTTTTTCTATTGTTGGTTGTTGTTGGTCTTAAACCTGAACAACAACATTGGTCATGTGCTCTACTTAACTCACGGGTAAACATCCTCCAGACTGCTGCTTGGCAGTAGTAAACAACAGCAGTAGTCAATAACAACAGGAACAGGACACACACACAGCACATGCTCAGATTGACCTCATTTTGAACCACAGTCTGTGATCGTGTCTAGAGACGAGTGTTTGTGTGTCTGTGTGTGTCTGTCTGCGGGTGTTTGTGCGTGGAGATGTGTGTGGTGTGTGGGTGTGTGTGTGTGTATGTGGAGATGTGTGTGTGGAGATGTGTGTGTGTGTGCGTGCGTGTGTGTGTGTGGAGATGCGTTTGTGTGTGTGTGTGTGTGTGTGTGTGTGTGTGTGTGTGTGTATAGAGAGTAGTGCGTAGATGTGTGTGTGTGTGTGTGTGTGTGTGTGTGTGTGTGTGTGTGTGTGTGTGTGTGTGTTGTGTGTGTGTGTGTCTAGAGGGGGTAGTGTCTGTGTTTGGAGATGTGTGTGTAGCAATGTGTGGAGACATGTCTGTGTGTGTGTGTGTGTGTGTGTGTGTGTGTGTGTGTGTGTGTGTGTGTGTGTGTGTGTGTGTGTGTGTGTGTGTGTGTGTGGTGTGTGTGTGTGTGTGTGTGTGTTGTGTGTGTGTGTGTGTGTGTGTGTGTGTGTGTGGTGTGTGTGTGTGTGTGTTGTGTGTTGGTTCTGTGGTCAGGCTTGGCATAGCACTCGGTGTGGAGCCTTGATATCATGCAGGTTGGCGTGGCTAACTAGCTAGGCTAAGCTTTATGAGGCTACTCTGTATGAAGCTACACCGTACCAGGCTAAGGCTGTGTGTGTGTGTGTGTGTGTGTGTGTGTGTGTGTGTGTGTGTGTGTGTGTGTGTGTGTGTGTGTGTGTGTGTGTGTGTGTGTGTGTGTGTGTGTGTGTGTGTGTGTGTGTGTGTGTGTGTCTGTGTGGAGATGTTTGTGTGCGTGTGTGTGTGTGCAGATGTGGTGTGCATTCCTCTCTCCTAAAGGAAGTTCCTAGCGAGGACTCTCCATTTACCAGCAGCTCCTCCCCCCTAGCCTGCCTCCCCCCCTGCGCCCCGCTGGCTGTCTCATCAGATCACTGCGGTCTGAGAGCCCATCGCTCACACATCCCTCTCGGACCGGGACAGCACCGGATGGGGGGGGGGGGGCATCCTCTCTTATGACCCCCCCTCGACCTCCCGGCTGATTTCTGAGGCTTGTCGTGTGATTTTAGCGGCGCTCCCCTCCCTCCCCTCCCTCCCCTCCCTCCCCTCTCCTCCATCCCTCCAATCAGATTACCAGACCTGGGGGAAGTGTGCGTGTTCTGGGAATCTGGTTAACCCTGAGACAGACCTCCCCCTCCCTCCCCCTCGTCTCCCCTCCTCTCCCCTCGTCTCCCCTCCCTCCCCCTGGATTAGATTAGGGGTGAGACGCTGGGTATCTGTTGGGTGAGGTTCTCCGTTGCTGAGGGGGAGACGAGGAGAACGTTGTGGACACTAGATGTTAAACATAATATTCTATCCAGAGACGGCCGTGGCTGCCTTCTGGTCGGTGCCGTGGGTTCAGCTCATCTCTGGTTCCCCGAACGGGTTCCAGTTCTTCCGTGACGAGACGCCAACAGATGCTGCTCAGTCAGATTATTGGTATTGATTGAGTGTCACAAACAGTTCTCAGTTCTTAAATTGTAAATATAGAATATGTACTGATTTTGAGTCGTATTGATATATGACACTTGATACAATCTGGAAGCCAGTCATCTAGGTAAATCCTCATTACTGTTGTTGTTAAATGTAATTACCAGCAAAAGGCTAGCTCTCTTTTGATTATCAAACACGCTATTTTGCATATTTTAAAATATGCTAAATAGCTCACAGATGTTGTGGGATAAATTATGATCTTAGATTAAAAGAATTAGGAATAATGATTATTATGACAGCTAAGGTGGGTTGGCGTAGCTCAGGTGGTAGACCAGTTGTCTTGCAACCGAGTGTCGAGTGCCGAGTGTCGATGTGTCCCTGAGCAAGACACTTAACCCTAACTGCTCACGGTTGACTCTGCCGTCAGTGTGTCAATGTGTGTTTTGACGCTTTGGAAAGAAGCCTCTGTCAAATGCCCAAATTGTAATAAGAACAACAAAACTAAATAGTTTCTCTCTATACTAGAATAAGATTTTCTTGAAAGGATCGCACTAGTTAGCAGGTCCCAGCTAGCATCACAGTATACCATACCACAAGCAACCCGAATCCTCTTCAACCTCAAAGGCCCCCCCCCCCCCACACACACACACACACACACACACACACACACACACACACACACACACACACACACACACACACACACACGCACGCACACACACACACCCACACACTCTTAAGATTTTCTTTCAATCATTTGCGATATGGATCATGGTTCCATTTTACGACTAGACGTCTAATAAGCCTTTCTGTGAAGAAACCCATCCATGGATGATCGCTCTGAGGAGACACACACTTCACTCTGGACTCTATTCCCGGGGGAATGTGGTTGCCGTGGTGATGAGAAGCCCCTGCTCATTGGCTGAGTCGGATGCAGTGATTTACCTAAGGGTAGATGGGGGTGTGCTGCGAGTCTAGAGAGTATCCACATATACACCGACACTGACACACACACACACACACACACACACACACACACACACACACACACACACACACACACACACACACACACACACACACACACACACACACACACACACACACACACACACACACACACACACACACACACACACACACACACACACACACACACAGACACACACACACACACACACACACACACACACACACACACACACACACACACACACATACACTCACAGACACACACACCCTCACGCACACACACACACACAGGAATGTATTCTTATCTTTTATTTTAATACATAATCAATGATAATTGGCCCTTAACTCTTTGTGTAGTGATGTGTGTGTTTGTGTGGTGTGTGTCTGTGGGTGTGTGTGTGTGTGTGTGTGTATGATATATAGTATATATATTATATATATATATATATAGATAGTATATATATATTATATATATATGTGTGTGTGTGTGTGTGTGTGTGTGTGTGTGTGTGGTGTGTGTCTGTGTGTGTGTGTGTGTGTGTGTGTGTGTGTGTGTGTGTGTGTGTGTGTGTGTGTGATATCCGGGGCCAGGATGTGTTCTGTGATTAATTGATGAGGCCACGGCCAGGCCTGCTCTGTATGACATCATACTAATCTCTCAATCTCTCCCTCTCTCCCTCTCTCCCTGTCTCTACCTAACTCCATTTTCCTCTCTTTATCTCTATCTAATTCTCTCTCCCCTCTCTCTCTCTCCCTCTCCTTCTGTCCCCCTCTCTCCCTCCCTCTCCTTCTGTCCCCCTCTCTCCCTCCCTCTCCTTCTCTCCCCCTCTCCTCCCTCCCTCTCCTTCTCCCCCCTCTCTCCTTCTCTCTCATCTCCTCTCTCCCTTCTCTTCGAACCTCTCCCTCACCCTTCTCTTCCACCTCTCCCTCTCTCCCCTATCACCCCTCTCCCCTTCTCTCCCATCTCGCCCTTCTCTCCCTTCTCTCCCCTCCTCTCCCCTTCTCTCCTCTTTCCCTCTCTCCTCCAGCCGAAGGCGCCGAATGCTGACTGGCGATATTCCGCCTCTCTGAGGTCTGGAATGCACAGCATGCAAGGGATGCAGGGCATGCCGGGAATGCAAGGGATGCAAGCCATGCAGGGGATGCAAGCCATGCAGGGGATGCAAGCCATGCAGGGGATGCAAGCCATGCAGGGGATGCAAGGAATGCAAGGGATGCAGGCCATGAGGTGAGTGAAACAGGAGACTTAAATCAAGGTGCAAGTTTACAAGTCTGATTCGTCCAAAAAGGCTGCAGAGTCAATTTGTCTAGACACCCAGAGCAACCGCCCGTCCTTCCCCGGTTACCTAGTTTTTCTCTTTCTGCATTAATCCTGCTTGCTATCCCATTATTATTCTCCCATCATTCATCACAAAACACAACGTATAGCGAAGCACTTAACAACGGCAGTGCTCTCAGTTACCTAACAATGAATACAAACCTCAACATGGGGAACATTCCCTTTCGAATCTTTGGTGAAATTAGACTTTAAAGCGTTGAGTGTGCTCCCTCTCTGTAATCTAACTTCCTCTCCACGCTCATGAAGCTCTGTCCCCCTGGTGACATTCTGATTAAACATCTCATTATATTGTAAAACTAATATCATTTTAATGCCATTCATTTACATTCAACTGAGAAGTCCCTTTCACAGCCCAACAGACACACACACACACACACACACACACACACACACACACACACACACACACACACACACACACACACACAACACACACACACACACACACACACACACACACACACACACACACACACACACACACACACACACACACACACACACACACACACACACACACACACACACACACACACACACACACACACACACACACACACTCAGACAAACACACACACACACCAACAGATGCAAACTTACTCATACTCACACAAAAGACACACAAACACACACACCACAAACACACACAAACATATAACCCACACACTACACATGCACAACAAACACACACACACACACAGACACACACACACAACAACCCGGTCTCACGAAAATATCTATTGTTCGTGATCAGGGACACGTATTTTCAAAATTTTCGTGTCAAAAAGCACAATTTTCAAACTGTCATGGCAACGTCCGCTCGGACACTGGACTTGCGAGGCATCGACTTTCATTCACATAGCCAAGAACAAGACAATAGATGGCTAGGTACAATAAACATCAAGACATACCATTCTAAAAAGAACAGATGAAGCAGCTACCCTTGTTTCCTTCGCGGTTTGCCTACAGAGCAGCGCACCTGCATTTAATATATCCGTAAATTGTTACAATTTCTCAGAATCAGAGGCGAAAGTAGAAACGGGTGGCCAAAAGCTGTCACATTGTTAGTTATCACAGACTATTTTAAGTAGAAACTGGTGGCCAAAAGCTGTCATATTGTTAGTTATCACAGACAATGCCACGCAAGTCCAGTGTCCAAGCGGACGTTGCCATGACAGTTGGAAAATTGTGCTTTTTGACACGAAAATTTTGAAAATACGTGTCCCTGATCACGAACAATAGATTAAAATAACGTGACCGTGTCACGTATTTTTTCGTGAGACCGGGTTGCACACACACACACACACAGACCAACCAAGTGAGTATAGTACGTCAACTTCTCACGGTATCAGCTCCGGTGGTATCTGACTCCGGGGGTAGACGTCGGGGGTAGACCCAAACCTCCTCCTCTCTCCATGCTTCTGAAAGAGCGTGGAGAGATAAAAGCTCCTATACAGCGTGTGTGGGGGTTATATATCTATATGTTTGTGGTGTGAGTGCATGTGTGTGTGTGTGTGTTAGTGTATGTGTGTGTGAATGTGTGTGTGTGTGTATGCGCGTTTGTGCGCTTGTGTTATGTAGGTCATTCCCAGCTAGCTCCAGTCCATCATTGGGAAGCAGGGGAGACAAACGAGCTGATGCTGGCAGTTTCTCCCACATCACACACACACACACACACACACACACACACACACACACACACACACACACACACACACACACACACACACACACACACACACACACACACTCACAAACACACATACCCATGCAAACACAGTCAGACATATCTCAATGTTATGTGCAACTTGTTATCATGATCATAAAAATTGCCCAACTCACAGATACATAACCACTCCCCCACCCCCACACACAAACACACACAGCCAATGAAACATGTACACACCATATCTACTGCATATATTATGATAATCAAATCCAAGAGCAAATTGAGTTGCAGTGATACTTTGTCCATCGCTGCGTGACGCTACAGACTGCAATAGACTATGGATTTCACATTGAATGCATCATGTATAATTATTATATTGGACCTATTATCTAAAGATATAAAAATATCATACACTATGTTTGAGAGAGAGAGAGAGAGAGAGAGAGAGAGAGAGAGAGAGAGAGAGAGAGAGAGAGAGAGAGAGAGAGAGAGAGAGAGAGAGAGAGAGAGAGAGAGAGAGAGAGAGAGAGAGAGAGAGAGAGAGAGAGAGAGAGAGAGAGAGAGAGAGAAAGAAAGAAAGAAAGAAAGAAAGAAAGAAAGAAAGAAAGAAAGAGAGAGAGAGAGAGAGAGAGAGAGAGAGAGAGAGAGAGAGAGAGAGAGAGAGAGTATGTGTACATCATATACTATGCATGAGAGAGAGAGACAGAGTGAGACAGAGAGCCAGTGAGTGGAGAGAGAGAGTATACATCCTATATGTTGCTGCATTGCAGAGGCTCCAGCCTCTGTTCCTCCTCTCACCTCCCCTTCAGGGATTCAGAAAAAAAAACAATCAAGCCCTTCAGTGGCTGCCTGGTTACCTCTGCTAATGGAGGCTCTTCAGCCTGAATCCTGTCGACTGCTGAGTGACTGTTTATCTGGACTTCACCCAGTGTATGGCTATGTTTATAAATTATGTGAGTTATGTGATACAATATGTTGTTTTTCTTTCAGTTGGTCATTATTCAATGGTTTTTAACAAGGCTTTTGACAATAACTTGTCACAGTTCTTTTAAAGGGAATAATGAAAGTGATTCCTAATTTGATTTTCTCTTCAGCTAATGAAAGGGTGAATGTAAACCGACACCTCTGCTTATTGATCCCTGCATATTCTGCACTGCGAGAGATCTCCCTGTCTCTCGCTGTGCTTCACCGCCTCAAACCAGGGCCATGTAGCAGGGTTCACAAGACCGACCGCAGAGTGGGTTTGAAACATGACAACAGTAGATACATATTGCATGGGATTTAGACAGAAAAAACCCTGAACCCCCAACAACGGTTATGAGGAACTTAACCCA
Organism: Melanogrammus aeglefinus; assembly: GCA_900291075.1. NCBI lineage: Eukaryota > Metazoa > Chordata > Actinopteri > Gadiformes > Gadidae > Melanogrammus > Melanogrammus aeglefinus. The sequence continues at coordinate 46,245 of OLKM01000121.1, read as the reverse complement.
GTACCCCTCCACCCCTGCCCTCTAACATCACAGAGGAACAAGATGGACGCTCCTGATTACAGAGTTATGATGTGCTCAGGGCGATATGTCAAAACACTCTCAGGCTGGAAAGCTTGAAAGCTTTAAAGAGCCTGCCCAGCATTTCTAAAAGCAATTAGCATGAAGCCAGGAGTCCTTCTGGCCTGCTGGCTCCTGTCTCTTATACAACCATGTAGGGTTTGATGCTTTAATAAACCGGCATTTTACAGGATGCGTTTTATTGGACGTTATCACAGTTTTCTCGGCGGTCGGATTTCAATCACACCAGAAGGCGGAATTAGCACATTTTGCAAATTACAATACAATATTACCAAACTTTATGGAAACAGCATTTCTGCTGGACTACTGTTTATGTGAAGTGTTGAAGTGAAGCGAAATTAAGTTTATTTGTATCGCCCTAAGTCAGAGTTAGAGTCTTAAAGGGATCCACAGGCACACATTATGCAACACCCCATATCCATTATTCCTAAAGGACAAGGAAAAACTCCCGAATCCCAAGGTAAGAGGCTTGGCTGTCCCTGAACCTATCAAGTCCCCTTCCCCTGAGCTGTTCAGTGGTGCAGTGACGTAGAGCCGAACCTCACTGCACTGGTGTACAGGTGTGTCAGACCAGAGGCGTTCCACAAGGCTCCGTTTTTGGTCCCCTTCAGTTCATCCTTCACACGTGTCTGACCTGAGGCGTTCCACAAGGCTCCGTTCTCGGTCCCCTTTGGTTCATCCTTCAGCTCCCCCAGCCCCCCGGTGCTGACAGACCTCCTCCCTGTGCTTTGTGTTCCAGTGCGGTCCACATGGAGGAGGCGTCGGTCATGCAGGGAGCCCAGGGCATGCTGGTCCAGAACTGGCCAACGGTGTCCAGCGCTGCAGGTGAGGAAAGTACCTCCAACAGACAGGCCGCATGGGAATGTTGAAAACTGTTATAATGTATCATACAAGAACATTCATACAATAACATAACATAAAATTATAATATATCATACAATTGTAATATGTTAACAAAATAATGCATTCACATCTGATTGTTGTTCCTATTTTATAAATGGTCGTCTTAAAATATTTATTGTTGGTTGTTTCATTTCAAGGAATGTTTTAATGTAGCAGAATGAACCCATGTTGCTCCTAAAGTAGAAATTATAATATATAAATATATATGTATAAATATTAAGTCATATTCTATTTCATATGAGAACTCACAAACATAACATTAACAGGAGAGTCACAGACAAACAAACAGTACATACTAAGTTTACATATATACGTGTTCTGTAACTGCAACCCAAGTAGAGAGGCTGTATCTGATGTATTTCGTGAATAACAGTGTACTATATATAGAGCAGTCCCAGATTATATAGGTTTCTGCACTGTACAGACGGTTCATAATTAGCCCACAAAGAGAAATGAATCGGAGAGGCAGGTGAGGAAAGTACCTTGAGAAGACATTCCCTGCTGGAGGGGAACGAGATCAGGTGTCTGGGAGACGGTGAAGGCAGCAAGAGGACTCTTAGGTCGGGGTCTGTGGGTTCAGATTGTATTATTGATCGTCATAGTGCTGATGTTGTCCTATCAATGCAAAAAGTATCAAAGCAACAAAAAACAAAACTCTTTCTATTGTTTACTCCCTTGCCGAACAATAGCTTTTTTCAGAAACATTTCAATCAGCATTATTTAAACCTTGTTTCGCTCATTGTTTGTCATCAGTAGTATTGTATTTCACCGAGCTTTGAACAATCATGAAGCTAATTATCAAAGCTAATCAAAAACAATCACAGGCAAAGCAGAACACATGCATCTCTGTGTGTGTACACACATACACACGCAGACACAGAAATACACCCTCACACACACATACACACACAGACACACATATAAACAAGCAGACACACACATACATTAAATCGACATGTTTATTTGATAACATTCCACCATTGAGTTTGGCAGCTTCACTTTAATAATCAATCTCTATTCTATCCGAGGTATAAAGTGGGACAGGTTTGGAGGTTATTGCTAAGGGCTGAACATGGGAGCCCAGTCTCCATGGAATGAACACAGAACTACATGTCAAGGACACAACCCAACACATGATTTCATCAATGCATGACCCTTTGAATAAAAGCAACACTTTTATCACACAAATGGAGATGAAAGCATGAATACATAAAAATACATTGATCAATCCACGTTCACACCCAACCAAGCTGACATTATCATACACAGAGCTCCCCCGTTTCAGAGATGCATTGCAGAAACAAGCAGTGTAAATTATAACCAGTGTGTGGGTGTGTGTATTTGTGTGCGTGCGTGCGTGTGTGTGTGTGTTTGTGGTTAAGTGCTTAGGCAGAATGTGTAGATAATGGTGGTTCTATCTGTGGGTCGCCCACACTGGCCGAGGCTGGAAGCTCCCATCCAGATTCTGCTGCCATTGATTTTCTGTCTCTCAGTTAGAATTACAGCCAGAGTCTGAAGCTCCAGGGTGAGGGGCAGCTAGCAGCCATCCCTTAGTCCCCTCCCCCTCTCCGGGCTAAGAATAATGTGCTTCCTCCTGGCCCGTGGAGGTAAAGGATGGAGAGGGTAGGAAGGTCTACAGGCTACTGGCTAGTCTAGTGGCCATTCTAATAGTTGCTAGTCTAGTTGCTAGTCTGTCTACATTTACATTTACATTTAACATTTAGGGCATTTAGCAGACGCTTTTATCCAAAGCGACTTACATCCATTAATACACACATTGACGGCAGAGTCAACCATGCAAGGCGACAGCCAGCTCGTCAGGAGCAGTTCAGGGTTAAGTGTCTTGCTCAGGGACACATCAACACTCTAGGAGTGTGCTAGGAGGGGCTGGGGATCGAACTAGCAAGTTGCTAGTGTAGTGGCTACTGGCTAGGTCTAGTGGCTACTGGCTAGTGGCTACTTGCTAGTCTAGTGGCTACTGGCTAGTGTCTAGTCTGGCTAGTTGCTAGTCTGGCTAGTTGCTAGTCGGGTGGCTACTGGCTACTGGCTACTGGCTAGTCTTGGGGCTACTGGCTAGGCACAAATAATTTCAGCAAGATGCCCAAAGCCCTCCCTTGTCGTTCATACCGGTCTCTGTATTCACTTTCCAGCCCAAGCCTGCTCCTTAATGACATGAGAGTCGCTTTGGATAATAGGGTCCGAAGCGACTTCCTATTAACAGGAGGGAACGGGCAACGGGGGTGGGAGGGAGAGACCCCCCTGATCTGATCCGTTTATATACTTCATGTGCGGCTGCTCTAAACCTGGCTCCGCACGCCGCTCCTGCAGAGAGCTGCATTACGTCCTAATGCACCACGGAGGCACCTGGCCGGAGGTCGACCACACCGCTGGGTGAGCTGCGGCCGCTGCCTCCTGGGTGCCAGGACCACGGCCCGGTCCCCGGTCGCCCCGCTCTCTCCCTGCTCGCCTCTCTCTCTCCCCGCTCGCCCCTCTCTCTATCTCTCTCCCCTGCCGCCCTCTCTCTCCTCGGTCGCCCCTCTCTCACCCTTCTCTCTCTCTCTCTCTCTCCTCGGTCACCCCTCTCTCTCCCTCTCTCCTCGGTCGCCCCTCTCTCGCCCCTCTCTCCCCTCGGTCGCCCCTCTCTCTCCTCTCTCGCCCCTCTCTCGCCCCTCTCTCCTCGGTCGCCCCTCTCTCTATCTCTCTCCCCTGTCGACCTCTCTCTCCTCGGTCGCCCCTCTCTCACCCTTCTCTCTCTCTCTCTCTCTCTCTCTCCTCGGTCACCCCTCTCTCTCCCTCTCTCCTCGGTCGCCCCTCTCTCGCCCCTCTCTCCCCTCGGTTGCCCCTCTCTCTCCTCTCTCGCCCCTCTCTCTCCCTCTCTCTCCTCGGTCGCCCCTCTCTCGCCCCTCTCTTTCCCCCTCGCCCCTTTCTCTCCTCGGTCGCCCCTCTCTCTCCTCGCTCGCCCCTACAGCTCTGGGACTCTCCTCCCGGTGGTGACTCTGCACACCAGCGAGGTCCTTGAAGGTCGGGCGCAGTCCTTGCGGCCCGGCCGGTGGCGCCCTCGGGGGGGGGAGGACGAGCGGGGGAGGGGGGGAGGAAGGGGAGGATAAGGATACGAGGAGTGAAGCTACGAACAGGAGCGGCAGCGTTTCCATGTGCGGTAGGAGAGGTGCAGGGGGGGGGGGGGGGGGTGAGGGTGGAGGGGGAAGACAGAGGTGTGAAGGGGGGAGGTGAACGGGATTGGCAGGTTCCCTGCAGTAGCGGTGTTGCTAGGGAACCAGCATGTGAGACTGTTGCCAGGCAACACTGCCTCACAACGGAGGGACGGAGGGATTTCTGCAAGCAGCCACACCCTCGTGGGTGGGGGGGGGGGGGGGGAGTGGGCGATGGTAGTTTCCATGGCGACCGGGCCATATCTTCTGAGAGGGAGAGAGAGAGGAAGAGGAAGAGGAGGAGGAAGGACCAGGTATTTAATAGGAAGGAAGGGGATGAGCAGTAATTGGGAAAAAATATAAGAATTTAAAAAAATCCAGAACGATTCTAGATTCTGAATGTAGATTCTGATCCAGCGGTTGACGGGGGTTTGCGTGTGTGTCTGTAACGATGGCAGCAGTGAGAGTAAAGGGGAAAAGCGGTAGCCCAGAATACCAGACAATAGAGACCGCCAGCTAGACATCCTGGTATCCATGGCAACCGGTGTACAGCACGCATGGCGATAGCTGCTTTGATAGCGCTGGTTCAGTGTGGAGTCTCACATGTTGTCAAGCAAAGCTCAGACTGGAGGAAATACGGAAACACTCCTCCTATTCACACACTCGCATACACACGCACAGTTAAACAGACACACACATACACACACACACACACACATACACAAACACACAAACATACACGCACACACATACACACAAACATACATGCACACTCGCATAGACATACACGCGCACACATACTTGCACACAAACATACACACAAATACATACAGAATGACGCACACACAAAGACTCACACGCACACATACACACACACAAACAAAAGGAGTTTGATTAAAAGCTGTGGCAGTGCTTTCAGCCTGGTGAGTGTGTTGAGAGTGATGGAGGGGGCAGACAGCAGCTCGTGACTGAAGCAGCACCCGTCGCTGACATTTGCGGTGCTGGAGTAGTGATGGGGTGGAGACTTGTGATGGAGTCCACCTTTAAAGCCCCTGACGGCAGAATTAACTCCAAGACGATATATAGATCCTACAACGAGCGGTGGAAATAAAAGACTTGCTTCTTGATTAACACTGTGTCTAAAGTGTCTGCTGTTGTGATGGAGTAAAGTAGGAGTAATCAGGACAGAGGTCTGTGATGCGGCCGTCACTGAGAACGAGATGCGATGCTCTGTGAGGTGTAAAGAACACTCAACTTTTTTAGCTGTTTTTTATTTAAATAACACCCTCTTTTAACACCACCGCTGTAACGTAGTAACTTGTTACATGTGTGAGCTCCCTTATGTCCTTGACAAAAAGAACCTATTATGATAATAACAACATTGATCCATTCACTTTTGGATGTTGTTCATTTTTTATAAATGGTCATCTTCAAATATTTATTGTAGGTTGTTTCATTTTAATGAATCTTTCATGTAGCCGAATGAACCCATGTTGCTCCTAAAATAGAAATTGTAAATATTAAATCCTATTCTATTTGATATGTCAGGTCACAAACATAACATTAACAGGAGAGTCACAGACTAACAGTGCACACTTACACCTATGTGACGTTTGTATATGCATACGTGAATTGTGACTGCAGCTCCAGTAGAGAGGCGGTATTTAATGTGTGTTGTGAATAACAGTGTACTATATATAGAGCACTGCTGGGATATATAGGTTTCTGCACTGTACAGACGGTTCATAATTAGCCCACAAAGAGAAATGAAACTGAATATTTTCCAAGGGACGTGTTTGATCTGAAATAAACTCTGGAGAGAAAGTAGGTCAGGGAGAGAGAGAGCTGGTGTGGAGCGGAGTCTGCCCGCCTACTCGTTTCTCTCTCTCTCTCTCTCTCTCTCTCTCTCTCTCTCTCTCTCTCTCTCTCTCTCTCTCTCTTTCTCTCTCTCTCTCTCTCTCTCTCTCTCTCTCTCTCTCTCTCTCTCTCTCTGATTTCTTCCTTGTTCTCGCTCACTCTCCTCCCTGCCTTTTGCTCTCTCTCTGTCTTACACTCGCCATGCCTGTCGCGGCCTCTCCTCTCTCACACTGTCCTGCCTCGCTCTCCCTCTCTGTCATTCTCAAATTAGCTTCCTCTCTCGCTCTCTCTCTCTCTCTCTCTCACTCTCGCTTGCTGAATTCATCTCTCACTCGTTTCTTATTCAAACTTTTTTTCTCTGTCACTTTCTCTCTCCATCCCTGTCACCTTCTTTATTCTCCCTTTGTTGCTCTCTCTCTCTCTCTCTCTCTCTCTCTCTCTCTCTCTCTCTCTCTCTCTCTCTCTCTCTTCTCTCTCTCTCTCTCTCCTCTCTCTCTTCTCTCTCTCTCTCTCTCTCTCTCTCTCTCTCTCTTCTCTCTCTCTCTCTCTCTCCTGTCTGACGTGCACTTTTGACCTTGCCTCTCTCTCTCATCTGACATCTCCCTCTCCACCCCATAATCTCCTGCTCCTCCTCTTTTCTCCTCTCTCTAAATCAGTCCCTCGTCTCTGCTCGTCACATATCTCTGCTCCTTCTCCTTTCTTCTCACAGGTCTCTCGCTTTATTTAAGAAATGTTTTGTTGCTTTCTTGCTTTTTTTGCCTCTCTATTGTCTCCACAATATCTTGTTACAGTCACCATCCTTCTACTGCAGCCTCTCTGAAACACACCATGTATCGCATCGTCCATTGGCATCAAATGTAAACTCATAGTCAAGTGGTAATCATTACTTCTAATCATTCAGTGTTTTTCCAAAGTGACCTACATTGAATTCAGAGACCGGTCATTAAGGAGCAGGTAGGGGTTAGATAGTACGGGGATAGGTCATTAAAGAGCAGGTAGGGGTTAGACAGTACAGAGACAGGTCATTAAGGAGCAGGTAGGGGTTAGACAGTACAGAGACAGGTCATTAAGGAGCAGGTAGGGGTTAGATAGTACGGAGATAGGTCATTAAAGAGCAAGTAGGGGTTAGACAGTTACAGGACAGGGTCATTCAGAGGCAGGTAAGGGTTAGACAGTACAGAGACAGGTCATTAAGGAGCAGGTAGGGGGTTAGACAGTACCAGAGACAGGTCATTAAGAAGCAGGTAGGGGTTAGACAGCACTGGGACAGGTCATTCAGAGCAGGTAGGGTTAGACAGGTCATTAAAGGAGCAGGTAGGGGTAGACAGTACAGAGACAGGTCATTAAAGAGGGGTAGGGGTTAGACAGCACTGGGACAGGTCATCAGAGCAGGTAGGGTTAGACAGGGCAATTAAGGAGCAGTTAGGGGTTAGACAGATATTGATACAGGGTCAGTGACCTCAGTTGTGATGTTTTATAGGGTTTTTCAAAGTACTACAAACCGTTTTGGATGTGGAGTTGAAAATGTTGTGCAACTGGGGGAGGTCTGACTCCAAGCTGAGGTTTAGTCTCTGTGTTTTTCAACCCCCATGGCTGACAGTTACATGCTATTATTAGAATAAAAAAGTAAATAATCTCTCTCTCTCTCTCTCTCTCTCTCTCTCTCTCTCTCTCTCTCTCTCTCTCTCTCTCTCTCTCTCTCTCTCTCTCTCTCTCTCTCTCTCTCTCTCTCTCTCTCTTCAGACGGGGAGGGTGGGGGAGAGCTTTCCCCTCCAGTGGGCGCCGGGGTCGACAGCAACAGCTGGCACTTCCGCTACGGCGCCGGGGGTCCCATCTACGGGCCTCCCGCCCCCATAAGGGCGGGCGAGGTCCCACCTGAAGCCTTCATCATCCCGGGTTCCCCCGCCATCATCTCCATCCGCCACGACCCCGCCCCCCCCTCTGAGGACAAGGGCGAGTTCATCAGCTTTGGCAAGAAGGGGGAGGACCCCAAGAAGAAGAAGAAGAAGAAGAAAGACAAGAAGGACAAGAAAGACAACAAGGGGAAGGGGGGAGACGACACCGACGACTAGGGAGGAGGGAGGGAGAGAGAGGGGGGGGGACCCCAAGAAGAAGAAGAAGAAGAAGAAGAAGAAGAAGAAGAAGAAGAAGAAGAAGAAGAAGAAGAAGAAGAAGAAGTGAAGGGGGGAGGCGACACCGACAACTAGAGTGGGAGGGAGAGGGGAGGGAAGTGAAGGGGGAGAGAGGGGGAGGACGCTGACGACTAGAGTGGGAGGGAGAGGGGAGGGAAGTGAAGGGGGAGAGAGGGGGAGGACGCTGAGGACTAGGGGAGGGAGCGGGGGCGGGAGAGGGGGGAAGTGGAAGGGGAACGACACTGATGACTAGAGGGAGAGAGAGGGAGAGAGGGAGAGAGGGGGAGAAAGAAGGAAGGGAGAGAAAGAGGGGAAGTGGGAGAGAAGGGAGAGAGCGAAGGGGAGTGACTGTTGAGAATAAAAGAGCTACCAACCGACAAAACCAACCGACAAATCAAATCAGCTGACCGCCACCCCTGACAGTTCACTAAGCCCAAAGCCCCGACGGACGCGTGTTCTGGACGGAGGACGCCCCCTTGTGGTTTGTGCTCTGCATTGACACCGGGGCCAAGAAAACACAAAGAAACAAAAGACACAAAATAGCCAGGCAACAAGGCAAACGTGGCCCGTTTCGGCCTTTCGAATAAAACCAACAGTCTAGGAGACTGCGGTTTGGGATGTTAACACAAAAACTATTTCAATATTTCAAAAATTGTCAAAAATACAGAAATTCCTTGGAAGATTAAAACGCTAGACAAAGAAATCCCCGACCAACAGAGACGAATATGGTAGACCAAAATAACCTTTCTGTGTCGATCACAAAACTTGGCAAAGGAGGAGCGCTATAGGAACCTGAACCTCGTCGACCTCTTTGATCAGATTCGACGCATCGACGGCGCTGGCTTCTCTGTCTTAACGCCCCTTCTTCCTGGACCTCTCTTTCTCCACAACCTCACCCAGAGGTAAGGAGGTCCACAGAAATACATGCAACAGGCGTACATCATCGCTAGCAACATGGAGGCCTTTCAATTCAATTCAAAAGTGAGTCTTTTGTACAAAATTTGAAGAAAAAAAAAAACGAAGAGAAGCAGCTGTGCAGCATTACAATCAACAGGATTGTCGAGTTCAGATTAGAGTTGTGAAGCCGCTGATATAAAACCACCGTTACCCGGTCCCAACAAAGCCCAGCACAAACTCTGAGGACCTGCACTGGGCAGCAACAACAATACGCAAGTCTGTTCCCATGTTCGGGTGGAGAGGTAATGTCCCTTTGAGGGGAATGGTGAATGCTAGTTTGTCCACAATTGCTGAGGCAACCAAATCTTGAGCCAAACGGACCATAATCTCTAATTAACGAGCAGCAATACGGCCTTGTAGCTGAGCACATAAACGCAGACGCTCCATTTGGAAAACAGCATGAAGTAACCTTAAAAAATTATGAGTCATGCTCTTCTATTAACGAGTGTGACTCTGTGATGTTGTATCATTTCACCCGCTTTAGTGCTTGCATAACTATTTAGTTGTTAAGGGGTTAAGTTGTTTCGAATTCTTCGTGATGCAGCGCTTGTGTTCAAGTAAACGCGTAATTTGGGGACTTGGTAGCGAAAGAAATAGGGGAATACGAAGGGAACTTACCTGCAGCTAACGCTTTTGACCTTCGACCCTGCCGAACCTGACACAGGGTTCAAGGGTCAAGGTTGAACACTTACTGTGTGAAAATACAACACAGAGTCCCACCTGAACCCTTGTGCCGCACAAACAATCTAGTACACAAATACTTACAAACACACACACATACACAGAGCCGTTCTGAGCTTATGGGGGCCCTCAACGACATCCAATTTAGGGTGCCCCCCTCCCAAATAGAGTGATCTACCCGCTTTCAGACATATTTATATATACACACACACATATATATATATATATATATATATATATATATATATATATATATATATATATATATATATATATATATATATATATATTGCTTACCAATTCCCCCACCAAAACGTATGTGGTTCAGTCTAAAAAAGGTGCGGAGGGAGAATGCTTCCATTACAAAGTAATATTTGCAGAATTGTTGCACAAAAGCACAATTTTAACCAAATAAAAATCAGCAACTAATTAAAAATCTATTAAAAAAATAATAACTAATACTTTTCGCAGGGCAACCCTAGTGGGGGGCCCTTATCCATTGCCTGTAACGCTTATCGCTAGAAACGGCCTGCAAAACTAGCACATCAGACGAAGCTCGTCCACAGAAGACAGACGGACAGTCGGACACTTGACACAGCATACATCATCAGAGCAATCCGCGGATGGAAAACCCAACAGGAGCTTGAAAGCCAGTTTTCGGCGTGTAATATAATGGTTACCCGTTAGAAGGGGTGGGGGGTGGTTGTTACTTGGTTTCTGTTCGAGCCGGGGTTCGTCCAGGTTCTCTGCTTCCGGTTCTGAATGTTTAGATATCCGTGGCTGTGTTCGAGTCCCTCCGGTGACGTTCGGATCCCGCCGTCCGCCACCTGTTCTCCTCTCGACCCGTTCAGAGGAGAACCGTCCGATGTACAGTTACTCGGTCCCGCAACGTTTTTTTATTCTCGTAACACAGTGTCGTTATATTTCTCTCGAACACACACACACACACACACACACACACACACACACACACACACACACACACACACACACACACACACACACACACACACACACACACACACACACGGATCCACGTGGACTCAAACACGTTGTGATGTCACACACACACACACGCTTGACATCATCAGTCGTGCGTCAAGGGGAGCGGACAGGTTTGTAAAGCGTAGGTGGGGGTGGGGTGTAGAATATACAAGACAAGACGACAGAGAATATGAAGCATCAAGAGGGTTTATGACGATGGGTTTGATACAAATGTTAGTTATTAGTGTGAAACGAACTAGATAGTGAGTACACACACACTGGTGTAAAACTTCTGAACACACAACTACAATAAAAATGTAAGGTACGGCTAGATTAGAATACAATGAAAAAAATAATTGTTCAGGCAAATCTTCTGGACACCCTAAACCTTTTTTGTAAAAAAAAAAAACATGAAAATATCAATGTTTGGAAATTGTTGCTACTGTATTAAATATGCCCAGGCCTCTCGGCAATGTATATGCACTAACCTCAATCTATTATTAAAGCTTACTTTGATTGAGGTATTTTTGAAGAATTTTCAAATCACAAACTTGGTGCTTATTGTTAAACATTCAAAGTAACCAAAATTACTTACAGGCAAACGGCACAAGCATCAGCTGATGAGATTGACAAACAATGAGTGTTGTAAAAAGTATTTATTGGATTCCAGAACTGTGACAAACTACCGAGAAATAGCCAGAAACAAAAGCCAATCAATGACCTGATTCTGTTGTGTGTGTGTATGTGTGTAGGGACAAACAGAGGCATTACAAAATGGTGGCTAACTAATAATTCATCGTCTGAAAGTTTGACTTATGGTCAACAAAATGGTAGAGAAAGGCCGTTGCCCACTGGGAAGGAAGACAGTGACTAAACACACACGAAACAAAAGCTCGTTCCTCACCTGTCCAAGGGTGAGAACAGAGGGAGACAGAGAGCAGAATGCGTGCGCGATGTCCAGAAGTCCTCAATAACACGTGGTCATTAACCTCCCGGGTCACTCCGCGGGCATGTTTCTAGCAATAGAAAAGGAACTCAATAGAAAATAAAAAATATATGTAAACAATGTCGTACTCTCCAGAAAGACAAAGAGGTTGAAAAATAAACATGATACCCTTCCCCTAAAGCCACAACACACACATACATACACACACACACACCACACATTTAACACAAAACGCACCCCAGACAAGTACCATGAAATAATAAATAATATCAGAACGTACAAAAACGGAAACATCCATGTACAGCAAACCGACGCTCATAATTCAGCTAAGATAACCTGACCACGCGGTCTACGCTGTCCAGACCGCCTTAGAGCAACAGCCGAGTGTACCCTTGAAAATGATTTCTCGCTACTTCACTAATCTTCTACCCTGCACAACCTCGGTCCCTGAAACGTTGGTGGAAGCTTGAACCACTGACGAGGTCAGACCCGGCACAGACCTGCGATCCCAGCACCCAACCAGCCCCCTTGTCTCTCCCCAACCCCCAACCCCCGTTGCAATAGAAAAACACAAAAAGAGACAAAAAAAAAAGTAAAATCCTGAGGTGAAACGGAAAAAATAAGATAAGAACGGTGTTCCTGCTTGTGTCCGGGCGGTCCCGACCTCTCCGTTCAGGTCTCTTTGTGTGTCACACGCTTCTCATGTCAAGGGGGGTGCATTAAGGAACCTCAATGATCTCCAATCAATGCTGGTAATGTGTTTTTTGTTAATAAGGCACAAAATAAAGTCGTCTTAAGTACTACCCTTGTTGGCCTTTTTGTGCAGTACGGTGTTGTTCTCCGGCTCACTGAAGTTGTCGTCTGGTTTGCGTTCTAGAGAGAAACGCCGAAACCGCTGCGAACCGCCGACACAAAGAAGAAAATCACCACGTGAGTCCGGCTCTTTGAAATGGTGTCACTTACAATGTCAGGCGCGCGCTGGAGAAAAGCTTGAGTGCGTTCACATACATCCAACCAACAGCAAGTACAATAGAATTAACAACAATTTGTGCCCGGAAAATAGCAGGCCTAATCACGACATAAAAGACATATATTAACGATTGTATCATAGACATCCATTAACTCAAAATAGTTTTATAATAGATGTAACCGCAAAAACAGACATCAAACCAAGGGGTCCACAAACATCAACAATATGCAGAAAAGAGCAGGGTAGGGCCGCTGTTCCCCCGAAAACGTTCTGGGTCCGATAGCCAGCGTTGCAGGCTGAAACTGTGCCTCCAGCCCCGCCCCCTCCCTGCTGCTATTGACGTCGTCCGGATCAGTCCAACCCTTGGACACAAGGAGAAGACTAGCAGAGATAAAATCTGGAGTCAAAAATCAGATAAGACCTGTACGAACCAAACCCTCCCCGCTGTAAGCCTCTTATTGGTATTTTTTTGCGACTGCGCTGAGTGACCACGAAATGACTGCGTCCCTGTGGGTACCAATGAGAAGGCCCTCGAACGAAGCCCCGCCCCCTGGTACCACAGAACCAATCACAGAGGGCCGCGTCCGCTGTCCACAACCGAGTGTGAAAAACTGAGTCCACTAGAGTAGCAAATATATCCATTTGTGATTACATATCAACCTGTCTTTAAGCATTAAAAAAGACAGTAACAATTACACCTGATGAATTTAGTAAGAAATTATTATTGATAACAGCTAACACTATACGGTAAACTACTCGGAATGTCTTATTTCCCACAAAGCAACCTAAAAATCACGATAAACATAAACACACGTCATCGATCATCGGCACAAGCAACAATAGGCAAATTAGGCTACCTATGATCAACACCATACTTGCTTCCATAAATGGTGACATCAGTAGATAAACATAATATGTGCAACGCTCGGGTGTGTGAAGGATGAGAGAGGTGAAATAAATGATCCCGTCCTCCGGAGCGATTGGATAAATATCGGACACCAACCCGCCCATCGATAGCGTCTCCCAGATCCCACTTAACATTCAAGGAATCATTGTCTCGACGGAAATTAGACGAGAGGGTAAATTCAGATCCAGTTCATCTGGCTCTGCAAAATGGCTTCTAGCACAACTCCACTACTTCCTGGACTTAGCCGCTGCTCCTTATTTCCTGCTACATATTGGACAACGATTAACAACAGGGTGTCGAGTAGCCCAATGGCAGACACACCTGGATTAACAGTTTACCAAAATAATGTAAGACAGGAAGTAAATGGACAGGCATAAGGTTCAGAGAAGTATGGACGTGCAAAACCCATAGGGGAGGAAAAAAGTGAAGCCTAGTCGTAATCAAGCGTACATCATGTACACAGCACCCTCTGCAGCCGCAAAGTCGGGTTGCAGTACAGTAGGCGTGTGATCAAGATCACAGCATCGCGGACAAACGCCATCGCATCAACTTGTATGCGGTAACGAATGTGAGAAAGTCTGATAAAAAAAAGAAATGATGCCAATAATCTACACAGAAATCACGTGCAGCTCAGATAAAGACGCGTGTTCATTTCAAGGCTTCGAACATGTAACATGCAATATATATGTACATCGATATAATTGGATAACAGCACAGAAGGGTAAGCACCCTTGAAGGGAGTCCTTCGCTTTCTGTTTGAAGATTAATGATTCCTTTAACATTGACCAAAGCACGGCTATCTGATGAGGATGAGTTAATAATATTGGAGAGAATAACTATCCGCGCATGGAACGAGATCACAACTATTCATCAAAGAGATAACATAGAAATCTACTACTTTACCATTTCCCTAGAAATGTACCGGTAAATCATGACTCTTCAACTTTAACTGTTACTCGATTATCCACGCCTAGTACCGTAGCCACTCATGCAAGTCACCCTCTCCTCTCTCCTCTCCTCTCCTCTCTCTCTCTCCCCCCCCCCCATCACACCAAAAACAAAACCTGCATGTTGGGTGGGTGTCAACCCGAGGAATCAGCCGAGAGAGGGAGACCGCACCAGGGAGACGGGGAGAGGAGAGAGAGAAAGTAGAGAGAAGGGAGTAGAGAAAGAGCGAGAAGAGAGAGGAGTGAAGAGAGAGAGAGAGAGAGACAGAGAGAGAGAGAGAGAGAGAGAGAGAGAGAGAGAGAGAGAGAGAGAGAGAGAGAGAGAGAGAGAGAGAGAGAGAGAGAGAGAGAGGAGAGAGAGAGAGAGAGAGAGAGAGAGAGAGAGAGAGAGAGAGAGAGAGAGAGAGAGAGAGAGAGAGAGAAAGAGAGAGCGATGGAGGAGACTGAGAGATGGTGAGGGACAGAGAGCGCCAGAAGGAGGGAGGGGAGTTGGTTAGGTAAGTGCCGACCCACTGACCGTTATGTAACGCTCATCGATCGGAGGAAGTGAACGTACAGCAGAACCCACTTACACCGCCTGGAGTTTGTGTCCGGATGGCTTGCTGCCCGCCTGCCTCTGGGAGGCTGGCCTCCTCCTCTCAGCCACGCCTAATGACCTGGGGAGTAAATGATCCGAGAGGGGCTGGACCCCGACAGTAGGGGCCTGGCTCGGGGCCCCCAGTCCCCCCGGAGGCCCAGTGTGTGGTCGGGGATGGCACAACAGCGACGGCCGCAGTGCCGGACCCGGGAACCGGCCGCTGATCCAGTCTGCTGCCCCCGGCCCTCCCTCAGCGCCCCGGGGAACATTTACTCTGAATGTCAGCGCCTGGGGTCCGTGTTTCAGGGGTCCCCGGCGTCGGGCGGCCTGGCAGACTGACCCCCTAATGGGCGGGTTTCACTCAGACAGTTTTACTCCAGGACTGAAAACACTCGGTTCACTCGCTCAGTAGTTCTTTTCGGAGACAAATTGTGGAAGAACAATTTGACCCAAACACAGCCCCCCTATACCGTCAGAGACCGAGGTCATCTCCGTCCCCAGCGCGGTAGTGCTCAGCTCTCACAGGCGGCTGAACACAGAGACTAGTGGTTCAGGGAGTGGGGGGGGGGACGTTACAGGAAAATGTTCCAGCTGTTTAAGTGTTGGAAAATTGGAGCAATGGTCCTCCTTTGGAAGGCTGACTGGTCTGGGAGAAGTTGTGGTTACATCCTGGAACGGCGTGCTTACGCAATGGTCGGATGGAAGGAAATGATGTCCTTACTTTCTCGTAAAAATTCTGCATTTTTGTTACTGGTTAAATAAAAGTTATAATCTTGGAAAAACAACAAAAATATGTTTTTTGTAAATAATTACAGACTTTCTTTGTGTGTGCGTCGGTGTGTGTGTGTGTCTGTGTGTGTGTGCTTGTCTGTCATATGTGTGTGTGCATGTGTTTACTTGTGCATACACAAGTAAACACAGCACACTCACAGGTGTTTTGGCATAATGGACCATAATAAGCCCATTATTCTGAGCTCTACGGTAAGAAGAACGGGGTCACGTATGCTTTTAAAAGCCACAATACATTTACCTTG